>BSBK01004387.1:0-445000 GCA_027943335.1 Chamaecyparis obtusa | reverse complement strand
GGATTGTAAGGAACAATAAACTCCCTTTGAGTCCATGCTTCTTTGAAAAATTCTCTAAAAATGTCAAATTTATATTCTCTCCCATTATCAGTTCTTAGGGTTTTTATTTTCTTTCCAAAGGATTTTTCAGAAAGGGATTTGAATTCCTTAAATCTCCTAAGGATCTCTTCTAATTCTTTACATCTGAGGAAGTAGATCCAAGTTTTTTGGAGAATTCATCAACAAATATTACATAATATAGAAACCCTCCCACATAAGGTATAGACATGGGTCCACATAGGTCAGAGTGAACTAGTTCTAAAACATTACTTATTTTACTAGAACTACTTTGAAAAGAACCCTTATTATTTTTCCCTAAGCCACATCCCTTACATGTACCTGAATGATATTGTTTTAACTTAGGTAAGCTAGTGACTAATTTTTCCATGGAAGATAAGGCATGAAATTTTAAATTTCCTAATCTTCTATGCCATCTCTCATTAGAGTCTGCAACTTCATGAATTAGGAAAAGATTAGGTTTAGTACATACCTCATATAAGTAGCCATTTATGTACCCTAGGGTTACAACTTTCTTGATAGAAGAATTATTTTTCCATGCCAACACCTTGTTATCCATGAAGGTTACTCTATACCCATTATCCTCAAGAGTGGATATGCAGACTAGGTTCCTCTTGATGCTTGGAATGATGAGAACTATGATGAGTTGGATAGACCTTCCTGACTTTAACTTAATGGTACAGATCCTGACACCTTTTACTGGATGTGTAGAGTCATCTCCAATGGTTACCTCTTCAAAAATTTCTTCTATCATAGAGTGCGATAGTTCTTTGTATCCAGTGACGTATCTTGATGATCCACTATCTATGATCCAGGTATTAGATTTGTTGGATACTTGATTAGAGAGGGTAGACTATAATTCATGTTTCTCTGAATCATGCTCTCTTTTATTTATTTTCACTTTGGCAAATGTAGCTTGTTGTTTAATTCTATCTAGACATCTAGCTGCATAATGCCCATATTGATCACATCTTAAATATTGAAGGTGAGAAACATCTTTCTTAGATGAACCCTTTTCATGATGGTCCTTCCTCTTCTCAAAGTGTTTATTCTTTCCTCTCTTGTATGAGTTTACATTTAACACATGTAGTTCATCATCTATGTTCTTTTGTTTGATCCCTTTCTTGTTTTTTCTTGACTCTTCCTGAAACAATAAGACCTTAGTCAATTGAAGTTGGGATATATAGACCTTGCACTAATGCCTTGAATAAAAGTTTCCCAAGTGTTTGTTAGGTCATCTAGTGCAATGAGAGTCAATTATTTACTCTGAATTACATATCGAAGTGTTGTCAATTCATCCCTTAGAGTGGATATTCTTGTTAGAAATAGGGAATACTGAGAGCGGGGGGTGAATTAGTATTCTACAAACTTTAATTTTTTCCCAATTATGGATATAACAAATTATCTTAATGCATGCATAACATAGAAAGCTAAACAACATGCATAGCAATAAAACTAAAGAAATCATAACACATTATTTGTTCTCGAGGAAACCCTGGCCAAGGGAAAACCCCGGTGGGGATGATACCCACAAAGATCCACTAATCAAAAGTATCATGTTAAGGATTTTGACCTTGTTAGGAGTCTATTACATGCATATAGTGTCTCAGTCCTGATTAAGGGACTATAGGCCTTGTTAGCAGCCTCAACCCTGTTAGGAGTTGGCAATACAAAATGTGATTACAAAATGAGCCACTACCCAAACAAGTAATATACAATATTCACTGATTACAAAAATAGGTCAAGGTACATAACCTTATACTGCTTGCATCAATATCTCTTCACTGCTCTTCACTTTCACTATTACATTCACATATTCATTTCTTTTTTTTTTCAATTACATCTTTACATATCTTTATACAAGTTATTAAGATTAATAACTTTCTAGCCGGCTATCATATTACAAAATATCTTAATGCAAGGGTTAACATCTAGGATGTCATCCCTTTATATTTTTAGGTCATTATTTTGATAAACAAAATAATCCCTTAACTCTTTATCAATTTTTTCTTCATATTTTGTCTTGTCGGCTTAACAATGTCTTTAGTAAAACTATCATAACTTCTTCTGTACATGTTGTACTAACTTGCACTCTGAGGTTAGTCTTCAATAGTTACCATAGAGTCTATGTTCAAATGTGCAAGCACTGAACTTACTCCAATCAACATCACCAATCAAAACTGTCTTCGGGTTCACTGGCAAAAACACACTGTCTTATACTTAGACAATTTTGCATTGTGCTTTGACATACTATCTCTCTAACCTATGTGATCTTCATGTAGATCATATGTTTCCATAATTACAACATCTATGTAACCAACTCAACAAAATTTCCAACAATCTCCCCCTTTGTCATTGGTGGCAACATATGAGAAAATTGGCTAAGTCTTAGGCTCCAAAAATTCAAAATTGTGGCCATAATACAATATATATATATATTGTCCTTATGAATTCATGAATCCTCTATATATATTGTACTCCCCCTAAGAGTATGTATCCTTATCAATTTTCTGCTATATATCTCTCCCCCTTTGACAACAATGACAAAAAAGGTAAGGAGGGTTACAAAACTATGTTCACAAAAAGTTATACCTTGATTCAATATTGCAAAGCCGATAGGCTTGCAACACAATCTAAAAAGTTAATCTTCATGGCCTCTAACTCTTTCTCCCATGATTTCTTAATTGAATCTACCACACTAAGTAGTGTGCACAATCCATAAGATGCAATCTCACATGCTTGGAGATTCTCATAACTAAACTTCTAAAAAGATGTCTTGGTTGAAAGACATTCTTCCAGTTGCCCTTCAATAGTGCTCAAGTTTATAGAAATGTTCTCTCTTAAAAGAGTGAATCTCTTCAGCTTCCTATCCTTGTCATCTTGCAAAACTCTTATTTCATCATAAATCTTGCAGATTTTCTGCTCAATATCAAATATCTTCACATTGAGGCTCAAAAGAAGGTTTGTCTCATTCTGAATTTCTGCTTCCTTCATCTTCATCTTTTGAACTTCCTCTACTACCAAGTTCTTTGATTTTGTAAACTGAATGTACAAGGATTTTCCTCTTTCTAAATTCTTTCTCAAGTCCTTTGTACAAATATCAAGGTTATTGATATCATTCCTGATATTCTGACTAATGTCCAAAAGTGTTTTGTCCTCATAAGCTACTTGAGCTTTCATCTTTGCTATATTAGATAGATTTTTAAACTCATCATCAAAAGTATTCATCACTTTCTTTGCTCTTTCCAGAGGGTCATCTTCTACAATTTGTGTAGTAATAATGCCTTGTAACTTCTCAGTAAGCTCCTTCAGGCATCCTTCAAGACTCTTTACTTTCTTGTTCTTTCTGATGATCTTGTTCAAAGATGTGATCATTTCCATCTGATCATCATCATCTACTTCCTTTCCCAAATTCTCAATCATAGAACCAATCTGAGTTTCCTTACCAGTCTTAGGTGTAAGACTGATTTCTTCTTGAGTGGGAACAAGTACTTGTTTCTCTATCACTTTAGGTTCTATAATTGTGGTTTCTGACTTCTCTTCTCCTTTGATACTATCTTGCTCTTCAAAAGCCAAATTGTCAACAATGTTTTCAAGATTCTTGAATAAGTTATCATCACTATCCAAGGTGATCTTTGTTCCTTCAACATTCATGGCTTCATCCTCAATATTTATGGCTGGTGGAGAGGGAATGTCCTCTTGTTCTTCTTCTTCTGCTTGATCTTTAGATTCTACTGCAACTGATGATTCTCCAACATTCTTTGTCATAACCTTAGTGATTGCTTGCTCTATTTCTATGTTAACTTCTTCACATCTACCTCCCATAATCTGAATAGTTCTCTTCTTGGTTCTTAGATGGGTGTTTAGATCCTTCATAGTCTGATTGAAGTGTTCTTCATCTCTCACAACACAAATTTTTCTTACAATATTTTATCTAATAGTTATGTCTTCTTCTGATGCTCTCTTCTTTCTATTTACAAGTTTCTTGTACAAGTCATCAGATATCTTACCATGAATTATATCAAATTTCTTATCAAATAAAATCATATAATTCACCACTGCATTTTATAGATTTAATATTTCTGCATAATCATAGAGATCTAATATTTTTTCATCTTTGTAAAGTCTCTGTCTTGAATAATCTGTTCATTAACCTTCTCAATTCTAGGTTTCCAAGTTTTCTTCTAAACAAGAGTGTCTTCATCATCTTTGATTTCTGCAATTTCCCTTTGAACTAGTGGCACCAATATCTTCTGCCTCTTACCCGGTCTAGTAGCAATCTCTTTTATTCTTTTGCTAGGTGTGGAGGAGGTTGATCTAGTGGATTTTCTTGTTTCTTGATCCTTCTCTAATTCTTCCACTTTCACCTTAACTTTTGTTTCCCCTTGCTGTATTGCAATTGATGATAAAGGTGGTATAGACAAGACTTCTTTTTGTCCAATTTCTCTAATTCTTGCTACTATTTTCTTGGCTACCAAGAACTCATGTTCAGTCATCTGCGTATCTTTTAGAATTTTCTTGATTGTACTCTCAAGTCTTTTCTTTGACTATTTCTCTTCAAGGATGGTCTTTGCGGAGTTGAAGTTCTCCTCAAAGGTTCCAAACCTGTTACTATGAATGTCCATCTTGCACTTAAGTAGTCTACTCACATATTCTTTTGTCTCAATCTCAGATATCTCATAGCCAAGAGGGTCTATGAACTTTTTTCTAGGTTCTACTACTTCAATGTAAGTAAAGTCAGTATCAACCATGAAACATATCTCATTTTTCTACTTCTCCACAAGAGACTGTGGGATCCTTGATCTGCTAGACATCAAATTCTACAATGATTTAATTACCAACACTGTAGTTTCATTTACTTTATCAATAACATGCCTCCTATACACTTGGTTAATCCTTTCCATTTTAGTTTGGCCATCATTCCAGTCATTTCCAATGGTGTACGAAAATCTTCTCAATAAATGAAAAAACATATAAGTGATTAAAGATGAGAATCTAAATTGTGTATACTTAGTCTTCTTTATCTTTTCCAAATTCTCAAACAACTGAATTCTCAAAATCTCACACATGTCAAATTTCACTTTATCAACACACATCAAATAAGCCGCATGTATCATTCCAGCTGCCATGTCATCTTCTCTTGAGTTAGCACAAAACTTAGTTTTTAGGATCTTACACAAGTATCTAACATCATCTTGTTGTATCTTGCTAATTACTATTCCTTTGCCATTGTAGGATGAATTTGTGTTCTCTATGACTATTTTCCTCATTTTTTTCTCATTCAAAGGAATGGCTCCAATTTTAGATAGTCTAGTTACCTCATGAATTAAGTCATCTATGATATCTATCACTCTGTCATCTAACCAAAACTTTTTATTGTGAATTCTACTTAGGATTATCTTGGTACATTCTTCATTGTCAAATTCATATTGTAAAACATACTTAATGATCTCATTATCTTTCAAAATCTCAAACCCTACTTTCAATGACATGTCCTGATTATAGATCTTTTGATATTCCTTAGTGAAATCATTATCATAGATAGTCTCTAGTTTACATCCTAGATAACTTCTAACATTCTCTAGATGTAAAACTCTATTTGGTACGAATGATAAAGCTAACCTACAATCATCTTCCAAGGGTTCTAATGGTTCCCTTTCATTTTAGGTCTATTCTTATCTCTAACATTGTGAATCAAAGAAATATCCATGATTTCCTCTAATTCCTTAACTGATTTAAAGATCTACCAAGTAAAATACCTTGATTCCATGATTTAGGGCTTGCGTAGATTCGACACAAAAATTCTTCACCAAATCCTTGCAAAACACTTCCAATCACTGCTCTTTGATCTCCTTAACACTTGTATTTGCTTTGATGATCAAATAACACCATTCATGACCTTTTATCATTTCAAGCTCACTTAGATCTAACATCACATTCAATTCTTTTGCCACTTCTTTCCAAAAAGTTGATTCTGTTAACCTGCAAAACTTAAAACTTCTTGCGATCTCGCAAAACATAATATTTTTCTTTGCAATCTTAACCATAGCATTATAAAATCATATAATAACTTTCATTAACTGTGCATGACTCAATTCATCATATATCAATTTCTACACTAATCTAAGTTCCTATTTTACTATAATTTACATGAATTAAGTACTTTGAGATGGGTCGGGTAAAGATTCATTCTTAAAATTTAATACTTCACCTTTCTGACTACCTTCAATGCTGAATATGTCTCCTTGATTTGTGCTTTTAACAACCTTCACTTTGTCTAAATTACTACCCTTTCTGACTATTGCTTGCATCTTCATTTCTTCTTGCATGACTTCTAGGGTTAGGATTGGTATGACAAACTCTATTGTTCATTCTGCAAAACCTTGTTGTATGTCCAATCTTGTTACATATCTAACAAACTATTCCATTGTTTCCATATCTTGGTCTAGGCTGATTGATCTATGATCTACAATTTCTAGCAATGTGTCCAACCTTGTTGCATCTATAACATACTACTCCATTTCTTTTGTTCATATCTTCAGTAGGTTTCTTATTTGCATGGTTAGTATTTCTAAACACTCTACTACTATTGTTATTCTCAACAAATTTAGGTTTTCTGCATTCAATAGCTCTATGTCCAAAACCATGACAATTATAACAATAACCATTAAGAGGTTTAAATTTCTTACCTATGCAATCTCTCTTCATATGACCAACAGTATTACAAGAAAATAATCTACCTTTCAATTCTCTTTGCATACCTTTAGGTGATTCCTCTTGCTTAGGTGGTTCTTCTTCCTTAGGTGTATCTTCAGATTTGTTAATCTCATCAGACTTCTTCTCATCTATGCTTTTAGATATTTTTAGATCTGGTTCCTTGCTTTCTTCATTTTCTTTAAAAGTTTTGAATCCAAGACCAGTTTTATCATAGAATGGTTTTTGATAAGATATTTGTTCATTAATCTTCTCATTAGTAGAATATAGTCTTTCAAGTTGCTGCTTAGATTGAGTTAGTTCTCCTTTCACAATTGTATTGTATTTCTCAAGTTCAACATACTACAAATTGACTTTCTCAAGTTTAGATGTTACTTTACCAAGTTTAGATTTTAGCCCTTCATTTTCAAGCTTAGGATTTTCATTCTCAGATTTCAGATTTGCTTCATTCTTTCCATTTCCATCTTTTAGACTTAGCTTCAGATTTTCTATCTTCAGTTCATGTTTAAGGATCTCATTTTCTTTTTCTAAGCTGTCATCACAATCTTCAATGTGAATTTTGGATTCCTTTTCAGATTTCAAATCTTCGAACTTGTTTTTCAGTTTCTCAATGAGGTTCTTTGCATCATCATATTTTCCTTTCAGAGTATCTCTTTCTTCAGTAAGCATATCAATTTTTTTAAGAGCTTCTTCGAGATTCTTCGGTAGCTAATCCATATCCATTGAGATCTTACTTAAGCTGCTAGGCTTTCCTTGAATGATTCTTTTCTGAGTAACTAAGCTCTAATACCAATTGTTAAAAATAGGGAATATTGAGAGGGGGGGTGAATCATTATTCTACAAACTTTAACTTTTTCCAAATTATGGATATAACAGATTATCTTAACACATGCATAACATAGAAAGAAAAACAACATGCATAGCAATAAAACTAAAGAAATCATAACACATTATTTGTTCTCGAGGAAACCTTGGCTAAGGGAAAATCCTAGTGGGGATGGTACACACAAAGATCCACTAATCAAAAGTATCTTGTTAAGGAGGTTGACCCAGTTAGGAGTCTATTACATGTGCATATAGTGTCTTAGTCCTGATTAAGGGACTATAGGCCTTGTTAGAAGCCTCAACCCTGTTAGGAGTTGGCAGTACAAAGTGTGATTACCAGATGAGCCCACTGCCCAAACAAGTAATATAGAATATTAACTGATTACAAAAATAGGTCAAGGTACATAACCTTATACTACTTACATCAATATCTCTTTGCTTCTCTTCACTTTCGCTATTACATTCGCATATTCATTTTATTTTTTTTCAATTACATCTTTACATATCTTTATACAGGTTATTAAGATTAATAACTTTCCAGTCAGCTATCATATTAAAAAATATCTTTATCCAATGGTTAACATCTAGGATGTCATCCCTTTATATTGTTAGGTCATTATTTTGATAAACAAAATAATCCATTAACTCTTTATCAATTTTGTCTTCATATTCTGTCCTGTTGGCTTAACACTGTCTTTAGTAAAATTGTCATAACTTCTTCCGTACATGCCATAATAACTTGTGCTCTAAGGTGAGTCTTCAATGGTCACCATAGATTCTATGTTCAAGTGCGCAAGCATTGAAATTACTCCAATCAACATTGCCAATCAAAACTATCTTCGGGTTCACTAGCAAAAACACATTGTCTCATACTTAGACAATTTTGCATTGCACTCTGACATACTGGCTCTCTGACCTGTACAATCTTCATATAGATCATATGTTGCCATAATGACAACATCTATGTAACCAACTCAACCAAATTGCCAACAATTCTCATAAAGTATGCATTAATGGATTCTCCTTTATTCATACTTATATGGTTAATTTCCCTTTTCAAGGCTAGAGTTCTGCTAGCATTGTTTATTTCATACGTTCTTTCGAGTGATTTAAACATATGGTAGGAAATATCATATTTTTTTAGGATTGACACTATATGGTCTCTAACACCATCAAATATGATCTTCATAGCCTTTTTATTTCCTTAAATCCCAGTGAATTTTTCGGGATCATTCTTTGGCTCTTCTTTCTCCTCCTTTATAAAAGACTTGACTTTATTTTCTTTTAGAATCATTCTAATTCAGAATTTCCATGATGAGAAATTGTTTCCTCCTTTAAGTGTATCCTCAAATTTGATAGCGCTTGCCATAGAAATGTGATATATAATAATTGATATTGAATATCTCAAGTTTGAGAGCTTCTTGGATCTTCCTTTACTAGATCTCTGATACCATGTTAATTCAAGGAAAACTTATTATTCAATTTTAATTTTATTTTTATATGCAATGTTGATTATGTATCTATGATGATTCGAATAGTGCTGATGTTTATTTGTAGGAGTATAAAACTGAATCCATGTAAATGCAATGATCTTGTATTTGACTATGCTTAGAATTTCAATGAAGAAATATATATAAGATTGTATTTATGTTCACTGTATTTCACACTTATTGATTTTGGTGCTAATACAGAACATACCAATCAATATTTATATAGGCTAGAGTGAATGTTCATGTCTATGATAGATGTGACTTCTTGAGGAGTCATGCCTATCATAGGCGTGACTCATAGTCACATCCTATGATAACATATTGTATATGACATCGTTTCAATGCATATCGGTCAATATTGATTCATTACCAATGATAATTAGTTGATACCGGTTCATTACCAATGATAATCATTTGATACCGATTCATTACAAAATGATTATCGAGTTTAATACCAATTCATGGTTATCGGATTTAATACCGATCTAATATTAATTATAATTCAATACTCATCTTTTTCAATTTAATTCGATCATAAAGAGAATAATGTATATATATATATAATGATAATAATATTTGTCATTATATATATTAATATATATATATATATACATATATATTCTTCTTTAATCTGATAAAAAATATATATGAATTTCTCTAATTGATTATAATATGAATTTATTTGATCATGGCAATATGCAACAACATCCTTGATGGCCTACTCCACTATCTCCTTAAAGAAAGAAGATAGATCTTGAAAGGGACATGCATGATCATGGAAAGATGATTAAAAGGCCTCCAATGAACTCCTTAAAGATCCTTCAATGAAATATATCTTGAATGCTTGAAGTCCTGAAAGGTTGTGAAAGGATCTTCTTCAATGCTATTATAAAATGCTTATGAATGCTTGTAGACAAAATTTGAAAGCTCTTGAATGTCTCTCCTTAAGTTTCTTGAACACTTGAATGCTTGGTCTCCAATGGACACCTTGAATTATTGCAATAATGTCTTCAATGATTGGATATACCTTGTACTTCTAAAGGTATCATAAAATGAGTCCATCTATCCCTTTACCTTTTTATTATGTTGGTAGAGGTTTTAGGAAGAAATTTTTTACATATGATAAGTGAAAAGAAACTTCTTGGGGTGTGCCCTGCTTCTACCCTAGCCCTTGTTGTCCTATAACAATTTTTAGATAACACAATCTCTTTTGGTACTATATCGGTACTTGAAGATAGAATATGTAAATGCCTCCTTAGCTAATATGCATTAGTGTCAAGGAAAAATATCATTTATGTTAAAAGAAAAGACCATTTTTTCAATACACATCAATCCCTACCTAATGAAGCTAGGAATATTCTTAGATGCCAGTGTGTTGAACTTCTTGATACTTACCTTGAGTTACCACTTATAGTCAAAGAGGAATCAAACTCACTTTGTAACAAAATTCTAGAAAGAATGGAATGGAAGTTGGTTAGATGGAAATGAAAATTATTAAGTAGTGTAGGTAAGTTACTGTTAATATGATTAACAATAGAGGGGGGGGGGGGGTGAATCAGTTGTTCTCAGGTCCAAATGTATCAATTAAACTTTTAAACACTTCAACCACTCAGATCTAGTAATCAACACTACTCGGTCATTAGAGAATGTATATCAGAAACATGTAATAGTGTAGTCCACTATCCAACAATATTTAACTTGCAAAACATAGAAATGTTCAAACCAAAACATTCACACAAGTATTGACACCAGGATTTATAGTGGAAACCCAATTTGGGAAAAAACACTTTGTAACATGTTACTTATATGTTCACTCTTTTGAAGTGAGCTCTATGAAAATCCAACCCTATCAAAGGTTTACAAACACACTGCTAGGTATGACCCTATTAAAGGATTTCAACCACCCTATTAGGAGTGCACCTTGTTAGAGGACTTAAGTACATTCCATTAGAATACAACCTTGATTAAAGGATTTATACAATGTCTATTAGGTCAACCTTGATTAAAGGATTTTGACTGATACAATGGTTAGAAACTAACAGTAATATTTGATCTAAAAACATACAACTCACTTTGCAAATAATAGATCCAATTCATACATATATGTTGGCTTACTGACTGAGTTCCATTTCCATCTCCATCATTGATCTAATCGAAAATCCCTTCAAGCAATCACAACTATGATCAACTCCTTCACCTTCAACCTTTTTTCTTTTTCAGTCAATAACAACAACTCCAGCATCTCTCTCAACCTCACACTTAGGTTTCCTTAATACCTCTTTGATAGGTAGATCCATCTTTTTCCGCTTAATCTCCTTCGTAGATCTTAGGGTTAGGGTAGATTCATCAAATCCTTCCAACATTATGTTCTTCATCCATCCTTCTAGAAACATATTTAATCTCTTTATTGGAATCACAATAAAATGGTTTACTATACATTAAATGCTCCATACAGTCAATTAATAAAGTCAACAGGATTTACATAATCCAAGAATTCAACTATGTCGGCTAGGAATCTGAATTCTTCCTCAAATGTAAATTACTGAAGCTTGGTTAATACTATGTTCAAATCCTCAGTCATCACTGTGTAGCTCGGTCACCACTTCAAACTGTTTCCCTCAGCTAATGTTGTCTCCCTCGACAATACACTGATGTTCGGTCAACACTGAATTTACTCGGCATATACTGGCTCGGTTGACACTAACATGACTCGGCTTAAACTAGATTTCTTCACTTTTTCTCAGTTAAGACTACTTGTTCAATCTTGCTTCTTACTTAAATAAACAATACATTATCTTATCATTGTGCCACATAATCAAGTACTCATTGAACTATTAAATAACTCAACCTTTCTCTAGGTTCTATTTTTATCACCCTTACCCTAATCCTTCTCATCACTCAATAGATATAGTACTTTCTTAGATAGCAACAGTCTTACCAGTTAAGGTCTGACATCAATGACAATACAAAAATTGCTTCAATTACAATTTCCAAGAATCTCCCTCTTTGGCATTGATGGAAACACTATATGAATAATACATGATTCACCAACCAATCCAAAACATGTCTTTGCATCAAAAACATTTGTAATATCCTTAGCTTCATTTTGAATCTGAATCTATTAGCCTCTTAGCCTAGATTGCTTGACTGTCCACATAGCTATTGTAATACCCCAAAATCAGCACCTAATAAATTCAATCAATTTTGGTGCATTTTCATCAATTTTACATCATCAAAGTCCTAGTTTACTAGGCAATTTTCTCTCTCCTACCTGACTTAATTTAACTTGATGTCAATTGCAAAAACCTTAAATTACATTAATCAAATATTATAATTAATTCCTAAAGTCTTCAACTTTAATTAGCTAAATTAACCATATGATAAATTAATTTAATTCTAAAGTCCTAAGTTCTTTAAATTAAATTAAACTCACCCCTTTAGCTAAATACCCATAAAAGGAATTAATAAATTACTTGGTTATTCGAATGGATTATCATATTTGCATTTAATAAATCAAATATTCAAAGAGTCACCCATGTGGCAATAATCCATTTCTTTAATTAAGTAATTCTCTAATATTTGTCTCTTTCTCCTCCATTGGAAATGAAGAGTCCACCGTTTCGAATCAAGAAACTATTCGTTCCTCTTCTAGGCTTGTCTATTTAATGAACCTCATTCTTCATTCAAAGGAGAGCAATTTTGAAAGCACATAGACTATAGCGAAATTATGTCTCATTTATTTTCATATTTTCAAATCTTATTGCATTAATTAGTTTTCTCTCATTTTAGTGTTAATTGTATCTTTAGATTAATTTTCTTACTTGCTATTAGTTAATTATCATCTTTCTTTCAAGCATTCTTAGACTAGAATCTGCATTTCATATTTACTTTCAAGTTATTAGATTAAAACCTACACTTCATTCTAGATTACAAACTGCATTTTCATCTTAGATTAATTGCACTTTGCTTATCATTCTATCTTTCAAATCCTCCATTGTAGTATTGGTCTTATGGTTGTTGGCTCTCATTTTGAGAGTAATCAAACAACCCGTCTACATAGGAGGCAACAGGTCGCTTCACCATGAATTTTGAATTGAGTAATCCATACTGATTGTCATAATTTGATTGTGTGATTAATGACTATGTTGTGTGTGTAGTTGGATTAGAGGTCTACGTTCAACCACATACATTTTGGCACCCACCATGGGGTAGAAAAGATCAATTTTCGGCCTCATTCTTGATTTTTATGACAGAAAATTTGAGCTCTGTTGTGCGTCCATACTTTCCTATGTATGGATTCTCACATGAGAATCCAGAGCATATTGCGTGAAGTTTTGCTCTTAGTAGCACTCTTTCACGTGAAATTTTACATCCTCGCATAGCACCCTGTGTTTTCTCATGCACTGTGGAGTACTTCCTCGTGCGAGATTTGGTTACAGTTTTTAAAAAATTTTCTAGTCTGTATTTTCTATTCCAAATTTCTAACAGTTTTTGTTTGTTGTTAATTTCTATTTCTTTGCTCTTTTCACAGCATAATACTTTTTTGTAGGACGTTTGACGAAGAATATAAAACATGCTAATGGTTTGATTGCAGGACGATAGTCAAAGATCTCATAAAAACATTGTGTTTGTTTCTTGCTTTCATTCACATAATCTAATTAGGGCTCCGTTAAAATTTCTTGAGAATTTTGATAGTGGGTAGGGAATTTGGCTCTTCATTACATGGAGGTGATGACCATGAATGAACCTGAAAACCCAGTGATCCTACTAATATGATAGATTCTTGGGGAAGTAGAGAAAGGTAGCGAATCTTTAACACTTCTACTTGCTAGGGGATTATGCTCTTCTCTCTTTGAGAGAACCAGAAACCCAAAAGCTTGTAGATTTGGTGAAGTGAAGCTAACTCGGTGATGAATTTTCTTGATATGTTTGGGTGAAGTGATGAGGTAGAGAAGTATGCTCTTCTCTCTTTGAGAGAAATAGAAAATCAAACCCTCGGATCTAAGCCAAGTTGTGTCACCTTTAGAGGGCCTGCCAAAAGTTGAACCTCCAAGAACGACCCAAGTGATTATGTACCTTTCGCTGGTGATTCAACCTCACTTTAATAAAGAACACTTTGTTGAGTCTAAAGACTCCAAACCCATATTAGCTTTCTTCTCATGATTTCAACTATCATCTTGAGAAGGCCTTGTTTGTTGTACTGAGCATTACCGCTCCTAGCCCTACTTGCGGGGGTGTACATCTTTCCAATGTTGGTGTGGTCATGAGGCCTCAACCCTATATCAGGGGCACCAAAGGTTAGTATGAATGGAATACCACTAAAAAATTTCCTTAGCTAGTGGCCTACCCAGTTCACCTCTGAAAGGAATTATAATCTTTGCGCAGGGAGGGGGAAGAATCTCTCTCATAGATTCTCACCATAGGCATACACCTAGATGCTTGAAGGTGGTATAAGACACTAGCACCTACCATAAGGGTAACCTTTGAATGTATACTATTGAGTCCTTGGAAACACCAAAAACATGGGCGCCCTTTAGGGGTGACACGGTTGTGTGAGGTGCACATATGCGCATAAGCAATGGGGCAAAGGTTTTATCTTCTCACCATTTTTTTGGTAGGGATAGCTATGTGTTTTTTATCAAGTCTTAAACATTGTCCAATCATGATCAAACAAAGACTCCCCTGATGCTATCAAGTTGCTTTGTCCTTGATAGGTTTGTTAATGACTACTTCTTGTATCACAACTGCTTGATCTAAACCTTTGTGTCTTTAAACAAATGCTTGAAACCTCAAAATGAGATTGTTGACTAAAATGTTCTTCAAACTTGTCAGGAAACTAGATTTTATGTTAGACATTAATTCAGACTATATCTCATAATTCAACTTTTACCTTGAAAATTGTGTCAAACTATCAGACTTTTGATTTTTTCTGCGTGAAGTTTCACCTTTTTAGAGCACTTTCTCAAGCAAGAATTTGTTCTTTCACGCAAAGCTTGGTGTTCTTTCATGCAGCCTGGTATTCTCTTGCGCAAAAATGTAGCCCAATTTTAAAAAATAGAGACCTATTTCCCATTGACAGTTTGACTTTTTATCTGATCTACTTTTTGTTTGAGGTCTATTTTTCTATTTTCCTATCATTCACTGTCAGAAACTGGTTGTCTCGAGTTGGGAATTGATCAATCTTTTCTTTGACTTGTGTTGTCTCTTGTTGGTTTACCTTATCTCTTTATGGTTTTGTACCTCGTGTTGCGATAGTCTTATCTTGGCTATTCTAGCCACTTCTTTTGATGTTTCGTACTAGGTCCATCTCGCATCTTGGCTATTCTAGCCATTTATCTCCTTTCCATTATCTTAGAGATGGATTCTAGCATTATCATGAGTCCTCTCTCATCACGTCTTCATCTATGACTGTCATGACTAGAAGTGACAATACTTATCCCATTCAGAATACTGGACAAGGTGGAGGTAAGCCTCGTAATCAAGGAAGAGGTCATTCTAAATCTGTTGCACAATCTAAGTGTCATGAGGGATCCTCATATTCCTCCTCATTCCAAGAGTATTATAATCCATTGTTTCAAATACAGTCTGACTTATTATTTCAAGAATATTATAACCCATTATTTCAGGACCAATAAGACTCTGAAGTGCCACTTTCTAGAATCAAACCTATTGATCCTTTCAAACCTATTGACTCTTTCAGAATTATTTTCATGATCTCTCAGAATACTACCAACAAGATGGGAGATCCATTCCACTTCCCAGGGGGAGGTAATTTCAACAAAAGCCATGAGAAATCTCAGAACAACCAAGGTCATGGTCAGTCTCAAAATGATAAGCGTTATGATCAATCCCACAATATTCAACATCCATTCAACATCTGAGACCTTTGCAATTTGAAACAGAGACAAGGGGAACCTTTCCTAACATTTCTCCAGAGATGGAGAAAATTTTGCACAAAGTATCCATGTAAATTACCCGAGTCTGAAAAGCTTGATATCTTCTTAGACAATCTTTTCCTAGATTTTGGATATCAAGTACGATTGCAAGGTCCCCTCACTTTTGACAATATGATTAAGCAAGCTGTGAGCATAGAAGCATTTATGGTCAAGAAGGGAGGATTGACTTTGAACAAACACAACAAGCAATGAACTTCTCCCTCAAACAGGGATAAGGATAAGATTGTCAATAGAAACATAGATGTTATGAATGACGGGGTTGTTGACAATGTGACGCCAAAACCCTCAAAGTCTATCTTTAATTTCAGCTCTAGCATACAAATGATCAAAGCCACTAAGAAGGCTATGATGGAAACTCAACCACCTTCAAGATTCACTAGAAACAAACCTTGGATCTCTCAACCCAAGCGTCACTCCACTTCCTTGGGAGAACCTCTCAATGTGATTTATAGGACTTTGGTGCAAAACCATAACAGGAATTCAGATCATGGGGAATTTAAAGACTCCTTTCCTCCTCATGAGAAAATTGAATTATCCAAGTCTAAAGGTACTAACAATGTGGTCAACTATACGTACGATACTAGTGACATTGTCACCAATGAGATTGAACCTATTGATGTTGAATACTGTGACATGATCATTTCTCTGGGGAGCGAGGATGCTCCTAAACCCAAAGCTCCATTTGTCTTGCAAGGCCCTATGCCTCCCTCTTGTAACCCCACACCATCTCTAGCTTGTGTGAATACTATCACTTGATCCTATGTGAAGATTGTTCTCAAAGGTCCCGAGCCTTCAACATCTGGCCCAAAACTATCTATGGATAAAGCCCTCACTGAGGCAAACATCCCCAAAGATCTCGATCTTGATCAGTTTCAATCTATGGTCGGTCATTTGACCTCACCTCATCACTTTCCCTTCTCTACAAAAGGTGATCATTCCTTGAGCCATAATGCTCCCCTTCTCACTTGCAATATGCTCCTAGAATCTGGTGATAGCCTTGCTCTGACCAACGGGGAATTTACAGAATTTTATAATGCTAAACTCAAAGAGATAGAAAAGACCCTACAAATCAAAGATATTGGCATGGGGGAGTATCAGATGGGGTCCATCTTGTCACTAATAGCTCTTCCTCCATCTCCACATTCCTGTGAAGAACCTTTTGAAGACAGATTTGGTATTGGCTATCAGGGTCATGAGCTTGACCAAACTAGCTGTAGCTTTCACTCATACAAGGATTCAAATAATGAAGATACAAAGATCCAACCTATGACACATAAAAGGCTCTTGAATATTCAAAATCCTAATTTAGACTACTAGGGTGAGTCCTATCTACCTTCTCAAGTGCTTCGAGAACATGATCCTGGTCCTCACTAGGAGGATTTTATCCACTTTACTAAATAGAATTCTACTACTGCTGACTCTAATGGCACACATACTGAAAAGGGGAAAAAAAGCTGATGTCTCCCTTATCTTGGGTATGCCTCGGGGTATGCCTATTCTAGATTACTCCACTTCTACTACTGAGCAAGATCCTGTTGTTGAAGAAACACTTCGTATGATGGATGATAGCAATAAAGAAGATTTTCCACCTACTATATCTCTAGCTGATTACATCAAACAATGTCACCACAGTGAAATGAATTCAAAGGAATATGAATGGGACTCCATATTAGATGCTACTCCAAAAATACTAGTTGATGTTGTACACAAAGATGCTAGTCCTACCAACTCTGAAAGAGGAGGAAGTTCTAATCCTCTAGATCAAGAAACTGATGATGATCCTTTCCACCCTCCTGTGGAGATCATTCCTATGGCTTCTAGGCCATCTAATCCAAGTTATACTTCTACTGCTCTAGAAAATCATGGGTATGTAAGACCCCATCCTGTTATAGTCTCATGGAATCTTCATGCACTCTTGCCACCTGAAAGGGGACCTAATTCTTGAAATAGGTCATCTCGGTTAGGCTCACATAATATTCCTCCAAACTTATCTGACTCTTCTAAGACAAATCACAATCAACAATGTTCTATGGAAGATGACTTTCTTGATCTATCCGATTCGCTCATGAATGATGAGGATGATGCTGATATCTTTGCACTCGAGCCCATCCCATTGACTTCTCTTCCCCCTTTCCCCCCAAGATAAGTGGCTCACCCACTTTCATTTCCACCTCTCTACCTAAACCATTCATATAATCCTCTTTCATCCATCATTCCCGAGTCTTTTGGAAGTAACTTGGATGTGCAACATAAAAACAAAAATTATAAGAATCCACTTATATCTCAAGGTCACCATGTCCTATCTAATCGACATGTGACTAAAAAGAAAGAAAAGAAATAGAGGTGTTCAAAAGACCACATAGGTCCTCAAAAATAAGAAGACAATCAAAAGCCAAAAAATAAGATTAAAAAATGGATCTTGAAATCCATCTTTCAGGCATTGTCATCAAAAGCACTTCAACATAAAGAAGAAAAGAGAAAAAAATCAAAAGTTATGTGGATTCCAAAAGTAAAATCAAAGTTTCCATTCAAGCTTCCAAAATTCTCATACTTCCCTCCATTCCATTACCCTTGCCTCTCATACTTTACCTTCTTCACTCCATCTTGTCTTGTCCCAGTGCATATCAACATCTCCTCATTTCTAATGATGTGATTAAGAGAAATCTAGAACATAGTCTCCCTAAACATTTAGAGTGTGGGAAGTCTGATAGAGAGTTAAGATGCATCCAAGAGGATATTTGTGGGTCTCACTTAAGTGACCTTTCCTTGACTATGGATCTCTTGACAGTTGGATACTACTGGTTCTGATTCTACAACTTCTCAGCTGCTTACTACTACAAGATACTATTTTCTCAGAGATTACTACTAAATGAGAACAGCTCAAAGAGCCTATCAACACTCTTCATTTGAATTAATTCTATAGCTGAGGCATTTTCTGTATGCTCATGTACATACTTATTGGTCCTAAAAAAATCCAAAAAATGGTATATTGCAAAAAATCCTAAAAATTGCAAAATGTCCTGAAAAAATGATCATCTTATTGAAAACCTGGTAAACAGGTGCTTTGATGTATCTATTATCTTGGTGAAAACCTGGTAAATAGGCACCTTGATAATAATAAAAAAAATTGAAAAATTGAAAAATACAAAAAAATCAAAAATACAAAAATACAAAAAAAAAGAAACATTAAAAAAAATACAAAAAAATAAAAAAAAAGAAAAGTACAAAAAAAATTGAAAAAGGAGAAAAATGTGTCATTGATGAAAACCTGGTAAACAAGCATCATGGTAGCAAAAATAGAATCTCTGCCAAGATGGTGAAAACCAGGTAAATAGGCACCTCTTGTTTCCTAAAGCTACATCTCATCTCAGCACCATTTGGCTCTTTCTTTCCTACTTTAGTTTGCTTTCCCGCTTTAGTTGGTTTCCTACTTTTAGTTCTCTTGCTTTTAGTTGTCTTCAAGATTTTCCTTGACTCTTCATGGATTGGAACTAGTCACACTTGGGAGCATTGTCCTACCGCTTTTTGAAAGTTTTGTTCATGCATCAATCACTAGTGGTTCTCACTGCATCTGCTTACTGATGCCTAGCTACTTTTGAGATTTCTCTCCTTGAGGATCTCTCATGTATCGGTCACCAGTGGTTCCCACTGTGCCTACCTACTGATACCTAGTTCTTGTTTGAATCCCTCTCTTTTGGGATCTCTTCCTTACATCAATCACCAGTGGTTCTCACTGTGTCTGCCTACTGATGCTTTTCTCGTGCTTTATTCTCTCTTTTAAGAATCTTCCTTGCATCAGTCACTAGTGGTTCTCACTGCATCCACCTATTGATACTTGGTCTGTGCTCTGATATCTTCTTGAGACTTCATCTCTCACAACGGTCACCAGTGGTTCTCACTACGTTTGCATGTTGTCGCTATCCTGTTGAGGCTTCGAACGTTGTTTGTCTCCAATTCAACTCCAATCCGCTTGAACACAAATGTAAACTGAAACTAAAAACTAAATTTTTGGTTCTCTAAAGCATGTTGACCTTTTCTTTTATGTCTTGATTCTTTCGCTTTATCATTCCTCCTCGAGCAGATCTAAGATGTCTTTCTTGACTAAGAAAATTGAAGACTGGGGGCATGATCTTTCCTTTGCTTTGTTTTTGCTGGTTTAGCTCCAATGATCCAATGAATCTATATAAGAGGGGTGTCCATCTATAAGAGCCTTCATCTCATATTGGATGGCCATGTGTACCTCGACTCCTGTTATATGGAAACTTTGGTGTGGTTGGTTCTTCTCCTTGTCTGTTTTGAGAGACTTCTTTCTGCTACAAGTAAAATTGCTAACGCTCGTCCTGTGAAGTGAACGTAAGGGTCACTGTGAGCATTCTTTGGCAAAGGAAGGAACTCTCATGTGTCTAGCATGTTTGTATGGAAGAAACATTCCAGTCATTCTAGCAGTTATGCTTTGATGCTTATGTTAACTTGCTAAATCAAAAGGAATAGGTGTTCAGGTCATTCTAGCTTCTTGTGCATTAATGCTTACATCTCATTCCGAAAAATCTAAGACTTATGTCATATTCATATTCTCATTTTAGTGAGGATTGTATGGCATCTTGTGACTGTCCCGTACTTAAAAGAACTCTATGATGATAATACGATGAGTCCAACAACCAAGTCCTAGGGTTTGCATCTAGCTTAGGCTTGCATTTTCATTCTAGGCTTGCATTGAGACAGTGTTTTGGTGCTCTCTTGATTGTCTTCTTCTGGATCTATTTCATCAAAGGTTCTCATCTTTCATCTCAGTTTCATCATGATTGCACAAGTTTTCAGGATCGAAATTGAAATCTGACATCTCTAGATAGCTAAAAATCGCATTTTAAATTCTAAGGATCCTTTGAGATCGAACGATTGTGCAGTTAGCCTTCTGGCGTCATCTTCCTACCAGATACTCATCTTTGCATCATTTTCTTTGAATCTTCAATGTTTTCATCAAGTCAACTCTAGTCAAAATTTGGTCAACCATGGTCAACTATGGTCAAACTTGGTCAGCAGGACCTCTCAATCACTTCAAATTGCTTCTGCAGCTTCTTAAATCTAGTCTGATCGCTTCTACTTTGCAACCTCTTATTGTCAATCATCCTTCTGATATGTCATCTTTCGATTTCTCTCCCAAGGGGGCAGGATGATTGTATCATTTGAGCATCATTTGAATCTTGTCAAACTAGTCTCTTATCAATCTAATCTAACTCAAAGTCCTCACCGCTTGAGGCATCTCGTCACTAGGGGCATCTTCGCACCTTGCATCTTTCTATCTGGTCATCTATCTTTTAGGTATCTGAGCAATCTAACTTGGATCCTCCAGGATCAAGTTTCATTCTAGAAATGGTTCTCAAAATCTCATTAGGTATTGGGGCAATCTAACCCTAATTCTTGAAAGTCAAGCTTCATTCTGGAGATGGCTCTCAAAATCTCTTTTGGACCGTTATTTTGGAAATCTAACCCAGGTCTCAGAGGGCTAAGCTTCATATTGGGGCAAACTAACCCTGATTCTAGAGATTAGTCCTAAATCTGCATCTGAATCTCATTCTGGGCATTGGGGCAATCTAACCTCGATTCTCATCTTCTCTCAAGACCATTGTCTTCGCAATCTAACTTGGACTTCAGAAAATCATGATTTGATCTGTTCAGTGTCTTGGCATCCTAACCTAGACCTCTAAAAATTCTTGTCATCTATCACTTCAGACTATTCTTTGAATCAACGTACTATTCACACATTAATTCAAAGAGGGGCAAATGTAATACCCCAAAATTGGCAACTAATAAATTCAATCAATTTTGGTGCATTTTCATCAATTTTACATCATCAAAGTCCTAGTTTACTAGGGAATTTTCTCTCTCCTACCTGACTTAATTTGACTTGATGTCAATTGTAAAAACCTTAAATTACATTAATCAAATATTATAATTAATACCTAAAGTCTTCGACTTTTATTAGCTAAATTAACCATATGATAAATTAATTTAATTCTAAAGTCCTAAGTGCTTTAAATTAAATTAAACTCACCCCTTTAGCTAAATACCCATAAAAGGAATTAATAAATTACTTGGTTATTCGAATGGATTATCATATTTGCATTTAATAAATCGAATATTCAAAGAGTCACCCATGTGGCAATATTCCATTTCTTTAATTAAGTAATTCTCTAATATTTGTCTCTTTCTCCTCCATTGGAAATGAAGAGTCCACCATTTCGAATCAAGAAACTCTTTGTTCCTCTTCCAGGCTTGTCTATTTAATGAACCTCAATCTTCATTCAAAGGAGAGCAATTTTGAAAGCACATAGACTATAGCGAAATTATGTCTCATTTATTTTCATATTTTCAAAGCTTATTGCATTAATTATTTTTCTCTCATTTTAGTGTTAATTGCATCTATAGATTAATTTGCTTACTTGCTATTAGTTAATTATCATCTTTCTTTCAAGCATTCTTAGACTAGAATCTGCATTTCATATTTACTTTCAAGTTATTAGATTAAAACCTGCACTTCATTCTAAATTACAAACTGCATTTTCATCTTAGATTAATTGCACTTTTCTTATCATTCTAGCTTTCAAATCCTCCATTGTAGTATTGGCCTTATGGTTGTTGGCTCTCATTCTGAGAGTAATCAAACACCCCATCTACATAGGAGGCAACAGGTTACTTCACCATGAATTTCAAATTGAGTAATTCATACTCATTCTCATAATTCAATTGTGTGAGTAATGACTATGTTGCATGTGTAGTTGGATTAGAGGTCCACATTCAACCACATACAACTACTCCCTCTGAATCTTTTCTTTGTCTCTCTTCCTTTGATTCTCTGAATGATTTCCTCTTTTTTATGTTTTCATCTCTAAATCTCTCCCTCTTTGACAATAATGCCAAAGCAACATCTAGAACTTACATCTTTCAAATGCAGATGTCATCTTGTTAGTTCAGTAACAATATTTCTCCCTCTCTCATCTTTCTTATGACTGATTATAGCTTTTTTGTACTTTTCACAACTCTAGGTTGCTCCTAAAGTGTGACCTTTTTTGCATCAATTTATTAAATACTCTTTGCAACACATTTTATGCAGTGCTCCTAGCTTGACTAGGCAGCCTCGATTAGGGGAAGAACCCCTAATTTACCTCTAAGATATTCATGAGCCTCCTTAGGTAATGATTTTGTGAATATGTCTGCTAGTTGTTCCTTTGTATTTACATATTCTATTCTCACCTCTTTATCTTGTACCAATTCCCTCAAGTAATGATACTTGATGGCAATATGTTTACTCTTTGTGTGCATCACTAGATTCTTTGATATGTTGATAGCACTTGTGTTGTCACACTATATGAAAACTGGTTCAGTGATCTCCTCTTTCATGCCTTTCAATAATTTCTTAATCCATACCAGATTTGAATAGTTCACTGCAGCTGCTACATACTCGGCTTCAGCTGTAGATTGAGAAATGCAATTTTGTTTCTTTCTTGTCCAAGAAACTAATTTTTATCCAATAAAGAAAGCTCCACCACTAGTACTTTGTTTGTCATCCACATTTCCTACCCAATCTGCATCAGTATAGACTCTTAGTTCAAATCTCTCATGCTTTTTGTAGTATAGTCCATAGTCTTCTATCCCTTTCAAATATCTCATTATTCTTTTCATAGCCATCATATAACTTTCCTTAGGATTGGAAGAGAATCTTTCCACAATCCCAACTGCTAGAGCAATATGCGGTCTGCTGTGAACAACATATTGTAGCTTTCCAATTATGGATCTATACAGAGTTTGGTTTACTTCAGCAGTATCATCATTTTTAGATAGTTTCTGTCCAGTAGCCATGGGAGTACTTACTGGCCTTGTGTCCTCCATACCAAAGGTTTTCAATATCTCTTTGACATATTTAGACTATGTGATAAAATTACCTTTCTCCATCTGATATACTTGCAAACAAAAAAAGAATTTTATCTCACCAAACATAGACATTTTAAACTCAATTTGCATCTCATTTGAAAATTTCTTACATAGGGCATCTTGTCCTCGAAATATGATATCATCTACAAAAATCTTAGCTAACAAGATTCCTTTACCTTCTTCATCTTTCATGTATAGGTTGTTATTGTCATTTGTCCTTGAGAATCTAATATGTATCAAGTAATTGTGCAACCTATCATACCATGCTTTGGGGGCTTGCTTCAATCCATACAACACCTTATTCAGCTTGCAAACCATGTGTCTCTTGTTTGGATCAACAAATCCTTCAAGTTGCTCAATGTAAACTTCTTCTTCTAATATACCATTTAAAAATGCAGATTTGACATCCATTTGGTATACCTTGAAAACTCTGTAGGTAGCATATGCAAGTAGAGTTCTCACTCCTAATCTTTCTACAGGGGAAAATGTCTCCCCATAGTCTATTCCTTATTCTTGTGCATAACCCTTGCATACCAGCCTTGCTTTGTTCCTTGTGATTTTTCCATGTGCATTAAGCTTATTTCAGAATACCCATTTTGTTCCAATGATATTTTTATTTTCTAGTCTAGGCCCCAGAGTCCAGGTATCATTCTTTTCTATTTGGTTTATCTCCTCATTCATAGTTTTAATCAAGTCTTCATTTTCTAATGCCTCCCTTGTTGTCTTAGGCTCAAATTCACACAATAAACATGTAGGATCTCTTAACTTTCTTTTGGTCAGAACTCCAATTTTTTTTTATCTCCAATGATTTGCTTAGGCTTGTGATGTCTCCTTACATACTGTGCCAAAATAGGTTCAGCATTATTTTCTCCTTGCTCTTCAAGTTCATCAATAAGATTATTAGATTCAGCCTCTGATTGTTCGACAACCTCTTCTTGATGCTCGACAACATCCTCCTATCACTCGACAGCATCCTCCTGTCGCTCGGCAACATCCTCCTAATGCTCGGCAATATCTCCCTGATATTTGGAATTTCCTACCCAAGACTCTGCATCAGGTGCAAGTGTGTTACTTGCCTCTACTTCTTCTATATAAACAAAAGATCTATAATCTTCGAGTTCTCTTTTGCTTTCTTGTTCATTTTTCTCTGCATATTCGTCAACCTTCACATTTACACTTTCCACAATTTTGTTAGTGTTAGAGTTTAGACACTTGTAAGCTTTACTCTTTGTGGAATAGCCTAAGAATATTCCCTCATCACTTTTAGCATAAAAATTTCCATTCCTATTATCTTTTACTATATAGCATTTTCTCCCAAAAATTCTATAGTATTTTACATTAGGTGCATAACTGTGCCATAGTTCATAAGGTGTAAAATTTGTACCTTTTTTAATTTGTACTTGGTTTAAGGTATAGACTGCTCTACTTATAGCCTATTTCTAGTACTTTTGTGCAACATTCTTCTCAATCATTAGTGTCCTTGCACAATCCATGATATATCTATTCCTTCTCTCTACTATACCATTCTATAGAGGTGTTCTAGGTGCAGACACCTGTCTCTTGATTCCTCTATCATTGCATAATAGATTGAACTCATTTAATATAAACTCTCCACCTCAATCAGATCTCAGACATTTTAGGTTCCTACCTATCTCCTTTTCAACCTTAGCCAAATACCACTTAAACAACTGAAATGCATCATATTTTTCTTTTAAAAATATTATGGTCATCATCATAGTGTAATAATCAATAAACATAATAAATTATTTAGCACCACAATAGCTTTGTACACCCATAGGTCCACAAAGGTCAGTATGAACCAGATATAAAACTTTTTCAGAAGTAAAACTCTTTCTCTTGAATCTAGACTTTGTCATTTTACCCAACTGACATTGTTTGCACATCATATTATCAGGTTTCTTCAATCTAGGCAAACCTCTAACTTTCTTCTTTTTACTAATATTTACCAGATTGTCAAATTTAACATGACATAGCCTCTTATGTCATAGCCATATATCATCAAGTTGTGCAACCAAGCATGTCTCTTCAGATAGGTCTAGATAGAACAAATTACCTCTTGTATGTTCTCCACTCCCAATTAGCTCACTAGTGGCATCAAATATTTTCGCCTTCCTATGATGAAACTCCACTCGGTAACTAGTGTTATTAAGTTGTGCAACACTTAGCAAATTATAGTTAAGACCTTCAACCCAATAATTATTTTCACAAGTGATCTTATCAGTCATCTTAATTAATCCTTTACCCTTTACATGACATGGTGCATCATTACCAAACTTAACACTTCTACCTTTGTAATGATCTAGGGTATCAAATTTACTTTTGTCACCAGTCATGTGGTGTGAGAAATCACTATCAATAATCCATTTATCACCTTTTCTCACATAAGAAACAAGTGCAATTTTCTCATCTTCATTAGACTCATCTTTCATAGCAACATAGACTACTTCAATTCAAAATCATCATTATCAGTGTCAGTTTCTTCTTCAACAATGTAACAAGATTTCTTACCTTTATCCTTGTAGTCCTTGTATCTTCAATAATCTTTGTTTTCTCTCTTGTCCTTGTACTACTTTCTCTTTCTTCATCCTTGTCATCCCTGTCAGGACATCTTGCAGCTATATGGCCAACTTTGTTACATGAGAAACATATGATAGGAAGTTTACCTTTATACCTGCCTTTTCCTCTTTTCAATCTTCTGGCCATAAGAGCTTCAAGATCCTCTAGTTCTTCATCAGAAGTGTCACTACCACTTTCACTCTCACTTATACATCTTTATTTTTCCTTTCTAGACTTATGAAAAACCATTTGTGACTTGAATGTAGATTCAACATTAGCAACAATGAAGTTATCATAATTAGAAAGCTCAAAAGTAGTAAGCTTACCAACAAGACTTTCCATTGTTAGAGCATTACTAGGATTACATCTAGATTCTTGAATTGCTGAAATTTTAATGGCATATATAGGACACAAAGTTCTCAATACCTTTCCAATAACAGTCTCATCATCAATAGTTCCATTAGCTCCTCTAATAGCATTTACAACCTCCTTTATCCTACCACAATATTGAGCAATATTCTCACCTTCTTGCATTTTCATTTCATCAAACTTACCTCTCAGGCTTTCAGCTTTTTCCCTTACTACATTTATGTCACCACCATAGATGTTTTCAAAAGTGTCCCACATTTTCTTTGCATTTGTGGAATCTTTAATGTCTTCAAATTCAGGATAGCTTAAGGCAAATGCAATATCCAACATTGCTTGATTGTGTTCTTGTTTAGCTCTCATCTCCTTGGCATTCAAAGGTGCAGCACGTGTAACATAGTCATGTTTGACATAATATTTTACTGAGTCACTAATACCAACTAGATGCAGTTTCATCAAATTCTGTCATGTAGGGAAGTTCTCCTTATTCAACTTCGGTACCTCCTTTTTATACATCTTGATCATTTACTTCAAGTACCTTTAAACTTGTTCTGTGTAAGCACCAACAGCTCTGATACCAATTATTAATATGATTTAGAACAATAGAGGAGGGGGGGGTGAATCTGTTGTTCTTAGGTCCAGATGTATCAATTAAACTTTTAAACACTTCAACCGCTCAGATCTAGTAATCAACACTACTCAGTCATTACAGAATGTATATCAAAAATATATAGCAGTGCAGTCCACTATCCAACAATATTTAACTTGCAAAACTTAGAAATGTTCAAACAAAAACATTCACACAAGTATTGACACCAAGATTTATAGTGGAAACCCAATTTGGGAAAAACCACTTTGTAACATGTTTCTGATATGTTAACTCTTATGACGTGAGCTTTGTAAAAAGCCAACTTTGTTAAAGGTTTACAAACACACTGCTAGGTGTGACCCTATTGAAGGATTTCAACTGCCCTGTTAGGAGTGTGCCTTGTTAGAGGACTTAAGTACATTCCATTAGAATGCAACCTTGATTAAAGTATTTATACAATGACTATTAGGTCAACCTTTATTAAAGGATTTTGATTGATACAATGTAATAGTAACAGTAATATTTGATTTGAAAACATACAACTCACTTTGCAAATAACAGATCTAATTCTTACATATATGCTAGCTTACTAACTGAGTTCCATTTCCATCTCCATCAGTAATATGCTCAAAAATCCCTTCAAGCAATCACAACTTTGATCAACTCCATCACCTTTAGCCTTTCTGCTTTTTTAGTCAATAACAACAACAACTCCAGCATCTCTTTCAACCTCACACTTAGGTTTCCTTAATACCTCTTTGATAGGTAGATCCATCTTTTGCCACTTAATCTCCTCCGTAGATCTTAGGGTTAGGTCAGATTCATCGAATCCTTCCAACATTATGTTCTTTGTCCATCCTTCTAGAAACATATTTAATCTCTTTATTGGAATCACAATAAAATAGTTTACTATGCATTAAATGCTCCATACAGTCAATTAATAAAGTGAACATGATTTACATAATCCAAGAATTCAGCTATGTCGGCTAGGAATCTGAATTCTTCCTCAAATGTAAATTACTGACGCTCGGTTAATACTATGTTTAACTCCTCGGTCATCAGTGCGTAGCTTGGTCACCAGTTCAAATTGTTTCCCTTGGCTAATGTTTTCTCCCTCGGTAATACACTAATGTTCTGTCAACACTAAATTTACTCGGCATATAGTGGCTCGGTCGACACTAACATCACTCGGCTTAAACTATATTTCTTCACTTTTGCTCAATTAAGCCTACTTGTTCAGTCTCGCTTCTTACTTAAATAAATAATACATTATCTTATCATTGTGCCACATAATCAAGTACTCATTAAAGTATTAAATAACTCAACCTTTCTCTAGGTTCTATTGTTATCACCCTTACCCTAATCCTTCTCATCACTCAATAGATATAATACTTTCTTAGATAGAAACAGTCTTACCAATTAAGGTTTGACATCAATGAAAATACAACAATTGCTTCAATTGTAGTTTCCAACATTAACACCTTCTCAAAAAATCCCTACATGGGATCCTATCTACATATTTTCACTCTTTAGACTCTGACATTATTTTAAACCTCCCAGGGGGGTTCCTTTTAGCAACCTATAGCCCTAATAATTGGGATGATAAACTAGAGAGAATTAACAAAAAATCCCTTTAGTTTTGAATGGAAGAGAAGAACTGGATGGATTTGGTTAAATGAGACTTTATTTTCCAACCAAAATCTATGCAATATTTAGGTGTTAGGATAATATTGCACCTCAACAAGGCCCTTCTTGCTAAATTTTTCTAGAACCTTGCTAGACATAAAGCTAATTGGTGTGATATAATGTTTTCTAAATACTTGAATAAGGAAATATTTCATCATTTATTGAACATGAAAGGGCTCCCCACAGGGTCCAAAATATGGAACAATATACTCAATTGTAGGTATGTGCTTCTTTGAGGATTGAAATGGAGGATTGGTGATGGTTTTATGGTCCTTTTAAGGGAAGACACTTGACTTGATGAATCACCCCTTTCCTCACTTCCTTCCTTTCAAGACCTTCATGGGCTTGCTAAACAATTACTTGGGATCTAGGTAGAGAAATATATGGATGAGTCTAGATCCTAGAGAGATATCCAAATTTTTTGTCAAGGCATTTTGAAATTGATTCCCCTCACATTGTACTTAAAAAGGAGAGTTAGAGACAACATATTTTTTATGTTCATGAGAGAGGATAGTTTTGTTTGGGAAGATAATGCCAGTAGTGAATTCATAGTCAGATCTTCCTACCTTTTTCTTATGTATGGTGGTTGCCAAGATAGACCATGGAAAAAGTTTTGAAACTCCTAACTAATCCCTAAGATCAACTTGTTATGGTGGGGGCTTATGCATGAAAAAATTATTACTTATGATAATCTCATAAAATGTATATTCTAGTTGGAAAATGGTTATATCATTTGTAAATAGAATGAAGAGTTGATTAACCATTTTATCATACACTTCTCCTTTATGAGTGAGTTGTGGAAAAATATACTACATTAACTATACATCGAATGGGTGATAAATAGGGATGTTGAAAAAATTACATTCAACTAGGAAGGGGCTTCCTTCAATCCCAATATTAGACAATTGTCATTTGGAATTTTCCACAATATGTTACTAGAAAATTGAAGTGTCACTAGATGGCCTTGTCCACCCATTCCTCCCTCCCTTTGTGATCACCAAATTGAAAAGAATTGGGGTTTCTAGGACTCCTTTGGTAATTTTGACTAGTCCAAAAGGCTCAAAATAAAAAATAAAAAATGGACCCCCATGCCCAGACTAGTCCAAAATAAACTTTGATGGTATAAAAAAAAGTCTCAAGGTTTGGCTGCTACAAGAGAAGTGATGAAAAATGACATTGGGAAGTTTGTCATAGCCTATAGTGGTATTTTGACTAGATATACAAACAACCAAGTTGAGGGAATGGGCCTTTTATGGGGACTCAATATTTCACTATCAATTGGAATTAGAGAACTTTTAATCAAAGGGGATTCTAATCTTATCACGAATGGTATCAAAGGGTTGTCCAAGACCAAGTAGTCTATGGAAGGAATCCTAGGTGACATTCATAGGCTCCTATAGGGATTTTATTCCTTTACTATAAACCATATTTATAACAATGATGGAAACGTGTTTGTGGACTATCTTGTTATAAATGGATACAAATTGGAGGGGTTGAGCTATTGGAAAATCCCTATTTCTCTCCTAGATGATGTCCTAACTCTCTTGAATGGAGAGTATCCAAAATCTAAAGGAGATTTTGTGTAACACCCTATTTTAGAAGTGGTGTATCGTTATTTATACTTTAGGGTTTTGGGAAACCCACAACCCTTACTTTTTGAGTACTAAGTGGGAGTGGGGAATGAATCAAAATATGCTTTAATACAATCACTTAGGAAGTGGAGGCATTATCGCCTTCCTATATAGTCTGTGGTGTTCACAGAGAACCAAGCCTTGAGCTACATCAACACATAGGAGAAGCTAAGTAACAAACACCTAAAATAGATGGAGTATCTGTAGGCATTCAGCTTCACTATCAAACACAAGAAGGGAAAAATGAACAAGGTGGCAGATGCATTGAGTAGGAGATTATTGACAGTCAAGGAAGTTCAACTCCAAATTATTGGCATAGACAGCTTCAAGGACCTCTACAAGGATGATGAAGACTTCTCAGAGGCTTATAAGGTATGCTCTGATTTTCAAAACCATTTCCATAGTCAGTTTTCTAAATACACGTTGCAGAGTGGGTTATTATTTAAGGGAAATCAGTTATGTTTTCCCAAGGGATCAATGAGAGAGAATCTCATTCAAGAGAAGCACAATGGGAGTCTTAGTGGCCATTTTGGCATCTATAAGACAATGGAGTTAGTTCAAAGGTTCTACTATTGGCCTAAACTACCTAGGGATGTGAGGAGATATGTAGAGCAGTGTGTTATATGTACAAAAACCAAGGGAGGAGCAAGAAATAAAATCCTATACCAGCCCTTACCCATTCCAAATAGGCCATGGGAGTGCATCAACATGGAATTCATAGTGGGGCTTCCTAAGACCAAGATAGGGTTGGATAGTATCTATGTGATGGTAGATAGGTTTAGCAAAATGAGTCATTTTATTCCTTGCAATACAACTCATGATGCTAGCCACATAGCTCATCTCTTTTTAAAGGAGTTTGTGAGGATCCATGGACTTCCCCTTAGCATTATGTCAGATAGAGATGCTAAGTTCATGGGCCATTTGTAGAAGACCCTATAGAGAAGATTGGGTATTAATTTATCTTTTGGTTCAACATACCATCCCCAAAGAGATGGTGAAACTGAAGTGATCAACATGGTATTAGGTAGCTTGCTAAGATTCCTAAATAAGGACTATGGAAAGACATGGGCCTTAGTCCTCCCTCAAGAAGAGTATGCTTACAATGATAGTGTGAACCAAACCACTAGTAAAAGACCTTTTGAGATAGTGTATGGGATGCACCCAAGAGGAGTGAATGAACTCAAATATTTAGGTAATATGGATTATATGAGTGGGCATGAAGAGGACTTCTCCCAAACTATGAAAGAGATCCAATAACAAATCAAAAAGACCCTAGCAAAGAAACTCAAAAGCTAAAAGCCAAAGTGGATGAGAAGAGGAGAGATGTCCAAATTGTAGTAGGTGACTATGTCATAGTTCATCTAAATAATTCTAGATTATAGAAAGGAGTGCCTACCAAGTTATAGATAAAGAGGGTAGGGCCATGTAAGATTCTGGCCAAGTATGGAGCCAATGCCTACAAAATAGACCTTCCTCAAGATCTAGCCATCTCACCAATCTTCAACATTGTAGACCCGGTCAAGTAAAAGGGACCATTGACTGAGATTAGTCAGAACAATTAGGAGGTACTTTCAGATGTCAGCACAGTGGCCATACCTCCTAAGACCAAGACTCAAGTAGAGAGGATCTTGGAGTCTATAGTGAAGAAGAAGACCAGACACATTATCTATATGGAACACCTAGTCCAGTTTAATGATCACCTTGAATCTAAAGCTACTTGGGTGGAAGAAAGAAACTTCAAATAGTTGAGCATTGATCCTTCCCTTATATCCCCTACGATGCCTTAACTTCTTTTGTGTAGAGGGGGGGCATGGTGCAGGAACACCCAAGGGTTGGTTGATCCAATCAATCTCTTTTTTTTTTTTAGCCATTTGTGGCATGTATGTGATTTTCCTAAGGTCATGTTGACCATAGTGTGGGATCAAATAGGTATGAAAGGTTTAGATTGGTCCTAGGTCTTAGGTCTTTGCAATCTTGAGGCTTATTAGTCTAAGTCTCTTTCTTGGTTATTTGTTGTTAAATGATGTCACCATGATTTCATAGGATCTAGGGTATGTGAGGAGTCAAATTTGAGTCTATCATAGAGACTAGAACTCTATAGGACCTAACCAAGGTCTTTGGTGTGTAAGATTGAAAAAGTTGTAAAAATGTTGTAAAAGTTACATAGAAACTTTCTCAACTTTTCAAAGTTGCTTGGATAGAATTGTCCAAATACCCTAAATCAGCATAGGAGTTCCCTAAAGACAACCTAAGAAAACCCTCAAACTATTTTAGTCATTCTTGGACTAAATCCCGAGGTTGGATTCTCTTGTGTACAAAGTTATAGTTTTCGAATCGTGAATAGTGTGTGAGAGTTTTGTATATCTTTGTGATCAGTGAATTAAAGAAGAATATTTTGAGCTATGAAATGGATTGTGATTAATTTAAATCTTAACTTAGTGTTTTTTCTTGTAGTGTGTGCCATTAGATTAGGATTTTTTATTCATTTCTTTTTTCTGTGTTGAATCTTTTCATTTTTCCTATTCACTAGTTCAAACCAGGAAGGTATGAGATATGAGGATCTAACTCACTATCCCACCATTCAGTTTGTATGGGCTCTTGGGGATAGTGAGTATACTCCATGTATATACCTTTTACAAGAGCATGGGCCCTAGAAATCTTGGGAAGTATTTACAAAGTCTTACCCTAGGCGAGCCTATAGTGAGCCTAGCTAGGAGAGACTGAGACAAAGTGGATATAAATTTTAGAGGTGTCCATAAGGCTATCAATTTGTGATTGGAGGTCAAAGGAAAGGTACTTTCCAAGAATTATTTGAGAGGAGAGGGTCCAACCAATCCATTTGGTTACCCTAAGCTTGTAAACAAACCATGCAATTAGAGAATGCCTAAAACCCTCCCAACACACCTATTTTTGGTTAGGGGATTATATGGCAAGGTGAAACCGTAAAACCTCCAAAATAATTGAGAGTTTGGATATTGAAGTATCTACAATTATGTTGCATGGTTCTTTGGGAGCATTTAGGAGAAAAGCCAAATTTTCCCATAATAGGAGGCCTAATTGGAGCTCTTCCTTGTAGCCCTATTTTGGGAAGGATCTATGAGATCGGTAAGATAGAGAATGGAATCAAGACATAAAAGACCTCTAAATGAACTAAACAAGACATGTTCAAGAACCTCCTAACCTCTACAAGAGTCTATGTAAGTTTGGAGGTGGTGATCCCTTAGATGGTATTAAGGGTCAGTGTGTGCATGAAGGAAGAAGAGCACTAAGAACTCAACTTATCTTGGTAAGTGTTACTTGATAGTTGGGTTGGTTAAGTGGACCAAGGGATCCTATAGGTCATTTTGTGTTAGTAGAGGAAACCTCAAGGTCACTAGTGAGACCTAGGTAAGAGCTTGTGATTGTGATGCAGGGTAGAGATGGAGGATCCAATAATGAAAAGTCAAAACCTACACTAGCACTTACAAAAACAACAACCACATTGGAATACAACAATATAGTGCTGCAAAATAGAATTTCATTCAAAATGCCTAACTATGAGGCCTTATGGGTTTCAGCCTTATACAATGAAATTAAAAGCAATCTCCTAGCTAGTCCAGCTCTGAAACACATGAGCAACTGATGGAACACTAAGGTAGATCTAAACATGAGCTCACAAGCTTCCAAGAAATATCCTTGTCTCCAAGCATGCAAACCACCAGCTCTACTATTACAATATCAGATAAACAATCTGATCTTCAAGATATCATAGGTTCCAATTATGATTCTTTTCGATCTACCTTGACTCCTCCCTTATCTCTTCTCTACTCTACTCTACTACCTTACATCAACCCAAGCTCCCAATATATAACTAGCTAAGCCACAAGTCAGCCAGTCAAGCATTAATTGCATTATAGGTCCAACCTAGGGATAGAAACCAAAACTAAAGAAAGAAATAAAAAAACATGATGCAGAGATATATTTAGGTCCACACATGATCCAAGAACATATCCCAAACTTTGCAAGATCCAATTCCCTCATAAGGAACCGCACAAGGTGAAACACTCCACATTTCATGTGAAACAGGTGGAAAATGGATACCGAAGGAAAATGAAGATAACTCCTAGATCCAAATGAATTAGGATGTGCACTCTTAGGATAGTTCTCAAGAATGGGTCCATAATATTGCATTAAATTTGCAAAGAAAGAAACCAACAGTAGCAACAGCTACAAAACAAACAACAGATAGGTACAGAAATAGGAAATGTTTTTGGTGATGCAAGATTGCTCAAGACCCAAGATGCTCCTGCATTAGACAACCTAGGTAAATAAAGATGTTCTCATGAACATATTAAGGAATCAAGATAGGTATGACATATATGTTCTTAACCCATATCTCCTCTTGTCCTTCATTCCATGTTGTCTTAACTTTATCCATTGTCACACTCAACAAATTATCTTGTCCTGCACTTCTCTCATCTTTCCTTTCTGCAACTGATAGAAACTGACTCTAACCATCTTCTCCACTATTGATTACACTATAACTTCAATGAATCACATCTTCTCTAGACTTACTAATAAGCTTGGCATCATCTACATTCCTCTATGTCACTAGTGTCATCATTTGCTGCACTATCTTTGTCAGAAAGACCATCTGCCTCTTAATCCCTATAAATTCCTTAGCTGTATCATTCTCTTTTTCTTTCAAACTTAGCTTCCTTTCATCCACAAGAATAGGTTCATCAACTCTCTGCTCCTAATTTTTTTCACTGTAATACATTCCACAATATTGCATTAACTTTGCAAAGCAAGAAACCAACAGCAGCAACAACTACAAAACAAACAATAGATAGGTAAATAAATAGGAAATGTTTTTGGTGATGCAAGATTGCTCAAGAACCAAGATGCTCTTGCATCAGACACTCTAGGTAAATAAAGTTGTTCTCATGAACATCTTAAGGAATCAGGATAGGTATGACATATATGTTCTTAACCCATATCTCCTCTTGTCCATTCCATGTTGTCTTCAATTTATCCATTGTCACACTCAACAAATTATCTTGTCCTGCACTTTTCTCATCTTTCCTTTTTGCAACTGATAGAAACTAACTCTAACCATCTTCTCCACTAACAATTACACTAGCACTTTGGTGAATCACTTCTTCTCCAGACTTACTAATAATCTTGGCATCATCTGCATTCCTCTATGTCACTAGTATCATCATTTGCTGCACTATCTTTGTCAAAAAGACCATCTGCCTGTTAATCCCTATAAATTCCTTAGCTATATCATTCTCTTTTTCTTTCAAACTCAGCTTCCTTTCATCCATAGGAATAGGTTCATCAACTCTCCACTCCTAATTTTTGTCACTGTAATACAGACAACACCTGACAAATCCACATCCCCTAGTCCCTATTTCTTGCAAAGGTAACAACTTATACCTAGATCCACCATGCATTACCACATATGTATTTTCATGACCATCAAACATAACATGCCTATCAAATTGCCAAGGTCTCCTGAGCAACAAATGACAAGAATCCATAGGCAATACATCACATAATATTTCATCATATAAGATCCAATATGAAAATTAACCAAGCATTTCTCTTCAATCCTTACCTTAGACACATCTTGTATCCAACTAATCTAATAAGGGTTAGGGTGTTTCTTCCTTTCCAAGTTCAATTTACTAACCATCTCTTCTGAAACAAAGTTTTCAGAACTACCACCATCAACTATAACATTACATACCTTATTCTTGCAATTACATCTGGTTATGAACAAATTTCTTCTTTGCATCGGTTCCTTAGCACATGTAGCCAACCTCCTAGTGATAAGAAATTTACCTTTTTCTACAACATTCTCTATGTCTTCTTTAGAAGTTAGTGGAACTCTTTTTCTAGGACATTGAAAACTTCTACGACCCTTCTCACCACACTGAAAACAAGTACCTGTGAACTCATGTTTCCATCTCCCTCTTTGTCCATTATTTTAGTCTTTAGAAACTTAACCACTGCCAGATCCTTCAATAGTCTTCTTAGGATTCTCTACCACATTACCTCCAGCAATTGTTTCACTAGTCTTACCACCTTAGTTCCTATTATTTTTTCTTCCTTAAAACCTCTTGTTCAACTTATCCTCAATCCTTAATGCCATCTAATAATAATCTCCTATATTTTCATCCAAATAGTAAGTAACTCTTCTTGAATACTAGGTCTCAAGCCATAAACATACCTAGCAACCTTCTCTTTATCAGATACAAAATGGCCAGTCCTAATTAGGATTCTCTAAAACTCTTCAGTATACTCATGTACTAATTTGTTGGTCTACTTCAAGGCTTGCATCTTCTTAAACATCTCTAACTCATAATCCACCGAGATGAATTTCTTTTTCAAATTTTCAACCATTCGGTTCCATCTAGTGATCTTTTCTTTTCCTCTCCTACTTCTTTCCAATTGAACTTCTCTCCGCCAAATATTTGCATGACCCTTCAGGTTAGTCTTTGCAAATCAAACTCTATCAGCATCTTCTATTTCTTCATACTCAAAATACTCATCTATCTCATTAATCCAATCAATCAACTCCTTTGGCCTAAGGCTTCCAACAAATGTAGAAACTTTGATCTTAGGTCTTTTCCCAATTTTAGACATATCCTTTAGGACTCTAGTTTCTTCTAGATCCCTGGCTTCTTCTATAGCTTCTTCAAAATGATCTTCTTCCTCAAACTCATTTCACTATCTTCTTTCAATGTATTCTTCTTTCTCAATTCTTCTTGTAGATCTTTCACTTTGAGATCTCACAAGCTCTCCTCAGAGGCATCTTCAATCCAAGGTCTTGGTGTAAACTGCCTCACCTTTGGCAATATGTCCACACTCAGAATCTTCAAACTCTGATACCACCTGACGTAGGGTAGAGATGGAGGATCCAATAATGGAAAGTCCAAACCTACACCATCACTTACAACAACAACAACCACAATGGAATACAACAATATAGTGCTACAAAATATAATTTCATTCAACATTCCTGATAGTGAGGCCTTCTAGGTTTCGGCCTTATACAATGAAATTACAAACAATCTCCTAGCTAGTCCAACTTTGAAACACATCAAAAACTGATGGAACACTAAGGCAGATCTAAACTTGAGCTTGCAAGCCTCCAAGAAATCTCCTTGTCTCCAAGCATGCAAACCACTAGCTCTACTATTACAATATTAGATAAACAATCTAATCTTCAAGATCTCACAGGATCCAATTATGATTCTTGTCAATCTAACTTGAGTCCTCCCTTCTCTCTTCTCTACTCTACTCTACTACCTTACATCAACCCAAGATCCCAATATATAATTAGCTAAGCCAAAAGTTGGCCACTCATGCATTAATTACATTATAGGTCCAACCTACAGAGAGAACCAAAACTAAAGAAAGAAATAACAAAACATGATGCAAAGATATATTTAGGTCTACACATGATCCAAGAACATATCCCAAACTTTGCAAGATCCAATTCCCTTATAAGGAACCGCGTAAGGTGAAACACTCCACGATTCATGCAAAACAAGTGAAAAATCAATACCCAAGCAAAATGAAGATAGCTCCCAGATCCAAATGAATTAGGACGTGCATTCTTAGGATAGTGCTCAAGAATAGGTCCACAATATTGCATTAACTTTGGTAAGCAAGAAACCAACAGCAACAATGGCTACAAAACAAACAATAGATGGGTACAGAAACAAGAAATTTTTTTGGCGATGCAAGATTTCTCAAGACCCAAGATGCTCCTGCATCAGATTGTCTCTACCAACCTCCCTATCAAGAATTTTTAGAGAACTATTTTTTTTACCTAGTTACAATTATAGGTGTCAAAGTACGTTGGGTATAACTTTTGACTAATATAGTTGTAGACACCTAAAATCCCTTTGCCAAATAAAAATATTTTATTTTACAAAAACCCTGCTGGAATCATCATTTATTTTATTAATTATTTATTAAATTAATTAATTAGTTTTTATGCCATTATCTCTCCTATCTTAATTAAAAACATTTAATTAAGAAATCCCTTCCAAAAATGTTTAAATCTAATTTAAACATTATAATTCCCTCCAAAATTTATTAATTATTTAATAAATTGTCCCTAAACCCTTCTAACCTTTCCTAAACCCATCCTAAACCTACTTACATGGTGATTCCTAACCCTCTTATTCTAAACCACCCTCCTTTGACTTTTGGTCAACCCCCCTCATTAATGAGCCTTACAGACTCATTAATGGTCTCTTACACCCTCATTAAGGCTCTTACAACCTCTTAATGAAGCCCATGTCTCCTCTTCCACCTTGGCTCCCTAGGCACACTTCCCTAGTGTTGCTCATGTTGGAAAGTGATGTTTTGGAAGGACTAGAGATCACTTAAGGGTTGTCATTTATGGAAAAACTTATGCTGGAATGATCACATGCATAGAGTTTTGGTATTGGAGACTCAGTCATGAAAATGACTAAGTACAACATCAGGATAATACTATACTATGTTACAGTTTTGGTCAGGGAAGATAATATATGATGTATTATGGCTTGTGAAGTTAGTAGAAGATATTTTGGGATATGTAAGACCTTCAAGTAAGGTTGCACATGTTTTGGTGATGAGATCAGGAAGATACGGTGATATGAAGGTATGCAAAGATAGATAATTAGTGAAACAGGGAATATGAGTAGTCGCAATGATTGAGGCAAGGTTAGTTGGTATGGAAATGTGCTAAGTTAGATAAATGTTGTATATTTTTGATACTTTGGTAACATAAGATCACTGACTAGATGGAAGAATTAATATAAGTATAGAGTGTTTTGTGGAAGCAATAAGTGTGATTTTGATGATGCTATGGTGGATGTGAATTTGAGAGAAGAGAGCAGATGTGAGATAAGTGTTTGACAGAGCTATAACTAGAACTATCTCAGCATAGTAGATGCTTGTATTGTTCACTTTTGAAGAACACTTAGTGATAGTATTATGATTGATGCAAGAGCATCTTGGGTCTTGAGCAATTTTGCATCACCAAAAATATTTCATGTTTCCTGTACCAGTCTGATGTTTGTTTTGTCACCGATGTTTTTTTTGGTTTCTTCCCTTGCAAATTTAATGCAATGATGTGGACCTAATCTTGAGCACTCTCCTAAGATCACATGTCCTAATTGATTTGGATCTAGAAGTTATCACAATTTTCCTCAGGCATCAATTTTTAGCTAGTTTTGCTCATGAAACGTGTGGTATTTTGGCTTGCATGGTTCCCTGGGGGGAAATTGGATCTTGTGCAGTTTGAGATCTATTCTTGGGTCATGTGTGGACCTAAATGAAACTTCACATCATTTTTTTTATTTCTAGCTTTAGATTGGTTTCTCCTCCTCAGTGGACCTATATTGTAATCAAATGCTTGACTGGCCGACTTGTGGCTTTGTTGGCTATATATTTGGAGCTTGGGTTGTTAAGTAGGTAGTGAGTAGATGGTAGTAGAAGTAGCAAAGAAAAAAATATGTGAGTTGAGTCTTTGAATTCATAATTTTCATTGTATAAGGCCAAAACCTAGAAGGCCTCATAGCCGGGTATGCTGAAGGATTAAGATAATTGTACCAGTGTTGCAACTAGTTGCTTGTCTCATATCCATTGTGTTTTCACTGATTTCATGTGGTTTTTATATTGTTTCCATGTGTAACTCTTTGCAGGGCATGTTTGTGGGTTTAAGCAGTCTCAATTAACCCTGATTTTGCCTTCACCTTCCCTACCCTTGCATCAAGTGGTATCAGAGTGAGTTATTTCTTGTGGATTGGTTCATGGAGAACCTTGTTGGATTGGTTGTAGGGTGGCAGATATGAGATTTGACCTATAACTTGCAGAAGGTTACGATCTTCCTGGAACTTGATTGTCAAAATGGTTTGAAGTAGAGGAAATGATAATGCTATCATGGATATGTTGAGGCAGATTGCAACTAGGCTTGAAGCTATAGAGATAGACCAAAGAAGAGATGCACATCTTAAAGATGTTAGTGATGAAGAAGAAGCAAAACCTAATCCTAAACCTAAAGTTGAACAAGATGAGGAAATAATTTTGAGAGTTTTGTCTAACGCTAACTCCAGACCTCCAGTTGAAGTTTCTTGCTATGATGGAAGACTTGAGACCAATACACTTTTGGATTGAATCTCTGAGTTGGATAAATACTTTGAGTATGAAGGTACTCCTGATAATAAGAAGGTTAAAATAGCAGTTACAAAGTTGAAAGGTCATGCATCTCTTTGGTGGGATCATTTGCAAACTGAGAGACAGAAGAGAGGAAAAGAAAAGATCAAGACATGGATGAAGATTCTTGGAAAGATGAAGAAGAAGTTCCTTCTAGCTGACTACCAAGTTAGTTTGATGAGGAAAATGAAAAATATGAGACAAAAGGGCATGAGTGTGAAAGAATATACTAAGGAATTTTTCAAATTAGATATCAGATCTGGACATGTGGATGATGAAGTTGAGAAAGTGGATAGATACCTGAATGGTTTGAGGACATCTATTCAAGATGAGATCAGTTATGTGAAGATAGATAGTGTGGAAGACACATACCAATTTTATTTGAAGGTAGAAGAGAGATTGAAAAAAAGACATGAACAAAGACAAAGAGGAAGAGGTGACATATTTTAGAGAACTAGAGGTAGATCTTATGGAGAAAGTAGCAGATCTGACAATGCAGTACAAGATAAAGGATGGAAAGATGAACCTATTGGTAGAAGAGGTAATTACTCTAGAGGTAGCTATACTAGTTACTCTAGGAATAACAATAGAGGGAAAAGAGAAGAAAATCTCAGTTTAAAGATACTTGTTACAAATGTGGTGAAGGACATAGAGCTTTTGAATGTACTAACTTTGGAAAGAAGACTGGAGGTAATGGCAAAAATAATTTGGCTTGTGAAGAAGTTGAGGAAATGTCTAATGAACCTAAACATAGTGAAAACTTGATGCTAAGAAGGATCTTGTGGAATGAAGAAGCTGATGAGGAACCTATTATGAGGAAAATTTTATTTAGGACCAAATGTAAGATCACTGACAAATGATGCAAGGTAATCATTGATAGTGGAAGTTCTGATAATTTGACATCCAAAGAGCTGGTTAACAAATTGAAGTTGCAAAGATTGAAACATCCTAAACCTTACCATATTTCTTGGATCCACAAGGAGCATACACTACTTGTAAGTGAACAATGCCTTGTTAAATTCAAAATTGGGAATCATCATGATGAAGTCTTGTGTGATATTATGCCTATGGATTGTTGTCATATTCTTTTGGGTAGACCTTGGCAGTATGATAGGAAAGCTTTGCATGATGGTAGATTGAATCAATATAATATTTGAATGGATGGGAAGAAATAAGTATTATTGCCTTTGGTAGAGAATTTTGATGAAGGTCACTGTACTATAGTCAGAGTATGCTTGGTTGATGGTAAACAGTTTGTAAGGGAAATGAAAGAACAAAATGTTTGTTTTGCTTTAATTCCAAGGAAGATTGAGAAACAAGATGAGTTAGAATATGAACTTGAGGTTAAACCTTTGTTGACTAAATTTCATGACATCATTTCTGATAATGTACCTAACGGTTTACCTCCTATGAGAAGTATAAGTCATTGTATGGATTTGATACTGGGAGCTAGTTTTCCTAATAAAGCACCACATAGGTTGACACCTGATGAAAAGATTGAGTTGAATAGACAAGTGCAAGAATTTCTTGAAAGAGGTTTGATTAGGGAAATTTTGAGTCCTTGTGTAGTACCTGCTATGTTAGCACCTAAAAAGAATGGAGAATGGAGAATGTGCACTTATTCTAGAGCTATAAACAAGATAACCGTAAAGTACAGATTTCCTTTGCCTAGGATGGATGACATAATGGATAGTTTTAGTGCAGAGAAGTATTTCACAAAGATTGAATTGAAGAGTGGATATCATCATATTGGAATTAGAAAAGGGGATGAATGGAAAAATACTTTTAAGACTAATGAAGGTTTTTATAAATGGTTGGTTATGCCTTTTGGTTTGACTAATGCACCTAGTACTTTGATGAGGCTGATGAATGAAGTTTTGAAAAGATTCTTGGGTAAGTTTTTGATTGTATATCTTGATAACACTTTGATATTTAGTAAGAGTAAGGAAGAACATAATGAGCATATCAGACAAGTATTGCAGGCATTGAAGGAAGAAAAGTTTTTGATTAATTTGAAGAAATGTTCATTTATGAAAGAGGAGATTGTGTACCTTGGTTTTGTAATTTCAGCTGATGGATTGAAGATGGATCCTGAGAAAGTGAGAGCTATAATTTATTGGCCTACACCAGAGAATGTTGGAGAGGTAAGATCATTTCATGGATTGACAAGTTTTTATAGAAAGTTCATCAGAAATTTCAGTTCTATTTGTAATGCTATGACTAAAACCATGAGAGGATATAAAAGGGATTTCAAATGGACACATGGAGCACATAAGATTTTTGAAACATTGAAACAAAGAATTGCAAAGTTTCCTAAACTTGTTTTGCCTGATTTTAGTAAAGTGTTTCAAGTTGAAAGTGATGCTAGTGCACTAGTACATTTTGCACCATTTTTTGATGAACTATTGGTCGAAGTTTCTACCCAACATGGTTGAATAGTCGACCAACTAGTTCATCACTATTATCTGCATCAAAATATCAACCCATTACTAAAATTGTCGAATGATCGACGCTAATATTGGTAAAAAAATGAGAGCAATCTAGGCAGAAAATAACATTAGCAAGTGTTGGTGTATTGGTCTATCTTTTGACCAATATAAATTAATATTGGTCAAAATCTTTGGTCACTTTGACCAGGATGCTAAAATTGTGACAGTCATATTTCAACTACATTTGGTTGAAATATTTAGCGGCTTCGACTAGGATGCCAAACTTGTGACGCCACATTTCAACATAGAATGGTCAAAATATTTAGCGGCTCCGACTAGGATGCCAAGCCCATGACACCACATTTCGACATAGAATGGTCAATTTTAGAATAGACTTTCAATGAATGTGGGTCAAAATTTTGACAAAACTAAGAGTGTTTTAAAAAAATTAAAGATAAATATCCAGACTAATCACTAATGACATCCTGATCAGTGATTAGTCTAGATATTTATCTTCAAGTGTCCACACTCATTCTGCTGCTTGTTGCCAGTGGGTCCCTGCTTGTTCTATTTTCCAGACTACTTTGGGCTCTAGCAATCCCTCTGCTTTGCTCTATGTGAAACTGTGGGTTTTTTCATTTTGTTTGAACAATTTGAGAGGTAGGCTCTAACTAGTGATCTGTGAATTGATAGAGCTTCCTCTTAGATGCCCACAAATCTTCAAATCTATTGGTGTGAAGCCCCCAAAGGGTATTCTGCTCTATGGGCCTCCTAGTTCTGAGAAAACTTTAATTGCTAGGGCAGTGGCAAATGAAACCAGTGTCTTCTTTTTTTGTATCAATGGACCTGAGATCATGTCAAAGCTAGCTGGAGAAAGTGAAAGCAATCTACGTAAGGCTTTTGAGGAGGCTAAGAAGAATGCCCCATCCATTATATTTATTGATGAGATATTACAGAGATTTGGCAGCAGGCTTGCAAGTATGCTATTAGAGAAAATATTGAGAAGGTGAGTTTTGTTAGAAATGAATGCTAAATGTTTGGCAGTAATTCTGTAGTAGTTTTTGTTGCATTCAGGAGTGTGATTGTCATTGATGTCAACACAGTGATCTACCAGAGACTTGCAGAGAAGCAGATAGAGTTTGGATTAGCGCACGTGGGTTATTGTAGTCGGAGCTATGTGATGTTGAGGATATACTCTTTGATATGTTATATGTCTATGATTAAGAGCACAAACAATAATTCATTTATTCATGGAAGTTATGAGCATTTTGGTGGAAGTAGTATTCAAGTAGTGCTCCTGAGTAGCGGTTTGTGGAAATCAGATAATATCTCCTAATCGGGATGGAATCTAGTTTTTCATAGTTAAAGGGAAGTTTAAGACACATTGATAGTGATTTGGATAATAGTGCCAACTTCAAGGTCACACGAGTGAAGATTTATTGTATTTGGAAGCTGACAGTTTTGTGTAATTTTGGTGTAGCATGTGGAAACTTTTATGTTGTAATTGTATGCCGACTCATTTGTAATTATTTCAGTGTGGTATAAAGGAAGGAATATATTACCTTGTTGTAATGTAGTGGTCATATGGAAGTAGCGGTTGTGTGTGATGCTGTATGCATGAAGTGAAGAAAAGAGCTAAGTATGAAAGTGAATTTGTGAAGGAAGACATGCGAGGTACAAAGATCTGAAGTTGAGATCTGATGTAACAGTGAGTGCGGTTTGGCATAGTCAGAGAAGAGGTAACATATTATTCTGTTGAGTAATGAAAAGATCATTTGGATAGTGTGTTCAGTGATCTTACCCTGAAGCTATTTGGGCAGTGGGTCCTTCTATCTTCCATAACTCTTAACAGGGTTAGAATCTTTTAACAGGGATTCAAAATCTCCTAACAAGTATTCATATGTACTGAATGTATTTCATAAGACTCCTAACAAAGTCCATCCTCTCACAAGGAATATTCAAATTAGTGCATCTTTTGCGGGCATCATTCCCACCGGGGTTTACTCTTTGATCAAGAGGTTCCCTAGTCAACATATCTTGTGTCATTGTGTTATTGTGTATGAATATCTTTCTATGGTTGGTAATTATATTGCTTATATGGTTTAATGCTATTGAAGATGATAAAAGTTATAATTATTTGATAACTGATTCACCCCCCCCCCCCCCCTCTTAGTTATCTTGGTGGACTTTACTTTCTAACAAGTTTCAATTGTGGCGGCTTTTGCAAACTAGATTTGGTTATGAATTTCTTAATGGTTATTTTTTAACTAGTTTGTTAGAATTTTACATTTTTTGATTCAATTTTCCTCAACTTGTATCTTATTATTTCAATTTTTTTCATGTTCTCTTTCCTCTACACTTTTACAGGATAATATTTAACATGAAAGAAAAAGAAGTGAGAACCCCAAGGCAATGGATGAGGATGATAGTGATGAGGTAGCTGAAATAAAGGTTGCTCATTTTGAGGATTCAATGAAATATTCCTGAAGAAGTGTCTGTGATGCTGATATTTGGAAGTATCAAGCCTTCGCACAAACACTACAACAATCTTGAGGCTTTGGTTTTGAATTTTGATTTCCTCATGCTTCTGCTGGTGCTTCAGATGTATTTGCTACAACAGATAATAAAGATGATGATGAGTTATACAGTTAGGAAACTTAGTACACAATTATGATCTGAATTAAGTGACAAATGTGTCTATTCTAGCTGGGACCTTCCGCTGACAAATAGCCAATGCTATTCAATTTGGCTCTGGCTTTTAGTTGTATGAGCTTTATCTATTCATATGTTTGAAACTTTATTTAGTTTATCATCCCTTTAGCCGAGGACTTAATAACTTGTAAGTCTTCAGAGCAATATTAACTATGGCAAGGAAATTTAGCTATGGAAACTTTTTCTCAAGTGGTAGATAATGCTATGAAAACCTTGCTTTTTAAAAAAAAATCATGTTGGAAAATCAATATTGCTCGCAATCTAATTGCCAAAGTGGCCAAAGACTATGTTAGGCTAATAAAATATGGGGATTCTCTTTACTGCTACAAATCTTTGAAGGTTGTTGCACTTGGACTGATATGTACCATTGTTAAGAGAATTAGACCGAGTTTGGCTTACCTCAAACAGGTGAGGTAACATATGGTTATGCTCTTTTTTCTATCTATCTAGCTTTCACTACCTATTGTTCCTTGGGATATCTTGCAAGGGTTCTATAAATTCATGGTCTATATTTTGGTGGGTGTCTTGTATGGGCCTATGAACTTTTTTAGGGTAATTATTCTAAATTAGATGTAATTGTAATACCCCAAAAATGAGCTATAGGTTCATTAACCTCCTATATCGACACATCGAATAAAATCGACATCAAAGTCCTAACCTAAGGCACATCGGCACATTATCAAATCTTAATTGATTATCCTAAATTTTGCATCGAGGAATATTCCTAGTAATATTCCTATTTTATTATAATTATCTTTAATTTAATGATTATTTGGTGATAAATCATATTTATCCTAAAGTTGATTAATTGAATATGATGAATATTTAATTAATTAATTTAATTCTACCACTTAATTATTTAATTAAATTTAATTATATTTATTCCTAATTATTATTATTTAAATTTGACAATAAATCAAGATTCCTATCATTAATTGATTAAATTCTTATTTAATTAAGTAAAGCAAGTTGTCATATTTAATGATATTATTTTTTGAATAAAAGTTTAATTTAATAATTGATTAACCCATAAATCAATTGTTTTATTTTTAAAATCAGTTAAGTTAAGGATAAATCACTTTATTTATTTATTTATTTATTTATTTAATTCATGATTAATTATGCACATCCAAAAAACAATTAAACTATAAATCAGAAAATCAATTCAAGTTGTTTTAAAAATAAAGTCAACTCTATTTTGAGTTGAAAGCTGATCTCAACTTCTGATTTAAATCAAAAAGTTGTTTTTGCATGATTTATTGTGAGTTAACTATCTTTAATTCCTTGTTGACTCAAAAATCAACTAGAGTGATTTATGGCTTTTCGCTGCATCCCTAAAGCCCTGGATTTCTATAAAACCAAGGCTCAGCTCTTCAATCTCATATCTCATAATTTTGGAAACTTATGCTAGTGAATTGGTATCTGAAGAATTGAGGCCTCTTTGCGAATCAACAATCTTTGTGAGATCATTCATATTTTAGCATATCATTGTTAGATTAATTGTATTGCATATCATTTTTTCATATAGATTAGATTTCATATCAGATTTCTCATATTAATGCATAGAAAACTCAAAAATAAAGATTAATTTGCATTCATTACTTCATTGCTATCTTGCATTCAAATCCTTCGTTTAGGTGTTGTCAAGGTCACTGATCTCAGTCCAATTTGAGAATACATACTCGCATCTATTAGAAGGCAGTAAATCACCTGGTTAGTTTAGTTTTCAATTACTTGCACGATTTTGATTTTAGCTAACCTCTAATGTTTTACTGAAGTGTTGTGTCTATAGTTAGGTACAAAATTCACACACACATTTCTGGTATCAATTTCTACCATCTTCTTGTAGTTTTCTATTCCAAGCTGTAATTTTTAATTTATGTCTATACAATTTTTGTACGAGTTTTGTCAAAAATTCGTATCAGAGGATACCCACTATCGTATGACAGTTTATTTGATCAACGATCATACCGCCAGAATTAAAGTGTCATTTGGAATCTCGATTATCGTATGATACTATACCCAGTGTCGTACGAGTTTCTAGACTGTCGTCTGGGAGGTGACCCACTATCGTATGAGTTTTAGTGCTAGGTTTCAATTGTCATTTCACTTTTTCAGGTAGTTTTCCAGATTTGTTTTCCTGATTTGGACTGACAGCTAACATTAACAATTGAAATTTGTTGTTTCTAATTGATTTCTGCTAGTTTTGATTGGGAAAAGCTTAAAAATTGCTAAAAATAGGTAAGAATCTACTAAGTGCATTGTGAGGAATTCAGGTAATCTTTTTAGCTGATAACGTTTCAATTTGGATTAAAAAGAACTCTTGCGTGTCAAGCTTGTGTGACCTTTATTTCTTTCATATCACATATTTCATTTTGGGCTATAAAAATGAACATAGATTTGCTTTTTAGCATCTTTGTTACACATAGTAAATAGGCCCTATGAACACTATTCATGGTTCTTGAGAGAGTGGGTTTCCAGCGAAACTCTTCTCAATGAAGGAACCCTTGTAGGTAGGGAGGTTACTGAGAGAGTCTCACGTTCTACTTGATTTGTGTGTCTTCAGCTTCTAATTGATACATTCTCTCTCTAGAGAGGTTGATAGATCATGAGTGGTTGACATCATAGATCTTTGTGAGATAATCTTGGTCTTAGCATGTCGGATTAATCTCTCTACTTTGTTTGGGTTAAAAGTGAAAAGGCTAGAGGATTATGCTCTACTCCCTTTTTGGGTAGTACCAGAAACTTAGATCCTTGAATCTGGAACCAGTCTCCATGTGGTATATTTTGTGAGTCACCTTTAGAGAGGGTTAATCGTAGTGGACATTCCCTTAATTGGGTCAACCACGTTGACAAAACTTCAAGCGGTAATAGCCATTTTCGCCATGGTAGTGACAACCACTATATAAATGTCTTTGTGGAAGAAATCTCCATAGGTGTGGTCTCTTGTTGGGCTGTCAGATCTCCCTAGCAGCTCATAATTGATTAAATTCTCGAACTATGTCAAAAACTTGGTGTGCTTGGATTGGAGTTCACCCTCTTGAGATCACAAAAGTTTCAGAGTCAGACCATTACTAAAAACCCTAGTGAGGCCAAATTTTCATTTTTCTAGGAATATGTGCATTATTGCAAAAAATTTTGGAACATACACTGTTAGCACTCCTAGGGATTAGCACAATTCAGTCACTTGATTGTTCATGCGTAGGGTTGCTTTGTCCCCTATTCATTGTTTTCAAACATGCTTGAAATCACTTGCTTGCTATTTTGTGTTCTTGTTTATCTATCTGGTTACTAAGAACGAATCAATCCACTACAATCTTCAAATCTGGACAGACAATTTTGTGAACAATCTGAAACTAAAAATCTAAAAAATTGCAAAATCTGATGTCAAACACCTTTCTGGAGTCAACAGTTGTTTTGTAAAGTCAGAAAGTCATATGACTTTTGGCTATTATCATTTCAAAACCCCTAGATTCTCATATGGTATATGGTACATTATCGTACGAGTTTTGCTGCCAGTCAATTCCAAAAAGTCAAAAACCCTACTATCAACTGTCGTGCGAGTTTTGCAAAAGTCGTATGAGTTTTTCAATTCTCATTTCATGCTATACCCACTATCGTACGAGCCTGTAGAAAGTCATTTGAGAAATTTTGAAAAGTTGTCAAAAAGTTGTCAGAACTGTCAGAGACCCAGCTTTTCCAGCCTATTTCTAGAGTCTATTAAGAAAATCACTATGTCAAGAATAGAGAAGCAACTACTGAGAATCCAATCATTTTCCTAAAGTGGCCTTTTGAATCCAATTTAGCCTTCTGTTTAATCGATTTGAGTCTTTATCATCTTGTGTCAAAACCTTGTCATAACTATCAATCTTCAATCCATCTTCAAAATGGCTAAGTGTTGTGAGCTCATGTTTGCTATCTTTTGGGCATCTACCCATACATCCAAGGCATAGTCTCCTTCATTTACATCTAATCCAAGCTTCAATCAATCAAACCTTGACAAGGTTGCGTCATTTGATCTTCTTGAATCAGATCTTTCTTCAATTGTCTTCATCGTATTCTTTTGTTTCACCCAAGGTTAATGGTGGAAACTAGAGCTTCCTCTCACAAGAAATCTGGAGAAGCATCCCATACCTTACCTATAACCACTGTCAGGGGTCCAACTCTTGAGCAACTCTACAATTCTGGTATTTATGAAGATGACAGTCTTGGCAACTTTTGATTAAAAACTAGTTACATTCCTCCTTCATCAACTCACGGAGGTAAGCAACAAACTCCTCATCAATCTATCCTAGGGAGAACTCCTACCATGTCTCAAGTAGGGACAAACTTTGGATCTCAAAGAGCTCAATCTCAACATGGTGTAGATCAGGAACCCACACCTGAAGAAATTGCTCAATATCAAAATGATGATAAGTTCAAATGAATGATGAAGAATTTCTTGAAAAAAGATAGAGAGGCATACTTTTTACAATTAGCTCATCAAGGAGCTAAACTTCCTCCCAACTTTAATGTTGAAGATATCATTACACATGAGGAAGAAACTCCACTCATAGCTATGATGAAATAGAAGCATGCCATGCAAGTCAAACTTAATAACCTTGAGAAAGAAAAGGAACCCAAGGAGTTCTCCATGGAGGCCCTATGTCCTTTTCCATTTGACAAAGACTTGTACATGCTACCATTCCTGAAAAGAGTGGAGATGCCTATATATGATAAGTATGATTGACACTCAGATCCTCAAGATCATGTTAGTGAATTTTGTACACAATCTATGGAGTTCATGCACAAACCAACCTATCTGATGCGTCTCTTTCCTCGATCTCTGGGAGGAGCAGCCATTCATTGGTTCTCTAGATTGCCTTCTACTATCAAAACTTTTGAGGAGTTGATCAAATTGTTCTATCAGCAATACTCCTACAACATTCAACATCCATTCACCATGATTGATATCTGCAATCTCAAACAATATCCAGGAGAACCATTCCTGACATTTCTCAAGAGATGGAGGAAGAAATTCTCTCTATATGCTAGGCCTTTTCCAGAAACTAAGAAACTGGAAATCTTCATCAATAATCTTGTTCCAGAGATCAACTGCCCTTTACAAATGCAAGATCATACATCTTTTGATAAAATGGTAGACAATGTGATCAAAATCAAAAAAGTATTTGTGAAAAAAGGAGACATCAAACTTCAAAAGGACAAGTATGAATCAGGATCCAGTTCTAAAGACAAGAACAAAAACTGGAACAAGAATAAAGGCATCATCACAGATGGCATTGTTGATACTATCCATGCCCCATCAAAGGCACTAGCTTTCAATCTAACTATTGGCACCCAAGCAATCAAAGCCTCAAAGCAAAAGGTGTCTGAACCATCTCAAGAGAAGCCAGAATACAAATCTTGGTCTGGTGATAATAAATGAAAGTTCACTCCTCTTGGGGAATCTTTGGAATCAGCTATGAGAAATCTGCTAGCTAATAACATCATCTCTTTTCCTGAGATCTAACAATCTGATCCTGATCCTAAACCAAAATGGTGGAGGGAGAATGAATTATGTGATTTCCATCGAGGTAAAGGTCACAAAACTAATAATTGCTTATGCTTGAAACATACTATTCAAGATCTAATTGATAAGAGAGACATCACGATTGACAATCATAAGAGTAATAATGATCATATAGCATTCATAGAACCATTTTTGAAACATGGTCAAGAAGTTTCATCTTCTCAGCCTAATATGGGGGCAAAGGTCAATTATGCTTACCCTAGAAATAATGTTGTTATCAATATGGTTGAACCTTGTCTCTCTGAGCATTACAATGTCATCACAATTGTGTGAAGAGATAGAGATCATTCTTTAGCTAACACAGTGATTTGATCATAGGCTTAGGCACATCTGAACAGATAAATCCTAGATTCATCAAATATCCCAAAGATGCCCTTCAATCTTTCTTCTGCTTCCAAACAGAAGGTTGTTTCTAAATCTTCCAATCCTAAAGATATGAGGCCAGCATCTTATAGCATTTTTCAACAACTCCAACACACTAATGCAAAAATCTCCATGTTTGAGTTGCTTCGAATATATCCAGCTCATAGAGCCATTCTAGAAAAAGCTTTGCTTGGATCTAATGTTCCTGATGACCTTGATTTAGACAGGTTCTAGACTATGGTTGGACATCTTAAATCTCCACAATATATCTCCTTTTCAGAGGAAGATGACAACTCCTTGAGTCATCGGCATAACCAGCCCTTGCACATAGAAGTCTTGATCCAGAACCGTAGATTCAAACATGTGTTGATAGATGGAGGCACTGGCCTAAACATTTGTTCTTATAGCTTGGTCACACAATTGGGATTTTTAGAATTGGCTATTGATCCTAGAAAGAAAATAACTATAAAAGCCTATGATGAACAAGAAAGATCTTCTAAAAGCACCATTGTCTTACCTATTAGAGCAGGTCTAGTTATCAGAGATACTATATGTCAAGTTCTTGATCTACCTTTGGCTTATAACATTCTTCTAGGGAGACCATGGATACATGAGATGAAGGCTATTCCTTCTACATTTCACCAATGCTTGAAATTTCCTTATGAAGGAGTAGAGGTCACTATTCTAGCAGACATATCCACCACTTGTAATACATTGAAGAAAAGTGCGGATAAACTTGTGCCTAATAACATAGAATCTTCCATTGAGCCAACAAAAGAAGCATCCACATTTAAAATGGAAGACCTTGCAAAAGAGGTCAATATCAAAGACAATGGTATGGGAGAATATACTATAGAGCCAGTCTTATCTTTGACATCTCTACCTATCTCACCTAAGTCTTATTGAAAATCTTTAAAAGAGTCCAAACCAAAAAATAAACAACCTCTTGAGGCATATAAAAAGAATTTTGTGGCAAAACAAGTCTTCAAGCAAGAATTTGAAGAAGATAAAGCTGTGCTTGCATGGATTTACAAAGATGAACCTGAATCTCAAGCTATTCCAACTAGTGACTCTATAGTATCCAAAATCCCTTCTAAGGCATATGGTCCAAGAGACAAACTAATAGCTAAGATGGGATATTCAGGTAAAGGACCTCCAGGAGTCAGAGGAGAAGGTCTTATAACACCTATTTCACATACTAGTAGGGAAAACAAGGATACTGTTGGTTTAGGCTTTAAAAAGAAACCCTTCCACCTCAAAGGTAATTGTTCCCATGTCATAGAGTAGATTGCATCAGGTGAGCCCCTTCTTAAGAAGGAAGAAACTGAACCATTAGATAGTGATTCAGACAGCTTAGAACTTATCCCTTATGAGCATTTGCATAAAGAAATCAAAGACCTTCTTGATGTCGAAGATGATCTAGTCAAAAGAATTAATGTAGTAGAAACAAAAGAACCTACTATCAATCAAGAGATAGTTGCAACACAAGAACCAACTAATCTCAAAGACAATCAAATAGACAAAGAGGAATGTGGTAGTTTTTCTAAGACAGATTCTCATGAGTATGAATTCAAATCAGAATCTGAGGGTAACCCTTCTTGGGGTATTCATCCTGACTTTACTCATGTTCTTAGATTTCCTAGAGGCATAGATGAATAATCTAATGACTATGAATGGGGATCCATTATAGAAGAAGATGAGATTATTATAGAGAAACATGTTGATGTTATTCACCAATATACACCTAAACCCAATGTAAGTCTAGAGCGAAATGATGAACTTATCAAGTCTGATCCACCGATGGCTGAATTGGACTCCCACAATGACATTGAGTCTATTCACAAATTGAATGTCTTAAGTTGTAATATCACCTTTGAACTCAAGCATCAAGTTAGGACCAATGATAACAAATCCATATCCCTAAACACTATCTCCCAATCTTTCCCCATTTTGACTATCCAACATCCTGAACTTCTTGATCAAATCTCCACAAATTTGAGCCATGGTATTTATACCTTCCTGAATGACTATTCCCTTGCTTTCTACCTCAATGCAGTTGAGCCTATGAGGACTTCCATCAGTGAACTGAGCGTTAGCATGATAGAGTCAGACATCAAGTATCTTTGTCAGAAAAATAAGAATAAGAATAAAAAGAAAAAGAGTTTTGAGGGTGAAAACCACTTTGTGGCAGTCTCAGAACCTACAAAAGTAAAAATAAAAGATGTATCCAAAGGTGAAAACCTCTCTGAGGTGCCTAAGGATGAGATATTTGATGTCCTTCTGAGTCATTTACAAGATAGATCTCCAGTTCTAATTGAGCCCACTCAATCCATCAACTTGGGAACAACAAAAGAACCACAGTTGATTCATGTAGCACAATCTTTATCAGAAGAAGAGAAGCAAAAATTTACAACATTCCTAACAGAGAAGAAGATCACCTTTGCATGTAAATATTCAGATATGCCAGGGTTGGATCCTAATCTTATAATGGATCATTTATCTATAGCTCCAAATGTCAAACCTGTCAAGCAAAAATTAAGAAAGAAGCATCCTCATGTTGCACTCTTGGTAAAATCTGAATTAGAGAAGCTCCTGAAAGTTGGATTCATCTGAGTTATTGACTATGCAGGTGGATCTCTAATATTGTACCTATTTCAAAACTAGATAAATCAATCAGAGTATGCACAGACTTTAGAGATGTAAATAGAGCATGCCCTAAGGATATTTTCCATTACCTAACATTGATATGATAGTGGACATGACTGTAGGCTTTGAGATGTATTCTTTAATGGATGGTTTTCCTAAATATAATCAAATAAAAATTGCTCTAGAGGATCAAGAGAAAAATGCTTTCACATGTGCATGGGGCACCTTCTGTTGGAATGTCATGCCATTTGGGCTTAAGAATGTTGGTGCTACATATCAGAGAGCCATGACATTTATTTTTCATGACATGATGCATAGGACTATGGAGGATTATGTTGATGATACTTTAGAAAAATCTATGATTAGAGCTGAACATCTAGATGACTTGAGCAAGATACTAGATAGAATGGAAAAATTTAGTCTCAGACTAAATCCTAGGAAATGTGCTTTTGGTGTCACTTCTGGAAAACTCTTAGGCTACATAGTCTCAAAGAAGGGCATTGAAGTTGATCCAGCTAAAGTAAAGGCTATCATGGAGATGCAACCTCCAAAGAATATTAGTCAAATGAGGACATTGCAAGGAAGAGTTCAATCTATCAAAAGATTCATATCATAGCTAGTAGACATATCACAACCTTTTACACAAACATTACATAAAGGAGTGACCTTTGCATGGAATGAAGAATGTGAGAACAACTTTAACCATATCAAGAAGTATCTATCAAATCATCCTATCTTGATGCCTCCCATTCCAAGGAAGCCTTTGATCTTATATGTCTCCGCTACAGATAAATCACTGGGGGCATTGCTTGCACAACATGATGAGAACAAAAAGGAGAGATCTCTATAGTATATCAGTAGAACATTGGTTGCATATGAAAAGAATTATTCAATGATTGAGAAAGCTTGTCTAGCTATGATCTTTGCCTCATAGAAACTAAGACATTACATGTTAGCTCATACCACACATTTGGTAGCTAAAATTGATCCACTCAAGTACCTACTAAGCAAAGCTGCCCTCACAGGTAGATTAGCTAAATGGGTCATGCTCTTAAGTGAATTTTACATTGAATATGTGGAAAGAAAAGATATCAAAGGATAGGTTATTACTGATCAATTAGAAGATGCACCTATGATTGATGATACACCAATGCAAATGGAATTTCCAGATTCCTCTATTATGAATCTTTCTTCTAGAGAATGGTAGCTATTCTTTGATGGCTCCTATACACAAAATGGATTAGGAGTAGGCATATTATTTATAACTCCTCAAGGATACTCAATCCCAAAAGCATTCAGATTAAAGCTCCCTTGCACAAATAATATTGCAGAATATGAAGCCCTTTTGAATGGTATGAAAATAGCAATTGAATGGAGAGTAACAGAGCTACACATTCATGGAGAATCTCAACTTGTAATCCATCAAGTCAATGATGTGTACCAGACTAAAGATGAAAAACTCATTCCCTACAAAAGAATGGTAGATGATCTAAAGAAGTATTTCCTATCTATCACATTTGAGAAAATTCCTAGAATAGAGAACAAGGTTGCCGATGCAATGGAAACACTATCTACTCTATTATAGCAGCCTAAACATGAGCTACGCTACAAGTTCTTGGTGGAAGCACTATCTTATCCTGCATATGATTCCCCTGAAACCCGCATGATCTGCACTGTTGTGGGTCATGATTCATCTAGATACAAAAACCTATTTTCCTATCTCCAAGACCAAATCATTCCTGATACCTTCAACCTCCATGAAAAGAGATACCTTATCCATAATGCCTCCTGATATGTCATCATTGGTCATGATCTATACAAATGAGGTCTACATGGTATGCTACTTAGATGTTTAGAATGGGAAGAGTCTCAACGTACGTTAGAGGAAGTCCATGATGGTATTTGTGGGTCACACTTGAATAGTTTAACACTAGCTTGAAAACTTATAAGGGCTGGGTACTATTGGCCTAAAATGGAGAAAGAGTCTATGAAGTTTGCTAAGAACTGTCAAAAGTGCCAAGTGCATGGTAACTTAATTCATGCTCCAGGGAGAGATCTAATTCCCTTTACTACACAATGGCCTTTTCACCAATGGGAATTTGATCTTATAGGAGCTATACAACCTCATTCTTCTAATGGACATACCCATATAATCATAGCTACAAATTATTTTACAAAATGGGTAGAAGCAATCCCTTTGACACAAGCAACTGGAAAACAAATATCTATGTTCATATTGAACTATATCATATGCAAATATGGGATACCTCATTGCATAATCATAGATAACGGTGGAAAATTCAAGAACAAAGATCTAGATTATTTATGTGCCAAATTCAAGATTACACAACATTGGTCATCTATCTACTATCCTAAAGGGAATGGACAAGCAGAGGCTTCTAACAAGAATCTATTGAATATCTTGCACCGTACAGTTAATAAAATAGGAAGAGACTAGCATCTCATGATTAATCCAGCTCTCTAGGCCTACAGAACAAGTATCAAAATGCCCACTAGGGCTACACATTTCACTTTATTTTATGGGTCTAAAGCGGTATTGCCTATTGAGGTTGAAATCCTATCACTAAGAATCAGAATGCATGGTCTAGTAACTGATGATGACTATAGAGTGTCTAGGTTGCAAGAACTTGAACTACTAGATGAGTATAGACAAGCAGCGTATGATCATCTCAGAGTGTATCAAAAGATAATGTCTAGATGTTACAACAAGAAAGTCAGACACAGATAATTTCAAGTTGGCAATCTAGTCTTGACAGAGAATCCTAAAAATCAATCACATAGAGAATGCAAGGGGAAGTTTGAACCCAACTGGCTAGGTCCCTTTGTAATCACTGCCACTTTTGGCTCTGGTGCCTATCAACTCTCAATGACTGAAGGGGAACAGCTCTGAGAACCAATCAACGTTCTCCATCTAAAGAAATTCTATGCCTAAGGCATTCGGTCCATGGTAAAATGTCCTGAAAAAATCTTAAAATTTTGAAAAAGTCCTAAAAAAAATGAACATCTTGGTGAAAACCTAACAATAGGTGCCTTGATGATTCACACAAAAAAAGTAAAAAATATCAAAAGTACAAAAAAATTGAAAAGTGAAAAATATAAAAAAAATTGAAAAAATGAAAAATACAAAAAAATGAGAAAAAGAAAAGTACCTTGGTGAAAACCTGGAAATAGTTGCCTTGGTAGAAAAAATAGAATCTCTGCCAAGATGGTGAAAACTTGACAAACGAGTGCCACTTGTTTCAAACACTCCATCTATCAGGGCAATCTTGGTCTTTCCCAGGTTTCAATCTTGCTTTAGTTTGTACATATCTCCTGGTTTGTTTTCGCATTCCTATTTTCAATAAGTCAGTTTGTACACCAATCTGCTCAAGCATCTGTATCCTATCAATGCTTAACACTTGGGGGCAATCAATGTCATATCCTATGGTCTCTAGTATACTTTAGACATGTCATATCCAGTCAGAGTCCTTTGAAGCTTCATCTAAGTGAGTCAATCTATCTTGTCTCCGGAAAGGATTTTTCATCTACAACAACGCAATCAAACATCAAACTGAAAAAAATTTGTGCTTTATACATGCTTTTATCTCCTTGTATGCTTACTGATTCGCATTGAGATTTTTGCATATTGTGTTCCCACAAGCTCTTTGATGATGTCCTTTACAGGATTTAGAGAGTGATGACTGGGGGCATAATCTTTTCTTTGTTTTCTTCTTGTATGTGAAAATCTAACAAGTTTGGAAATTCTGGATTGAAATGGTGTCCAACTGTAAGAGCCTCTATCTCAAATTAGATGGCCATGTGTACCTTGACCATTGATACCCAAAAAATTCAAGGAAGTTTGATCTAACTATTGTCTTTTTGAGTGAGTTCTTTCTCCTACTGTGAAATGTGATCTTACCTAAGGATGTGAACGATAAAGGGTCACTATGGGTAATTCACATTGGATTTAGAATGATCTCTTGACTATTTGATGTGTTTGTAATGCAAGGCATATTCTGGTCATCATGACATCTATGTTTTGATGCTTATACAAATTGCTATATCAAAATGGACATGATATTCAGGTCATCCTGGCGTTTATGCCTTGGTGCTTATATCTAATCCGACATTCCAAAAATAAAATCAATATTCATATGTCAATGGTTGTCTAGCTAGTGGGCGTTGTATTGATTCTTGCGCATACAAATCGATATTCATATGTCTATGGTTTCCTAGCTAGTGGACATTGTATTGATTTGTCCGGTTACCTAAAAATTCAATGATGAGAATGACCAACACATGATCAGTGACTAGGTCCTAGGTCTTAGGTTGCATTTCATTCTACATGTCTCTTTGTGGTTTGCATGTTTGCATAATCTCACATTGGCTAAACATACTTCAATGCTTAAACAATTCTTCAAATGTCTCTTCAAATCTAACAAGAGTTGAATCTCACATGAAGGTTCCTCCAATGAAACAGCAAGTAGAATCCTTTTTCAGGATCAAAATCAAAATCTGAGATCATTCATATTATTAACTACTTGCATAATCGACCTTCAATCATCACAGGAATCTAAACTTCAACTTAACTGATTATCTTACATGAAACTATCAAAATTTCAACTTGGTCACCCATGGTCAACTCATGGTCACACCTAATCAAATTTGGTCTCCAAGACCTCCAAATGATGCAGAATGCATTCTCAAACGTCTATAACCACTTCTCAAATCAATTAACATACTTCTAAACTCTTCAACACTGACTTTTCTTGTCAGATTTCAATTTTAATCCTGAAGGGGGCATGGTATTGCATATCATTCAAAGTCTATAATCATATCTTTATTGAAATCGTATCTTTATGGAAATCATATCTTTTCTCAGTAATCAAGACAACAACCACGTCTAATTATTGATTCATCAAAAATACCTCATCACTTGGGGAAAATTAATCATCGCTTGGGGCATATCAGATTCATCGAGATCCATATCAATCTAGTATTCTCTTAATCTTGTAAATTGTATCAGCTTTTGCAACTATCGGTTCAATTGTGTTATTTCCTTGGTTCTTCGAAAACTGAAGGGTTCAGATGTGATACCAAAGTGATTCTTATCGACAATCAGGTCTAGAATCGATCACTCACTTCTTCACAATCATAATGTTCAGAATTAGGCATTTTGACACTTTTTTGCAATCATCGGTTCATTTACTATTATAGTTAACATTATCTTTGGTCATTCAGGACCTATTTTCTTCATATCAATTTCAATCAGTTTCTGTTTCATATCAATTTCAATTTCAAACATCAATTTCAATATCATACACAGACTGTCTTTGAACCACTATGCTTCGCACAACAATTCAAATAGGGGCAAAATCTAATACCCCAAAAATGGGCTATAGGTTCATTAACCTCCTATATCGACACATCGAACAAAATTGACATCAAAGTCCTAACCTAAGGCACATCAGCACATTATCAAATCTTAATTGATTATCCCAAATTCTGCATCGAGGAATATTCCTAGTAATATTCCTATTTTATTATAATTATCTTTAATTTAATGATTATTTGGTGATAAATCATATTTATCCTAAAGTTGATTAATTGAATATGATGAATATTTAATTAATTAATTTAGTTCTGCCACTTAATTATTTAATTATATTTAATTATATTTATTCCTAATTATTATTATTTAAATTTGACAATAAATCAAGATTCCTATCATTAATTGATTAAATTCTTATTTAATTAATTAAAGCAAGTTGTTATATTTAATGATATTATTTTTGGAATAAAAGTTTGATTTAATAATTGATTAACCCATAAATCAATTGTTTTATTTTTAAAATCAGTTAAGTTGAGGATAAATCACTTTATTTATTTATTTAATTCATGATTAATTATGCACATCCAAAAAATAGTTAAACTATAAATCAGAAAATCAATTCAAGTTGTTTTAAAAATAAACTCAACTCTATTTTGAGTTGAAAGCTGATCTCAACTTGTGATTTAAATCAAAAAGTTGTTTTTGCATGATTTATTGTGAGTTAACTATCTGTAATTCCTTGTTGACTCAAAAATCAACTAGAGTGATTTATGGTTTTTCCATGCATCCCCAAAGCCCTGGATTTCTATAAAACCAAGGCTTAGCTCTTCAATCTCATATCTCATAATTTTGCAAACTTATGTTGGCAAATTGGTATTTGAAGAATTGAGGCCTCTTTGTGAATCAACAATCTTTGTGAGATCATTCATATTTTAGCATATCATTGTTAGATTAATTATATTGCATATCAGTTTTTCATATCAGATTTCTCATATTATTGCATAGAAAACTCAAAAATATAGATTAATTTGCATTCATTACTTCATTTCTATCTTGCATTCAAATCCTTTGTTTAGGTGTCATCAAGGTCACTGATCTCGGTCCAATCTGAGAATACATACTCACATCTATTAGAAGGCAGTAAATTGCCTAGTTAGTTTAGTTTTCAATTACTTGCACGATTTTGATTTTAGCTAACCTCTAATGTTTTACTAAAGTGTTGTGTCTACAGTTAGGTACAAAATTCACACACAAAGTAATAAGTTAGAGAAGTATGTCTCAAGGAGAATTTATTTTGCAAATTTGAAGTTTATAAGAGCAGAGATGTTTTATTTTGAGGGTATTGATCACATCGCTTGACTCCAAATATTTCCTGAAAGCTTATAAGAGTAGAGATATTATATGATATTAATACAAATCACATTAATCTAAAAGACTACTATAGCATTTTGAATATCATATCAATCAAATTAATTTGAATCATCAAAAGGCAAACATAACATTCAAGCATCCAAAAATAATGGATGCAAATTCACAAACTAATTTTCTAAAGTCAACATTTCATCATATAAGAGGAACTACCAATATTAATATATTATCTCACAACTATATGCAAATTCACAAATTAATTTTCTAGATTCATCATTTCATCATATAAGAAGAACTGCCAATATCAATATATTATCTCCCAATGTATATTACATACAACTTTTAAAATTATAAATATACAAATCTATAAAATATACATATATAACATAAAAGGAAGTGTTGATGCATACTGACAAATAAAATAAGGAGAGCTTCAAACCCTAAAACAATATCATCACCATGTCCATTAACTTGAATGTTGTTGCCAATTTTGTTGTGATGGCAGTTACTGATGAGAGGCATGTGATCCCTGAAGCAATCCATCTCTGATCTGCTGAGCAACATCATGAACTACACCAGGTCCATGGGATATGAACACTGCTAAAGATTTGGAATGTGCTCCAATCTCTTTCGTGGTGTCAAAATACTGTGTCACCAACACCATATCCATCACATCCTTTACAGTTGTGCCAAGCACATTCCATAAGAAAGCAAGCACATTCTCTCTCAGCCCATCCACAATTGCTTGCATTTTCCTAGCAATGCCAACTCCTGATAGATAGTTTGATTCTGCTTCCCCTTCTGCTCTCTTGATTTGTAAAATTTTCTCTACCTCTTCTTTTTCTTGTGTTGCCACCCTCATTCTTGCAACTGATATAAAAAAATGAAATGAATGATGGTAAAATTGAGATAAATTTTGGGTAAATAAACTAAATAGATATAGAACAAAAATATGAACAAAGTTGAGGATAATGAGTTGGGTTTTCTTAAATAAATGAATACCATCAACCCAATTACAAAATCCAAAAGTATATGCTAGCAATCTCCAACAATATCATGGTAAAAAGGACATTTAGTATTTGATGTAAAAGTCTTGCCCGTATTTATTTCATTCATTTCTTTCTTGACATGCACACCAGCCTCTATATCCACAATAAGTGTTTGAACTATCTCATATCCATAGTTTGACATGGCCTATAAGCATAGAAATGAATGATTGAATCATACTGCATTCAAATTTTATCTTGTTTGATATTTAAGAGATATTTTACAGTAATCAATTGACAATACACATCAATAAATAAATGAAATATATATGAATATATCAACCTTTTCAAGTTCTTCAACAGCTTTATCAACCTCATTCTTTTGCTCAAAGATATCATCTAGATTCATCTTGGGAACACTGGAATGAATAATTGTAAATCATACATGGAAATAAGGTAGTTTATAAGAGCAGAGATATTATATGATAATACAAATCACATTAATCTAAAAGACTACTACACCATTTCAAAGATCATATCAATAAAATTAATTTGAATCCTCACAAGGCAAACATAACATTCAGGCATCCAAAAATAATGGATGCAAATTCATAAACTAATTTTCTAAAATCAGCATTTCATCATATAAGAGGAACTGCCGATATTAATATATTATCTCACAAATAGATGCAAATTTATGAATTAATTTTCTAGATTCATCATTTCATCATATAAGAAGAACTGTCACAGACCTTTTGTGAGGGTATCAAGCACGTCGCTTGACTCCAAATATTTCCTGAAAGCTTCCTTCTTAGATTCATTTGCCTACCATATAATGATGACAAGCATTATCATAGAGCTTAAAAGTTACAAAAAAACTTATAAGAAATGTAAACCCTTCCAAGAGAAATGCCCATGTTTCAAATAGTTCCCACACCATTTCAAAAACAAAGTCAACCAACAAAGTTCCACAACTTATATTACCCAATAAAAACTTCAAGGGAATAATAGGACTCAATGGACACAAATAGATTTACTAGAGAAATAATAAGAGAAAATTTTTATACAATGTTTGAGAAATCCAACTAAACATTTTGCACACCAGGGCATTGGATGAGCAACAATGTGCACAAGATAAGTCAATTAATAACCACAGAGGTGTTAGAAAGTAAAGTCCACCAAGATAACTGAGAGGGGGGGGAATCAATTATCAGATAAATATAACTTTTGTCAACCTTAATAGATTTTAACCATGTTAGCAATGTAACCAACAACCATAGAAAGATATACATGCACAATAACATAATGACATAAGATATGTTGACTAGGGAACCTCTTGATCAAAGAGTAAACCCCAGTGGGAATGATGCCCACAAAAGATGCATGAATATGAATATTTCTTGTGAAAGGATGGACTTTGTTAGGAGTCTTATGAAATACATTTAGTACATATGAATCTCTGTTAGGAGATTTTGAATCCCTGTTAAAATATTCTAACTCTGTTAGGAGTTATGGAAGACAGAAGGACCCAGTGCCCAAACAGCTTCAGGGTAAGATCACTGAACTCACTATCCAATTAATCTTTGTATTACTCAATATAATAATACCAAAAGATTACTAACCTCAACAATCCAATACTCCTTCTCTGACTATGCCAAACTGCACCAACTCCTTCAGATCTCAATACCAGATCTTAGTACTTTGCATATCCTCTTTCAACAACTTCACTTTCACAATACACTTACATTCATTACATTCCAAATTAAAATAAGGAATACATTCCTTCCTTTATACCACACTCAATTAATTACAAATGAGTCGGCATAAAAATTACAAAATAAAACTTTTCACACGTTACATCAAAATTACACAAAACTGTCGGCTTTCAATCAATATAATTCTTCACTCATGTGATCTTAGATCTTGTGCTATCAATCATGTCACTATCAAAATGTCTCCAAATACTCTCTAACTACGCATAACCAGATTCCATCCCGATTAGGAGATATCATCTGATTTCCATAAACCGCTAGTCAGGAACACTGCCTGAATACTACTTCCACTAATTTTCTCATAACTTTCATGAATAAATGAATTACTATCTAAACTCTTAACCACAATCTTATAACACATCATAGAGTAATTCCCCAACTCCACATAGCTTCAACTTCAATATCCCAAGTGTGCTAACTCAAACACTGTCTACTTCTCTGCTAATCTTTAGTAGATCACTATGTTGACATCAATGACAATCACAGTCATGAATGCAACAACAACTACTATAGAATGGCTGCTAATAATCCCCCATAGGATATATTTATCATTCATTCCTAAAAATCTCCCCCATTGGCATTGATGGCAACATAGATGAAAAAACATCCAAGTTCCATAAATCCAACACTGCAACACTGCTGCTCTAAAAATGATTCAAGTCTTCTTCATTAATCAAATCTTGCTTCATTTTCCTATTTAGTTCTCTCCAAAAGATGTTTCAGATGGTTTTTCATGTATACTTATCCCCCATTGACATCAATGATAGAAATTTCATCATTATGTCAATCAACAACTTCAATGTTGAAAAACATTGTTCAAAAAATGCATTCACTAGAGTCCTCATGACTCAACTTAGATACGCATACTCCCCCATAGAGGAAGTACCAACATCTAGTCCAGAAGAAAAATAGAGCTCATATACCATTGGGAAAATGCAACAATCTGCATCACTTCTCAAAAGTAGGCTGGGGCATAACCCCAAGCATACCTCTCAAATACTCAAATGTATCCTTAGGAAAAGGTTTTGTAAATATGTCTGCAATCTGCTCCTTTGTGCTTATGTACTCAAGTCTAACTTCTTTCTCTACTACTTTCTCTCTCACTACATGATACTTTATCTCTATATGATTTTTCTTAGAATGTAACACAGGGTTCTTAGACATACTAACTATGCTGGTGTTATCAGAATGTATAACAACATGCTCAACAAATTTTATTCCAATATCCTTCAATATTTGCTTCATCCAAATTATCTAATTATAATTATTTTATGCTGCTACATACTCTGCTTCTGTTGTGCTCTATGAAATACAATTCTGCTTTTTTCTTAGCCAAGAAACCAATCTTCCTCCAAGGAAAAATTCTCCTCCACTGGTGCTCTTTTTATCATCAATACTGCCTCCCCAATCAACATCTATATATGCACATAGGGTAAAATCAACAAATTTTTCATACCACAATCCATACTCAATTGTGCCTCTTAAGTACCTCAATATCCTCTTTACTGCTGCATAATGTGATTCTCTAGGTTCAGCTTGAAATCTTGCTACAATTCCAACTGAATGTGCTATATCAGGTCTTGTATGAGTCAAATACTTCAATCCTCCAATCATAGATCTATACTTCTTATGTTCCACTGCAGGAGTCTCATCTATGCTAGATAACTTGTGTCCAGTTACCATAGGTGTTCCAACTAGTTTACAATTCTCCATTTCAAATCTCTTCAATAAATCATTCAAGTACTTTGTCTGACTTACAAAGATACCATCATTGTTTTGTGTTATCTACAATCCTAAAAAGTATTTCATTTCACCAATCATACTCATTTTAAATTCAATCTTCATTTCATCTGCAAATTGATCACTGACTTCATCTTCTCCTCTAAAGATAATATCATCAACAAAAATTACTACAACCAACAAACCATTTTCAATTTATTTTGTATACAGGTTTATATCAGTTGTTCCTTTTGTAAATCCTAATTTCAAAAAATACTTATCCAATCTCACATGCCAAGTTCTAGGTGCTTGCTTCAGTCCATATAAAGCTTTCTTCAGTTTACATACCATGTCTCCTTCTTGAGTTAAAGGAAAACCTTCAAGCTGCTCAATGTAAAATTCTTCTTCCAATTCTCCATTCAGAAATGCTGACTTCACATCCATTTGATACACTTTGAATTTCTTAAAAGCTGCATAGGCCAAAAACATTCTTACTACTTCAATTATTTATACTGGTGCAAAATTTTCTTCATAGTCAATTCCTTCTTGCTATGAGTATCCTTTACATAAAAATGTTTCTTTGTTCCTTACCACTTCTCCTTGTTCATTCATCTTGTTTCTGAATACCCATTTTATTCCTATAACATTCTTATCTTTAGGTCTAGGGACCAATTCCCATGTCTTGTTCTTTTCAATCTAATCTAGTTCTTCTTTCATAGCTTTAATCCAATGTTCATCTTCACAAGCTTCACTTGTAGATTTAGGTTCAATTTGCGAAATCAAACATAACTGTTCTTGAACCTTATTTCAAGTCTAAACTCCTCTGTCTATGCTTCCAATAATCTGTTCATAAGGATGATTCCTTGATAAATTCCTATTAGGTGTCACTATCTCAGATCTTACTTTAGGTGTCAATTCTTCAATGATCTCACTGTGGCCTTCATTCAAAAAATCACTATCATTTTCATAAAATAATTTAGTAGTCTTAGGGTTAGGTCTAGAATGAATTCCCTCATCTGATTCATAATCAAGCATTCTTTCCTGAATTTTGAAATTTTTATCAAATTTTACATTTGTGCTCTTAACAATAGTCTTAGTTCTCTTATTGTAACATCTATAAGCTTTTCTCTTCAATGAATTTCCAAGAAATATACCTTCATCACTTCTAGGATCAAACTTTCCAATGTCATCATGTCTCTTAATATAACATTTTCTTCCAAATATTCTAAAATACTTAACTGATGGTGCATGTCCAAACCATAGTTTATAGGGTGTCTTGTATGTGTCTACTCTAATTTGTACTTTTTTCATTGTATACACCACTATGTTCACTACTTCTCTCCAAACTATCTTCGCTAATTCATTCTCAAATAACATAGCTCTTGCTACTTTAGTCACTGATCTATTTCTCCTTTCTACAATACCATTTTGTTCAGGTGTCCTAGGGGCTCAAAATTGTCTCTTAATACCATTCACTTCACAAAAGATGTTAAATTATTTAGAAGTAAATTCTCCACCTCTATCTAATGTCAAACATTTAATCTTCATTCCAGATTCATTCTCAACTTTATTCTTAATGGTCTTAAACCTATTAAATGCTTCAGATTTTTCTTTAAGAAATGCAATCCACATCATTCTTGTAAAGTCATCAACAAGAATCATAAAATACCTTTCTCCATAGAATCCTCTAGTCCTTGTAGGACCGCTCAAGTCTATATGAACAATTTCCAACTTCTCTGTTGTTGTAAACTTCTTGCTGGGAAATGAGCTTCTCTTCTGTTTAGCCATCACACATTCCTTGCAAATCATGTTAGTAGGCTTCATAATTTTAGGAAAATCTCTTACTGCAAGTGTAGTACTCACTTTCAAAATGTTATCAAAGTTTATATGACAAAATCTTTTGTGCCATAACCAATTGTCATCAATCTTAGTAATCAAGCATGTCATCTTAGTAGGATTCAACTGAAATACATTACCTCTTGTTCTAGATCCAGTACCAATCAAATTTCCATCTTTGTCTTTAATCACACCAGTTTTCTCAGTAAACCAAACTTGATATCCCTTATCAACTAACTATCTATCACTCAAAAGATTATGTTTAAAACCATCCACAAAGTAAACATCATCAGTATTAGTCTTTCCATCAAGAGTAATAGATCATATACCTTTAATCAAACAAGGTGCATTGTTTCCAACTCTAACAACTCCTCCATCATAATTGTTAAACTTTATGAAATTTTTTATGTCTCCAATCATATGATGTAAAAAACCACTATTTGATAATCCAATCATCTTTCTTTTCTACTTGAGAAACTAAAGCCTTTTCTTCCTTAATTTTAGTTTCAGGATTTTCTTCTTTAATTGCTACAAATCTTATATCATCATTATTCTCAATATCACTTTCACTCAAAGATTTCTTCAAACTAGCTTCAAGTTCTTCATCATTTGCATAGTAACATTCTTTATATCTTCTAGGATTAAAGTTCTTCCTATACTTCTTAACTCTCTTAGGATATTTAGATGCAAAATGACCAAATTCTTGACAAGTCCAACATTTAAAAAATTTCTTACCATCTGGTTCTCTCTTCACAAGCAAGGAAATACCTTCTTCAATCTTCTTGTCTTCTTCATTTCTAGATCTATTATTGCTAGCATAATCTTCACTCACACTGATGCTTCTTGACAAAGTAGGGCGAACACTAAGAGCACTGAATGCTGTCTCCATTCTATGTAGGTCTTCTGATAACCTCAGGTTAATTTCTTCTACTTCAAATCTTCCAAGAAGAGTCTCTCTTGTAAAGTTTGTAAAACAAGGTATGACTTGTTCAATCATCTATGTTGTCTAGTTAAATGTAGGAGTCAATGTTCTCAAAATTTTCCATATCACTTTATTCTTTGTCTTTGTTCCACCACAAAATTTTATACCTGCAACAATCTCTGACATTCTACCAATATAGATTCTAACAGATTCATCTTCCATCATTCTTATATCTTCAAACACACATATCCAATTATGTAAATTGACTTTCTTTGCATGTTCATCACCTTCAAAAGTAGAGTGTAAAGCTAACCAAATTTCATGAGATGTTTTCAAATATTTTACCTGACTATACTCATTCTCTAGAAGGGCTGACAAGAGTGCTTCTCTAGCAAGTATGTTACACATGAATAGAACTCTTTACTCATTAGTACATGTTTCAATGTTATCCTCATCAATGATAGTCTTCTCATTCTTTGTAATCAACCAATAACCATGTCCTAAACATAGTAGATGTATCTTCATCTTTTCTTTCCAACTGTCAAAATTTACTCCATCAAACTTAGGGCTTTCTTTCCTGAAATTTTTCATGGATCTCCTTAAGCTGTTAAAATTTTCTTTCAAGGACCTGCCACTCTGATACCAATTGTTAGAAAGTAAATTCCACCAAGATAGGTGAGAGGGGGGGTAAATCATTTATCATATAAATATAACTTTTATCAACCTTAATAGATTTTAGCCATATAAGCAATGTAACCAACAACCATAGAAAGATATACATGCACAATAACATAATGACACAAGATATGTTGACTAGGGAACCTCTTGATCAAAGAGTAAACCCTGGTGGGAATGATGCCCACAAAAGATGTACTAATATGAATATTCTTTGTGAAAGGATGGACTCTATTAGGAGTCTTATGAAATACATTCATTACATATGAATCCCTATTAGGAGATTTTGAATCCTTGTTAAAAGATTCTCACTCTGTTAGGAGTTATGGAAGACAGAAGGACCCACTACCCGAACAGCTTCAGGGTAAGATCACTAAACTCACTATCCAAATGATCTTTGTATTAATCAATAGAATAATACCAAAATATTACTGACCTCAACAATCCAATACTCCTCTAACTATGCCAAACTGCACCAACTCCTTCTTCAGATCTCAATGCCAGATCTCAGTACTTCGCATATCCACTTTCAACAACTTCACTTTCACAATACACTTACATTCATTAAATTCCATATTACAACAAGGAATACATTCCTTCCTTTATACCACACTCAAGTAATTACAAATGAGTCGGTATACAAATTAGAAAATAAAACTTTCCACACGTTACATCAAAATTACACAAAACTGTCAGCTTCCAATCAATATAATTCTTCACTCGTGTGACCTCAGATCTTGCATTTTCAACCACACCACTATCAACATGTCTCCAACTACTTTCTAACTACACATAACTATATTCCATCCCGATTAGGAGATACCATCTGATTTCCACAAACCGCTACTCAGGAACACTGCCTGAATACTGCTTCCACTGATTTCCTCATAACTTTCATGAATAAATGAATTATTATCTGTGCTCTTAACCATGATCTTATAACACATCATAGAGTAATTTCCCAACTCTGCATAGCTTCATCTTCAATATCCCAAGTGTGCTAACTCAAACACTAATTGCTTCTCTGCTAATCTTCAATAGATCACTGTGTTGACATTAATGACAATCATAGTCATGAATGAAACAAAAACTACTACAAAATGGCTGCTAATACTCCTCCATAGCATATATTCAGCATTCATTCCTAACAAGAGGATGGTCAAATGAAAATCCAAAAAATTACAAACATCATAAAGAGAACCATCATTAAAAAGATTGCAATAGATTTGACCAATCAAGAAATGGAATGTTGTTATTCAGAGTTGTAATTCTACTTTTAAGATATCATCATTGTGCATGCATAGGTTCTTGGATTATCCACCCTTCACTAGGTGCTTGATACTTAACTACATCAAGTCATCATTTGCAAAGACCTAAACAGATAGGCATTTAAATCTTCAACAGGTACAACCTTGTTGTGCAAGAGTTTTCACCACATCGCGCTTCTCTGCAGTATTTTCTTGTGTTATTACTCTATTTTTTAATGTTCAATTCTTGTCATTGAATTCATGCATACAATCATCTACAATTGTAGCACTAAAACAACTAATTTTTTAGCACATAAGGACTGTTTGCTTAAGTAAATCCTAAGGGGACAGTAAGTAAATTTATTCATGTGGGTGTATTAGGCTATTAGCTATAGAATTTATATGCTACTTATAGATCCAACTAATATCTAATTTAACACTTCACCTACTCAAAAACACAAACCAATGAAATAATCCACATTAGGCCAAGAGAGGTTGACACATTCAATATGAGAATACTTATATAAAATGAAGCCGAATCATGCCAGACAATGACAATGAGAAGTTGACTATTGGCCCTTCTAGTTTTTTATTTGATAGTTGCCTAACAATGACATATTCAAAATGCACTTATGAGCAAAGACCTAGAATGAATGAAATTGATTAAATAATGAAGGTATGTTAGTTTGAGCTTCACTTGGTTTTGAGAATACTTTAATATTCTCTACTTAACAAGGCCAACCACGTGAAGGTGGAAGCTCATCTAGACTGACCCCCCCTCCCCCTAACATCAATCTAAATTCCCCATTAACATCTAATTACACACTTCATTCTTCCATTTATGAACTATAACATTCAATCAATACAATCACATAACATTCATTATTACGCAACACTAATCAAGAATTCATTAACACATAACAATATTCATTAACATGACATATAATTCAATATTAATACACAACATGTTAGGAATGAATCTTGAATGCTTGACAGTCATTCTATAGCAGTTGTTGTTAGATATGTGATGTTGAGGTTATACTCTTTGATATTTTATATGTCTATGGTTAAGAGTGCAGATAGTAATTATTTTATTCATGAAAGTTATGAGCATTTTGGTTGAAGCAGTATTCAGGCAGTGTTCCTGAGTAGCAATTTTTGGAAATTGGATGATATCTCCTAATCAGGATGGAATCTGGTTTTTTTTAGTTAAAGGGAAGTTTGAGACACATTTTTAGTGATGTGGTTCACAATGCAAACTTCGAGGTCGCACAAGTGAAGAGTTATTGTATTTGGAAGCTGATAGATTTGTGTAATTTTGATGTAGCATGTGGAAACTTTTATTTTGTAATTGTGTGCCAACTCATTTATAATTATTTGAGTGTGGTATGAAAGAAGGAATGTTTTTCCTTGTTTTAATATTGATGTGTGATGCAGTATGCATGAAGTGGAGAAAAGAGCTAAGTATGAGAGAGAAATTGTGATGGAAGACATGCGAAGTACAGAGATCTAAGATTGAGATATGATGTAACAGTGAGTGCGGTTTGGCACAATCAGAGAAGAGGTAACATATTATTCTATTGAATAATGAAAAGATTATTCTGATAGTGAGTTTAGTGATCTTACCCTAAAGCTATTTGGGCAGTAGGTCCTTCTATCTTCCATAACTCCTAACAGGGTTAGAATCTTTTAATAGGGATTCAAAATCTCCTAACAGGGATTTATATGTACTGAATGTATTTCATAAGAATCCTAACAGAGTCCATCCTTTCACAAGGAATATTCATATTAGTCCATCTTTTATGGGAATCATTCCCACCGGAGTTTACTCTTTGATCAAGAGGTTCCCTAGTCAACATATCTTGTGTTATTGTGTCATTGTGTATGAATATCTTTCTATGGTTGGTAATTATATTACTTACATGGTTAAATGTTGTTGAAATTGATAAAAGTTATAATTATGTGGTAACTAATTCACCCCCCCCCCCCCCGCTCTCAGTTATCTTGGTGGACTTTACTTTCTAACAATTGGTATCAGAGCAGCAGGTCCTTGAAAGGAAAGTTGAATAGCTTAAGGAGATCCATGGTGAATTTCAGGAAAGAAAGCCCTAAGTTTGATGGAGTAAATTTTGACAACTAGAAAGAAAATATGAAGACACATCTATTGTGTTTAGGACTAGGTTATTGGTTGATTACAAAGAATGATAGGACTATCATTGAAGAAGATAATCTTGAATCAATTTCAAAAGATGAGGTAGATCTATTCATGTGTAACATACTTGCAAGAGAAGCACTTTTGACAGCACTTCTAGAGAATGAATACAGTCAGGTAAAATGTTTTAAAAAATCTCATGAAATTTGGAAAGCTTTACAATCTACTTTTGAAGGTAATGAACATGCAAAGAGAGCTAGATTACATAACTGGATATGTGCATTTGAGGATATTAGAATGATGGAAGATGAATCTGTTAGAAGCTATATCAGTAGAATGTCAGAAATTGTTGCATGGACAAAATCTTGTGGAGGATCAAAAATAGAGAATGAAGTGATATGGAAAATTTTGAGGACATTGACTCCTGTATTTAAGTAGACAACATAGATGATTGAACAAGTTATACCTTGTACTACAAACTTTACAAGAGAGACTCTTTTTTGAAGATTGGAAGCAATAGAAATGAACCTGAGGGTATCAAGAGACTTACCTAGAATGGAAACAACATTCAGTGCTCTTAGTATTCATCCTACTATGTCAAGAAGTACCAGTGTGAGTGGAGATTATGCTAGCAACAGATCTAGAAATGAAGAAGACAAGAAGATTGAAGAAGGTATTGCCTTTCTTGTGAAAAGAGAACCAGATGGTAAGAAAAATTTTAAATGTTGGACTTGTCAAGAATATGGTCATTTTTCATCTAAATGTCCTAAGAGAGTTAAGAAGTACAGAAATAATTTCAAGCCTAGAAGATCTAAGGAATTTTATTATGCTAATGATGAAGATCTTAAAGCTAGTATTGAAAGAACATTGAGTGAAAGTGATACTAAGAATAATGATGAAATAGGATTTATAGCAATTAAAGAAGAGAATCCTAAATCTGATGTTAAGGAAGAAAAAGCCTTAGTTTCCCAAGTTGAAAAGAAAGCTGATTGAATTATAGATAGTGGTTGTTTACATCATATGACTCGAGATATGAAAAATTTCATAAAGTTTAACAATTATGATGGAGGAGTTGTTAGAGTTGGTAACAATGCACCTTGTTTAATTAAAGGTATAGGATCTATTACTCTTGATGGAAAGACTAATACTGATGATGTTTACTTTGTTGATGGATTGAAACATAATCTTTTGAGTGTTGGACAGTTAGTTGATAAGGGATATCAAGTTTGGTTTACTAAGAAAACTTTTGTGATAAAGGATAAAGATGGAAATCTGATTGGAACTGGATCTAGAACCAGAGGTAATATATTTTAGTTGAATGCTACTGAGATGACATGTTTAATTACTAAGATTGATGACTATTGGTTATGGCATAGAAGGTTTTTTCGTATAAACTTTGATAACATTGTGAAAGTAAGTACTACACTTGCAGTAAGGGATTTGCCTAAAATTATGAAGCCTACTAACATGATTTGAAAAGAATGTGTGATGGCTAAGCGGAAGAGAAGTTCATTTCCTAGTAAGAAGTTCACATTGGCAGAGAAGTTGGAGATTGTTCATACAGACTTGAGCGGTCCTACCAAGACTAGAGGATTCTATGGAGAAAGAGGTGGTGAATTTACTTCTAGAGAGTTTAACACTTTTTGTGAAGTGAATGGTATTAACAGACAATTTTCAGCCCCTAGAACACCTAAACAAAATGGTATTGTAGAAAGAAGAAACAGGCCAGTGACTGAAGCAGCAAGAGCTATGTTATTTGAGAATGATTTGGTGAAGACATTTTGGAGAGAAGCAGTGAATACAGCAAATCAGAGCAGACATAGACAAGACACCTTATGAATTATGGTTTGGACATGCACCCTCAGTTGAGTATTTTAGAATTTTTGGAAGCAAATTTTATATAAAGAGAGATGATGATATTGGAAAGTTTGATCCTAGAAGTGATGAAGGAATTTTTCTTGGATATTATTTGAAAAGCAAAGCATATAGATGTTACAATAAGAGAACTAAAACTATTGTTGAGAGCACAAATGTTAAAGTTTATGAGAAGTTCAAAATTTAGGAAAGAATGCTTGATTATGAATCTGATGAAGAAGCTCATCCTCAGCCTAACACTGAATCTATTGAATTATTCTATGAGACTGACAGTGAATTATTGAATGAGATTCCTGCAGAAGAAACCAGAGAGGAATCTAGAGAAGAATCTACAGTTGAAACAAGATCTGTGACTATGAAACTAAATAGGTATCTATCAAGACATCATCCTATTGAACAAGTTATTGGAAGTTTGGATAGAGGAGTTCTGACTCATAATAAGGTACATTTATGTTTGATTTCTCAAATTGAACCTAAATCTACTAGTGAAGCTTGTGAAGATGAACATTGGATTAATGCTATGAAAGAAGAACTAGATCAAATTGAAAAGAACAAGACATGGGAATTGGTCCCTAGACCTAAAGACAAGAATGTGATTGGAACTAAATGGGTATTTAGAAACAAGATGAATGAACAAGGAGAAGTGGTAAGAAACAAAGCAAGATTGGTATGTAAGGGATACTCACAGCAAGAAGGAATTGACTATGAAGAAATTTTTGCACTAGTAGCAAGACTTGAAGCAGTAAGAATGTTTTTGGCTTATGCATCTTTCAAGAAATTTAAAGTGTATCAGATGGATGTGAAGTCCACATTTCTGAATGGTGAATTGGAAGAAGTCTACATTAAGCATCCTGAAGGTTTTCTTTTGACTCAAGAAGGAGATATGGTATGTAAACTGAAGAAAGAATTATATGGACTAAAGCAAGCACCTAGAACTTGGTATGCTAGATTGGATAATTATTTCTTGAAATAGGGATTTACTAAAGGAACAGCTGATAGAAATCTATACACAAAAGAAATTGAAAATAGTTTGTTGGTTATAGTTATTTTTGTTGATGACATTATCTTTGGAGGAGAAGATGAAGCTAGTGACAAATTTGTTGATGAAATGAAGACTGAATTTGAAATGAGTATGATTAGTGAGATAAAATACTTTTTAGGATTACAGATAACATAGAATAATGATGGTATCTTTGTATTTCAGACAAAGTACTTGAATGTTTTACTGAAAAGATTTGGAATCGTAGCAAGATTTCAAGCTGAACCTAGAGAGTCACATTATGCAGCAGTAAAGAGGATACTGAGATATTTAAGAGGCATAATGGATTATGGATTGTGGTATGAAAAATCTAATGATTTTACCCTATGTGCATATATAGATGCTGATTAGGGAGGTAGTGTTGATGACAAGAAAATCACTAGTGGTGGAGCCTTTTTTCTTGGAGGAAGACTAGTTTCTTGGCTAAGCAAGAAGCAGAATTGTATTTCACAGAGCATAGCAGAAGCAAAGTATGTAGCAGTAGCAAAAAATTGTAACTAGATAATTTGGATGAAGCAAATGCTGAAGGATATTGGAATTAAGTTTGTTGAGCCTGTTGTCATACATTGTGACAACACCAGCATAGTTAGTATGTCTAAGAATCCTATATTACATTCTAAGACAAAGCATATAGAGATCAAATATCATGTTGTAAAAGAGAAATTTGTTGAAAAAGAAGTCAGACTGGAGTACATAAGCACAAAGGAACAAATAGCAGACATATTTACTAAGCCTTTGCCTAAGGATACATTTGAGTATCTGAGAGGTATTCTTGGTGGTATGCCCCAGCCTACTTTTGAGTAATGATGTAGTTGGTTGCATCCATTCAGTGGTATATGAGCCCTATCTTTCTTCTAGATTGGATGTTGGTACTTCCTCTATGGGGGAGTATGTGTATCTGAGCTGAGTCATGAGGACTCTTGTGAATGTATTTTCTGAACAGTGTCTTTTGACATTGAGTTGTTGTTGACATAGTGATGAAATTTTTGTCATTGATGTCAATAGGGGAGAAGTGTACATGAAAAACCACTTGTACCATATGTTGGAGAGAACTAAACAGGATAACGAAGCAAGATTTGATTGATGAAGAGGATTTGAAGAAGCAGTGTTGCAATATTGGATTTTTGGAACATTGGATGTTTTTCATCTATGTTGCCATCAATGTCAATGGGGGATATTGTTAGGAATGAATACTAAATGCTTGGCAGTCATTCTGTAGTAGTTTTTGTTGCATTCATGACTATGATTGTCATTGATGTCAACATAGTGATCTTTTGGAGACTTGCAGAGAAGTAGATAGTGTTTTGATTAGCGCACGTGGGATATTGTAGTTGGAGATATGAGATGTTGAGGTTATACTCTTTGATATGTTATATGTCTATGGTGAAGAGCATAGATAGTAATTATTTTATTCATGAAAGTTATGAGCATTTTGGTGGAAGCAGTATTCAGGCAGTGTTCCTGAGTAGCAGTTTTTGGAAATCGGATGATATCTCCTAATCAAGATGGAATCTAGTTTTGCATAGTTAAATAGAATTTTGAGACACATTTTTAGTGGCATGGTTCACAACACAAACTTTGAGGTCACACAAGTGAAGAGTTATTGTATTTGGAAGCTGACAGTTTTGTGTAATTTTGATGTAGCATGTGGAAACTTTTATTTTGTAATTGTGTACCGACTCATTTGTAATTATTTGAGTGTGGTATAAAGGAAGGAATGTTTTTCATTTTTTTAATGTTGATGTGCGATGTGGTATGCATGAAGTGGAGAAAAGAGCTAAGTGTGAGAGTGAAATTGTGAAGGAAGACATGCAAAGTACAGAGATCTGAGATTGAGATATGATGTAATAGTGAGTGTGGTTTGGCACAGTCAGAGAAGAGGTAACATATTATTCTATTGAATAATGAAAAGATTATTTGGATGGTGAGTTCAGTGATCTTACCCTGAAGCTATTTGGGCAGTGGGTCCTTTTGTCTTCCATAACTCCTAATAGGGTTAGAATCTTTTAACAGGGATTCAAAATCTCCTAACAGGAATTTATATGTACTGAATGTATTTCATAAGACTCCTAACAAAGTCCATCCTTTCACAAGGAATATTCATATTAGTGCATCTTTTGTGGGCATCATTCCCACCGGGGTTTACTCTTTGATCAAGAGGTTCCCTAGTCAACATATCTTGTGTTATTGTGTCATTGTGTATGAATATATGTCTATGGTTGGTAATTATAAGTATGTTGTTGAAGTTGTTAAAAGTTATAATTATCTGATAACTGATTCACCCCCCCCCCCCCCCCCCTCTCAGTTATCTTGGTGGACTTTACTTTCTAACACAACATTCATAGATAATTACTTAAAACAACATTCTTTCATTATCCAATAAAGTTAATCAAACAAGTTTTATCAAAGAGCATTTTTAAGAAATCATTTCTTTTTTGGGTTTTTCTTAAATTTCTTATTTAGGTAAAGGTTGACATGAGCATCAATATTATCTTCCTCTTGTGGTTGTGATCTCAAATTATGATGCTTCCTCATGTCTCGAGGAGGATGACACTACTGCACTAAAGGGGGGTCTGCTAAAATAACAAGTAAATGGGTTAAATTCGCATACTTTTTTTTACTGTTACATGTATTTCATTAACCACTAGAATATAACATGCATTTTTCTTTACCTGAAAATGCCACATCATCATGTACAATAACATTTTGATCTTCCACCACCTCAACATGTTCAACATGCTCTAAAATATTCAAAAAAAGGTTACATGGCCAATTGCAATTAAAGATGTTAAATTCTATTAATAATTACATAATTTATTTCCAATAGCAAATTAATACCACCAACATTGTGATGCACATTATGGCCTTCATCACGCCTAGGTTATGTGGTAGGATTTGAAGGCTGTAGTGAAATGTCATGCATATTGTTATCATGAAATAGTCAATTTATGTTTGAAATTAACTATTCAATTTGATTTACTTTTCATTTGACCAATTTACCTATGTCTCATCTGGTGCAATAGATTCTTCATTATGGCTTTGGGATTCTTGGCATAGGTGTGCAGCCATGACTGCATAGCCTTCCTTCAAGGCTATTCTCTTGTCTTCATCCGTGGGCTCTACATCGAATCCTGTGCACTGTGTTTTTTGTTTAATATCGTCACTTTTACATGTATGATTTGATTAAACAGAATTGTTTACAACCTTATATACAAAAATTTGATATGAAATTCCAATGTTGCTTCTTACAAGTTGAGAGTGAAGTTTCATATAGCCACTAGAGCCAAGTTTGTGTTGGCCAACCTTTGTTAATCTCACTTGTGTGGCTTTTGATGTGTCTTGTAGTCTATGAAAAGTTTGAAACATGTTAGATTATATATTTACAAATATCACTAATTAGTGCATGATTAAATTCTACTTAATACTATCATGACATACCTTCTTTTGTCATCTTCTGGTTGAATTCCACTACCCTTTAGCCTTTTCTCTTTTGCATCTTCCATTATTTCATTCCACACCATCGGTGGAATCATAGGAGGACGCTCGTACTTTGGGTTATCCTTTAGAGCCCTTCTATATTGGTCCCTCACAGTCTTTATATGTTTGGCTTCTCTTTTAAGAATCATGACTTTATCAAAAATTTTAATTCCAAAGAGGTCCTCTAAAGATTTAATGAGCTGATTTTTTAAGTCAACATCCTGATCATTTCACCTTTTTTGAATAAATAAAATTGTTAGATATCATAACTTTAATATAGTACAATAAATGGAAGATAAGAAAAATATTGTACCAATATTATGAAGCTACGTACCTTTTACATATGGTGGGCCCAAATAGCTTCAATATCATTTCAAAAAGATGATCATAAAAAACATCATTTCCTACAAAAATATCATGGGATTATCAGTCCAAAATGAGGTATGTATAAGTAAACTATAATTACACTATAAATAATAATAATTTTAAAGTACCTGAAAGCTTTGGTACTTTTAACAGAACCATATTGTTCTTGTTCAACAACAATGTCCCCACAAATGAACTAGTACTAGTAACACGGGCTGATCTAGGAAATGGTTGATCTTCACTAGTACTGGTTTGATCTGTTCTTGTACTAGGTGTAGGTGTATCTATTAGTGCACAAAATAGGTCCATGCAGTGTATAAAATTCACACAAGAAAATAATCAATGCATGATTAGCACATTAAAAAATATAGAAAAATAAGGTTTTACCAGTTGTAGATGGTACAGAGGAAGATGTTTGTAAGCACCTTGTTGTGGAAAATGCAGCCATCGAATGTGGAATTTTAATTGAAGGAGGCGTCTGTACTTCATCATGAGCTGAAGAATACATTGTTAGCAAAGACATTTGCAATGGATAAAGATTAAATGGGGTACTAGAAGCATCCCAAACATAAGTTGAGTCAATAATGCATACAAAGGTTAAATCAATGGTTAAAGGTTTAAGAATTATTTACATGAAGGTGGTGCGATGCTACAACCCTCACCATATTGACAATGTTGCACACATGTTAAAAAACCCTGTAAGAAAAACACATCATATTTTAGATCATGGTCCATAAGATAGTATAAAATATAAACATCTACTGAACTTTAATTATTTCTTAAAATTAATTACTGCTTACATTAATAGAATTGACTCTACGTGTCAATCCTTCTTCGAGTTCCTTTGACTCCTCAGTTTCATTTGCTTCCATTAAAAGGTTAAGAATTTATTTACCATATTTAGTTTTTATTTGAGTAGCCATGAATACATGGTTAGAGTTAGATTCTAAGTCATCTATAAATTCCAACTCAACTTCAAATTGGAATTGATCTACTACCTTTTTTGCTTTTATATATCAATAAGTATCAAGTTGTGACATCAATATCAATAAAATTCTATCAAAATAACTCCAAATCCACAAAGAAAAGAACATAATAATATGACATTTGTTTCTATATAATTTATAGAATTACACTAATTAAGGTTTACCTTTTATGAAGAAGGTGTACTATGAGGAACATCCCCGCCTGTATCTTGAGGTTGAATATCCATGTCGCCCCGTGACAAAGATTAGTAATTCTTAGCAATCAGAAGTGATTGGAGTCAATATTAATTGGAGGTAGTTGGTTTAAATGTTATACTTACCAGTCCCATGATAGGGAGTTTTTTTGTATCTACATGATTCAAATTGTAATCTATTAGAAGCTCTTCCCCTGCACTTATTAATTTTATCGCACATACAAAATACATGATTTCCCTCGTGTGCCTCAAATATACAATTCAGCCGCTTATTAATTAACACGGGTTGAGAACTATTTATAAAACCTACAATATTCCCTGTTTCTTTTGTCCTTCCATCAATATACATAGAGAGCCTTTTAGTTTTATCATTTTCTTTGCATTGTATATAATTTGCTGACAATGCATACCTACGCATACTTTTTTTATATTGCACAATCCACATCCAATTCTTGTAATTGTAACAAAGTCCTACATACTCCATCAGTTCAACAACTTGATTTTAACTAAACTTTATGACATCCATGGAAAATAAGCCCAAACCATGTAATGAAGATGGAGCTATGCGATATATCCTTTCGTTAACAAAAAAATCAGTATTAACTAGAGGTAGTTCCTTGGGTACCCATTCTTTCTGAAGATGTGTGTACCTCAAGGGAACCTTCATGTCACCTTTGGTCTCATTATCATAAGAACATGACCCCCCCTCAGCAAGGAAAAATTGCATTCGTTTATCAAATTTTCTTCTAATCTTTTCACCTCTAGTTGATCTCCCTATTTTAGACCTACTAGATGTCTCACTTTTGTCTTCTATTCCTGCATTTTCCTCACTTGAGGAAGATAGATAAGACAAATACCTATTTGGTGATACCTGCAATCCATCAAATGAGACACATATTAGGATCTATATATTTTTTTGACTAAAGAGAAGGAAACCAAATAATAAATTATACTTTTCGATCCATGTCAAAGGTGTTAAATTTCCTGCATATGTAAATCATTTATCTTAAGATAGCCAAAAATTACATGATATGTAAGCTACAAATTACATAGAAGATAAAATTTACATGATGCAAAATATACTCCATGACTATAGAGTTCAACACATAATAACTTGATTCAAATTTCTATGAATAAATCAATACCTCATACGTGACATTGATCATACCTTGGCATACATTTCATTGATCATGTTATTGATCATCCTCCTCATCCATGTCATCATCATGACTATCATCATCATCATCATCATCATCATCATCATCATCATCATTATCATCATCATCATCATCACCATCATCATCATCATCACCATCATCATGACTATCATCATCATCACCATCATCACCTTGATCAACACCATCTTCATCACCATGATCATGATCATCACCATTAATATCATCAGCATCACCGAAATCATCATAATTTTCTTCTTCTTCTTCATTCTATAACAATAATTTATGATCATCATTTACTTCATCTTTTGATTCTTCAGTATCTTCTTCTTCCATCACATTATACTGTACTGGCCTTCCTCTTGGTTCATGTCTAACAATAAATGATCAACCCGGTTTATGTAGAATAGAAAAGTAAAACACTTTCTCACATTGGCTTGGAAGAACATAGGGCTCATCTCCAACTGACTCAAATGAACTTGTATTAATCATTGTAAATCCACTATCATGTTCAATAACAGTCCTATCAGGATCATTTTGATTCAGCCATAGCTTGTACCATTTCACGACAAATAGAACTAATTTGAATGAATTAAATTCGCACTCAAGTATATCATCCAAAATGTCATAGTATCAATTTTTAGATTGTTGAGGATGTATGTCATTTCTAGATGAAATATTAGTGACCTCGAAGACTGCACTTATCCCAGAATCACAAGTTTTCTTCGTGTTGTCTAACTTTTTTATGCAAAATTTATAGCCATGGTAGTACACAGCTTTATGGTGTTTGATTTGAAATTATTCAAACATGTCAAGATTATTTGCATCAATCTGCGAGTTGATATTAAACTTATGGGTCATGGTTAGTAAACTTATACGTATATTTCTACCTCTTAAACCATATGCTAGATCAAATACCATTGGCGTAACATTCGGATCTCCATTACGATGAGCTTCTTTAACCAATGATGCAACACCATCCCATATTAATGAGTGGCCATTTCCTTGATATTTTTGAATTCATACCGTCATCCAATCAAGATTGTTTTCAATATACAAATGTAGTGCATCCTACTCACGACCAACTATAAAGAAAACAAATAGACTTCTTAGAAACAACTTATATTGAAGATCTATAAGAATTAATAAACTACAATAACATCGTATAATTACCTCTCACTTTCCTCAATCTACCTTTCCCCATCAAGTACTCCCCTTCAAATTTGTTAATAGAGTTGAGATCCCAAATGCGATCTACATGGATATTTGTTGTAAACTTGGGAAGATATTCACTAATATACACCATGGTCTGGTATACCATATATCCCTCCACCATAGAACCCTCAGGACGTGCTCTTTTTCAAACCAAGCCCTTCATAAATTTCAAGTGCCTCTCAACCATCCACATTGACCTAGTTTGTACAGGTCCACACAATTCAATCTCCTCAACTAGATATATGAGGTAGTGTTCTTGAGCATTGAAAGAAGTTGGAGGTAGACACTTTTGCATTTCACACATAAGCTGGGGAATTTTTCTTTTCCAATATTTTATATCTTTTTTATCAATTTCTTTAAATGATAACCACCTAAAAGAGATTCAACTCACAAGAACATATAAACAAGATTTTAGATAAAAATTCATGAACTAAAACTGATTTAGAACCTAAATGAAGAATCTGTATTTCAAGATTACTGAGGAGTTGATGATTAGATATGCAAGATGATCAAATCAGTATTATGTTGTCATTGATGTCAACTAGCTTGACAATATTTATCTTGTAAGTTACTATACCGACACATCTAAAGGAAGGTGAAAGAGATGAAGAACATAAATATCTACATGAGGAAGATGTACATGATAGATGAGGATAAGGAATACACTGATTAACTTTTTGATGAGTCTATGACTTGATGAAATTGACTTTATTATGTTGCATTCATCTATGATGAAGAATAGAGCTGAAAGACACAAAGCAGTGTTGTCGGTAAATAAAGCATTTTAGTATACACTAACGAAGTGTAGTGTATACCAAGCATAGTATTAACTGAGCTTGTGTTCACCAATGCATTTCTTTGTTAATCGAGAAAAACAAAAAGGAATTAAATGATCAGTTTAGCCGATAAAGTGATGAACTATAAAGTGTATGAAATCGAGGTAACAGATAAGGTTTGTTATGGAGATCAATGCCTAACATAAATCAAAAGGATCTAATGGAGCATATTGAAAGGTGTTACTGACACATCATTCGAGGAAGCCTAAAGAAGAAAAATCTATGAATATGATTAAGCAGCAAAATTTGATGGAGAAAAAGAAAATGATTTACTCATCTATATAAGAGACATTGGTTTCATTAGTAAGAGATCTGGAAGAAGAAGATACTGCAAAATAATCATGTAAAGAAGTTTGCATGCATTCTAATCATACTGGTTAATAAGAACTGAGCTGCAAAACATTTACCTAGCTATAGAGAGTAATTACCGATGGATAGTAAGTTGATATAGTATTGAATCTGAAATGTTATATTGATCAGAAATATTTGAATGAGCTAAACATTGATCTGTAAACTACAAACTGAAGTTGTTTTAAGTCAAATCATCTACTGTTACATATTTAACCATTGTATACAGTCAAATCTCTTAACCGAGTGGACTATGAAAGTCTTTTGATGTTTCATTCATAGAGTGAACATTGTTATCTTGTCAACCCTAGAGTGATTGCTAGTTGGACAATAACTTTTGGTCTAAAATCCTCTAACAAGGTCACACCTAACAGTGTGTTTGTAACCTTTAACAAGGCTGGGTCTTCACCGACCTCACTTCAGAAGAGTGAACAATTTTGGTTTGCCAGTCCCAAGTGGTTTTTCCCTTCACAGGTTTTCCATGTTAAATCTCTTGTGTTATGTGTTGATTGTGATACTTGTTTATTATCATACTTTTCATATTACATGTTAGATTCAATCGGTAACTATTATAAAGTTTAGACTAACAATCGGTAAAAACACAGACAGTGAAAGTATTTTATATTTACTGAGTAGCAGAAGTAGTAGAATTGTTTTGGATTATACATTTTGAATTGCAGGACACTGATAACTGATTCACCCCCCTCTCAGTTATTCTAACAATTGGTATCAAAGTTGTGGTTGCTTAGAATAGATTTTTAAGGACTCCAGCAAAAAGGTCTCAAGATGTATAAGAGGGAAGTGCCAAAGCTGAACAAAGATAATGTCATAGTATGGCAAAGCCAGATGAAGTTGCACATATCTAGAATTGGGAATTCTGCACTAGAACTGATGGAGAATGGCTACATTGAACTGCCCACTAGTCCCTTAACTCTTGATCAACTGAAGGATAGGCATGAACACAATATTACTATGATGGAACTTGTTGTTGCCTATACTGATGCTGAATTTGAAGATATCAAGGACTGTGGTATAGCTAAGAAGATGTGGGACAAGCTGACTCTAATATACAATGGAGATGTGAATGTTAAGAGAGCCAGAGTAGAAAGCCTAAGAGGTCAATTTGATGATATGAAGATGAAAGAAGGTGAGAACATTGTGCAATACACAAACAGACTAAAAGTAGTATATGCTATTAGTGCATCTAGTAGAGTTATTGATGATGAAATAGTAATAAGCAAGATTCTCAGAACTTTGCTACCATTTTATGCGATCAGGATCTCTGCAATTCATGAAACAAGGGCTACATCCAACCTCACCCTTGACACTCTGATCGGTAAGCTTAAAACCTTTGAATTGAATAACTTTGACAATAGCATTGTACCTTCTATTGAATCCACTTTCATGTCCTCTTTGAAGATTGGTAAGTCTAGTAGCAAGAATGATAAGAATAATGATAGTGATAGTAATACCGATGATGAACTTGATGAGCTTGAAGCTCTTATGGCCAGAAGATTGCCCAAAGGTAAGGGAAGGTATAGAGGCAGGTTACCTCTAGCATGTTTTAATTGTAAAGAAGTTGGCCACATCACTGCTAGATGTCTGAATAAGAAAGATGATGATAGATCCAAAGACTGATCTGAAGGAAGCTATTGGAGAAGAGTCCACAGAGGCTACTGACACAACAATAGAGACAACTGAGATGACAAAGGGTAAAAGGTATGTTACATAGCCAAAGAATTTGAATTTGAATCTAACACTGATGATGATGTAGAAATAGTATTTGTTGCTATGAAGGATGATTCAGAGGAAGAAGAGAAACATGAAGAAACAACACTGATCTCTAAGGTAAGCAGAAATGATACATGGATCATAGACAGTGGTTGTACACATCATATGACTGGTGATATAGAGAAATTTGATCTAATTGATGAATATGATGGTGGATATGTTAGAATGGGAAATGATGCACCTTGTATGGTAAGAGGTAAAGGTTCACTGATGATTAATGATAGAATAAAATGTGAGAATGCATACTGGGGAGATGGATTGAACTAAAATTTGTTAAGTGTAGCACAACTAAACAACTCAAGACACCAACTTTCTTTTGAGAGCATAAAGGTAAGAATCTATGATGATGGAGGAAGACTTGTTGGAATCGGTACACAATCTAGAGGTAATCTATTGTATCTTGATATTGATCAGTCTTCTTGTTTATTAATGAAAGATGAAGATGCATGGTTGTGGCATAAGAGGTTATGTCATGTAAATTTTGATAACATGATCAAGATTAGTAAGAAGAAAAGAGTTAGAGGGTTTCCTAACTTGTCAAAACCAGATCATACTATGTGCCATGAATGTCAAAAAGGTAAGATGACTAAGTCCAGTTTTAAAAGAAAAGACTACTCAACAAAGAAGATACTTGAGCTGGTTCATACTGACCTATGTGGTCCTATTAGAACTCAGAGCTATTATGGTGATAGATACTTTATTCTTTTTTTTGATGACTATGCTAGAATGATGACTATTATGTTCCTGAAAGAGAAGTCTGAATCTTTTAAGATGTTTAAATGGTATAAGGCTAAGGTAGAAAAAGAGACTCAAAAATAAATTAAATGCTTAAGATCTGATAGAGGAGGTGAATTTATCTCTGATGAATTTACTAATTTTTGTAATGAGAATGGTATTAAGAGACAGGTCTCTGCACCGAGAACACCTCAGCAGAATGGGATTGCTAAAAGAAGGAATAGGTCAATCATTGACTGTGCTAGAACACTGATGATACAAAAAAATGTTGCTCATACATATTGGAGGGAAGCTATCAACACATCTATATATGTACTTAACCGAGTACAACTGAAGAAGGACACCAACCAAACACCTTATGAGCTATGGTTTGGACACAAACCTACTATAAGTTATTTTAGGATTTTTGGAAGCAAATGTTTTATTCTAAAAGATGAGAGAAATGGGAAATTTAATTTTAAAGGTGATGAAGGAATATTCTTAGGATATTCTACTAAGAGTAAAGCATACAAATGTCTGAATAAGGTTACAAATAAGATGATTGAAAGTACTAATGTTTGTGCTGATGAGTATGATGACAAGAACACAAAAGAAAGAATGGAATTGGAAGACTATGGTAGATTCACTTACATTGAACTTCCTGATTATCTACCAAAGTCACAACTTGTGATAATTGGTCAGAAGGAAAATAACCCCGAGGAACAGGAAAGAGAAACTGACGAACAAGATGGTATATCGAACAAGAAAATGCGCCTAAATAGGATGAACAAGAAAGAAGAAACTGAGTACTGACTATTTTTGTCAGAAGACATCATCCTGAGACACAAATTATTGGAAACAGACAAGCTGGAATGCAGACAAGAAGCAAAACAAGACAAGGTACATGTCTAGTCTGTGAATTTGAACCAAAAAATGTGAAAGTTGCATTAGAAAATGAAGAATGGGTTAATGCAATGAAGGAGGAAATAGAACAAATAGAGAAAAACAAAACTTGGTCCTTAGTACCCTGACCTAAAGATAAGAATGTTATCGGTACTAAATGGATATTGAGAAAAAAATTGAATGAAAATGGTGAAGTAACAAGAAATAAATCGAGATTGGTATGCAAGGGATATGCACAGGAAGAAGGCATTAATTATGGCGAGACATTTGCACCTGTTGCTAGATTAGAAGGAGTTAGAATGCTACTTGCATATGTTGCACATAAGAAATTTAAGGTTTATCAAATGGATGTGAAATCGGCATTTCTGAATGGTATACTTGAAGAAGAAGTCTACATAGAACAACATGAAGGATTCATTGATCCAAAAAATAGAAACATGGTATGTAGATTACACAAAGCTTTATATGGTTTGAAGCAAGCACCGAAAGCACGGTATGAGAGATTGCATACTTACTTGTTAAGTATTGGATTTGTAAGAACTAGTGAGAACAACAATTTGTACATGAAAGGTGATACTGATGACACTATTATTATTGCTGAAATTTTTGTTGATGACATTATTTTTGGAGGTCAAGATCATGTATGTAAATATTTTTCTGATGGCATGAGGAATGAGTTTGAAATGTCTATGTTCGGAGAGATTAAATTCTTTCTCAAATTACAAGTGATTCAATAGAGTGATGGGATATTCATTACACAGTCCAAGTATATAAAGGAAGTCTTGAAAACATTTGGCATGGAAGATGCTAAACCTGTGGGAACACTGATGGCTACTAGAAGTAAATTGACAAAGGAAGATGAAACTACTAAGGTAAACCATACACTTTACCGATCCATGATTGGTAAGCTAATGTATGTAGTTCATAGTAGACTAGATATAGCACATGTTGTGGGAATTATTGCTAGATATTCTACTAATCCTAGAGAATCACACATGATTGCTACTAAAAGGATCTTAAGATATCTAAAAAAGATAGAGGATTATGGATTATGGTATCCTAAGGAAGGAAAGTTTGAGCTAAAGATTTATACTGATGTTGATTGGGCTAGAAATGTGGATGACAGAAAAAGTACCACTGGAGGAGCATTTTTCTTTGGTGAAAGACTTGTAACCTGGACAAGTAAAAAGTAGGTTTTTATTTCTTAGTCTATAGCTGAAGCAGAGTATGTTGTTGCTGCTACTAATTGCTCAAACATTGCATATATCAAGCAAGTGTTGGAAGGAATGAATGAGGTAATCACTGACCCGGTGATCATATACTGTGACAACATAAGTGCTATTAATATTTCAAAGAATCATGTGATGCACTCTAAAACAAAGCATATATCAATTAAGTATCACTACTTAAGAGAACAAGTGCAAGAGAAGCAAGTAAAGTTAGAATTTGTTACATCTAAAGAACAACTTGGAGACATTTTTACAAAGCCTCTACCGAAGGACACATTTCAATATTTGGGGAATAGACTTGGGGTTCATCCCCTGTCTATCAGTCACTAATATGATCTAGATGTTGCATCAGCCTACTCTTATCAGAAGATCATTCATGTTGATGCAGCATAGTTCACACTTTGAATTTTGTTCAAGGTTGTGATTAAGTGTGTACAACTGAAACAAATTTGGATATCAGTATACTAAGATACAGAGGAAGCAATGGACAATAGAGAGTTACTTAGCTACTATAGAGCTAATTATTTATTTGTTTCTTTGGCATTGTTGTCAAAGGGAGAGATAAATAATATGAAAAAGAAAATGAGATATGCACCGATGAGAACTATCTAAGGGAGAGATAATCTGAAAGGAACTTGAAAGGTTATATCTATAGAATGACAAAGTTGTATTTTATAATGTTGTTTTAGTAACGTAGTGATTAAAAATATTATGCTAGGGAGAGCTTACACTACATAGCATTTGATCACAAAGTTGTAGAATACATGCTTGGTATGTGTATGGTACATTTCATATTACTTGAGTTGCCATCAATGCCAAAGGGAGAGATTGATGAACTACAACTGATTTAGAACCTAAATGAAGAATCTGTATTTCAAGATTACTGAGGAGTTGATGATTAGATATGCAAGATGATCAAATTAGTATTATGTTGTCATTGATGTCAACTAGCTTGATAATACTTATCTTGTAAGTTACTATACTAACGCATCTAAAGGAAGGTGAAAGAGATGAAGAACAAAAATATCTACATGAGGAAGATGTACATGATAGATGAGGATAAGGAATACACTGAATAACTTTTTGATGAGTCTATGACTTGATGAAATTGACTTTATTATGTTGCATTCATCTATGATGAAGAATAGAGTTGAAAGACACAAAGCAGTGTTGTCGATAAATAAAGCATTTTAGTATACACTAATGAAGTGTAGTGTATACCAAGCATAGTATTAACTGAGCTTGTGTTCACCAATGCATTTCTTTGTTAACTGAGAAAAACAAAAAGGAATTAAATGATCAGTTTAGCTGATAAAGTGATGAGCTATAAAGTGTATGAAATCAAGGTAACAGATAAGGTTTGTTATGGAGATCGACAGCTAACATAAATCAAAAGGATCTAATGGAGTAGATTGAAATGTGAAACTGACACATCAGCCAAGGAAGCCTAAAGCGGAAAAATCTATGAATATGATTAAGTGGCAAAATCTGATGGAGGAAAAGAAAATGATTTACTCGTCTATATAAGAGACATTGGTTTCATTATTAAGAGAGCCAGAAGAAGAAGATACTGCAGAATTATCACATGAAGAATTTTTCATGCATTCTGATCATACTAGTTAACGAGAACCGAGCTATAGAACATTTATCGAGCTATAGAGAGTAATTACTAATGAATAGTAAGTTGATATAGTATTGAATCTAAAGTGTTATATTGATCAAAAATATTTGAATAAGCTGAACATTGATCGGTAAACTGCAAACTGAAGTTGTTTTAAGACAGATCATCTACTGTTACATATTTAACCATTGTATACAATCAAATCTCTTAACCGAGTGGACTATGAAAGTCTTTTGATGTTTCATTCATAGAGTGAACATTGTTATCCTATCAATCCCAGAGTGACTGCTGGTTGGATGATAACTTCTGGTCTAAAATCCTCTAACAAGGTCACACCTAACAATGTGTTTGTAACCTTTAACAGGGTTGGGTCTTCACCAACCCCACTTCAGAAGAGTGAACAATTTTGGGTTGTCGGTCCCAGGTGGTTTTTCCCTTCATAGGTTTCCATGTTAAATCTCTTGTGTTATGTGTTGATTGTGATATTTGTTTATTATCATACTTTGCATATTACATGTTAGATTCAATCGGTAACTATTATAAAATTTAGACTGACAATCGGTAAAAACACAGAGAGTGAAAGTATTTTATATTTACCGAGTAGTAGAAGTAGTAGAATTGTTTTGGATTATACATTTTGAATTGTGGGACACTGATAACTGATTCACCCCCCTCTCAGTTATTCTAACAAAAAAATATACAATAAATTACATAAAAAGTAAAGTAAGTCATAAATATAATAACACTTCTAACCTCATGAATTCTCCAAGATCGTATATAACTTGTTTAACACTGTTGTCAAACTGGTCTGTGAGGGATAGAGGTAGGATGTACTGCAATTATTAAAAAATTATCTTTTCAATATATTGTAAAATAATACAATAAAAAGTACATCCAATTTTACAAATATATTGTAAATATAGAACATGGCTTACCTTGACGAAGGTATGCCAATCATGTGTTTTTAACCCTAACCCAAAATCACCTTTCTTTAATACAAGACTACTTATATTTGCAGCAAATCCTGTTGGAAATTTTGTTTTTTTTATGACTTCTTTTAATGCATCACTTTGCTGCTCAGTTAATAACCAAGGAAGGGCACTTGTATTTATGCAGTCTTCATTGCTATTTGATTCAATGAAAGTTTTCAGTGCATGATTGGATTCATGAATGTCATTAAAAATTTTGGCCATTTTTTCTTTGTCACACCTTCCATCCAATAATTTCCATAGTGTCTCTATTACATTCTTTCCAATATGCATAGCATCAAAAAAATGCATGATTGGGAGATCCTTGTAGTACGACAACCTACTAAATTGACTAGGATAACTTTGTATTCCTCTAGGAAGTTGGTCATTAATGCCTTGATGACCTTCACGAGCATCAATAATATCATTAGTAAATAAAACACTAAATCTAAATCTAAATTTCAAACAAAAATTATCAGATGGAATGACATTACCTCGGTGATTTAGTCTATTGTATCCCAAATTCCATAGACAAGGTGTCATTCTTTGTGGCCTTGATGTCATCTCTTCTTTCCCATTAAAAAGATCTTTTTCAATAGTTCGATACTTATGATTATTGTGGAGAAAGTGTCTAAACTCATCGAACACTTGCTTTCCTAAACTTCTTGAATGATGAGACTTCATCTTCGAATGACAAATTGGAGATGCAAATTTACCCTTTGTCTGAAGACCTAAAATATATCATACAATTGGATCATGTGTTAAATTCCAAAGATCAATTGCAAATGTAATCATACTATTATGATTGTCTGTATATTCCAAATGCATCGATCTCTTTGTATTTATACATGACAAGGACAAGAAGAGACATGTCCCTTCATAGGACATGTCTATTCATTAATTTATGTTATCAATTTTAAATATTTGGTTATTATGAGAATAATTATAATCTAACTTTATATATATATATATATATATAAAATAAATGATATATATATATATATTTACATATATATATATATATATATATATATATATATATATATATATATATATATATATATTGATATATACATATATATAATAAATCATTTCACATATTAATAATCATATAGTCAGTATTATTTATTTGACTGATGCTACAAACATCAACACTCCCTCTTAGCTAGGGAGGATAAATAAATCAATCCACAATAGCAACAAAAAGTTAATTGTAAGAATTTATTATCACATCATTGTGATATTAGAGATATGGTCTGACTAAGAATATCAAGTCTCATGATATTCACCATAACTCATAGGTTTATAAATATCATCTCATGATATTGGGAGTATTTGTCACAGAATATCAAGTTGCAAGATATTCTCCAAAACTCAAAGTAATGGCCTACTAACATCAAGTCACATGATGTCCACCAAGTACTCAAAATTTTACAAAGATATCATCTCATGATATCAGGAGCATTGGCCTGTAGAATATCAAGTCGCATGATATTCACCAAGTGCTTAGAGTAATGGCCTACCAACATCAAGTCACATGATGTCCACCAAGTACTCAAAGTAATGGCCTACTGACATCAAGTCACATGATGTCCACCAAGTACTCAAAAAAATTATAGAGATATCATTTCATGATATCAGGAGCATTGGCCCGCAAAATATCAAGTCACATGATATTCACCAAGTGCTTAGAGTAATGGCCTACCGACATCAAGTCACATGATGTCCACCAAGTACTCAACAAATGTTCATAGTTAATGTGCACTTACCATAAGAACATTCACATCATCTATTATGATTTGTTTCAGCCATCACAAGATGTCTATCACAATAGAAGATCAAGTTATTGTAAGATCATCACCTTCCACTAACTTTTGCAAATACAAGTGATAATAATTTGGAAGTTGTCACTTCCTCATGATTTACATAGGGGACAAGCCCATTAAAAAATATTCATGATTCATTAGTATAATAATCAATTATATCAAGTTTACCTCAGAAGTGTTTCACCTTCAATAGTGAACTCCCTCTCAATCAATATGATCTTTAGATTGTCACAAGTTGACTGAACCATCTTCTTTCTTTGAAGCTCAAGTTTATCAACTTCTTGACCTCTTTTGAAAATGTCAAACTCCCTTTGAATCTGAATTTCATATGCTTTCGTAAGGTGAGCCCATAATATTGTGTGTGAATCAATCTTTCATGTTGAATATACAGTGGATGTACCACACATTATTTGTCACACATTCTTTCACCATGTCAATACAAAAAAATCCATCTGCCTTTATCTTCTCAGCCCTTCAAGGATTGACATTGTTTATGCCTCCCTCAAACCGCCTCACTCAAGGCTTCTATCATGGCCTCCTTGTACTCAACGGCTTAGTAACAAGCATTGGCTCCTTCCTTGCCCAAATTCAACTGTGTACTCTCATCATGAAGAATACCCTGTGACTATATATTCTTTTGGGTGTATCTCTATCTAGTACATTTCCTTCCCTACTCTCCTATTCACTCCCTTCATATTCCAGAAGACACAAACTTGGGGAGGCCCCGTATAGCAATTAGGTGGCTTCATGCCCTGCTCTTAGCACCAACACTGATTTAGAGTGAGATCTATCCCAACAGCCCAGAAGCTATACGCGACTCTATTCTGAAGCACATATATGTTTCATCCTATTGGTCTAGAGATGTCATACATAGTTATCCCATTCCATAAAATCAACAACTCATCAATAAGGGGCTCAATATACATGTTCATATCTTTAACTTGGTACTTACCTAATTGAATGAACAAAAATATTACCAAATTATTATGACCAACTTGATGCGGTGTTTATAAATTAATTTACATAACTATTAAATGAAAAAATACCAGGTACAATCATTCACAACATTATGTGCTCCCTCTTTATGGACATCCAAGGAGGAATGTTATTGTTAATAACAAAAACAAGCCACACTGAGTAAGTAGATCTCATATCTCCAAATGGATTGACACCGTCCGCTACCATTGAAATCTTGAGATTACGAGGTTCTTCTTTAGAGTGTGGCCATGTTTTTTCTATGTCTTTAAATGTAGAACCATCTGCGGGCATTTTCATAATGTCATCTTGACTTCTATTGTGTGCATGGTAATCCATAAATAATGCCAAGCTAGTGCACCTGAATAATCTTTGAAGACATGGAATAAGGGGAATGTACCAAAGACTCTTGTGAGGCACCTTTTTTGTTATTTGATCTGACCGATATCTACTAGTATGACAAATAGGGCATTCTATTGCAAATTCATGGTGTTTATGATATAGAATGCGATCATTGGGACATGCATGTATTGTCTAATACTTCATTCCAATTTGATTCATAATGGTAGATAATTCTCAATACAAACAAGGAAAAATGTTTAATGGTGGTTAGAAAAACTCACCTATCAACCTACAACAACAAATATGAATTGTTAACATAATGAATCGTAATGGTATGCTAACATTGAAGATGACAAAAATGGCATACCTTAGCATACATGACAGTTCTACATTGGATAAACCATTCATAACCTTGAAGTTCACCAACAACACTATAGCAAAGAGAAGAGTGTTAGAATGGGGTTGTCGTTGCACCAAAAGACCGATCTGTCAATGCCTGATACAACCACTCAACTTATAGTACATAGGAGGTGGTTAAGCCCTTGTCACAAATCCCGAGGGGAGTGCTAAACATTTTGCCAACAATCTCCCCCTCAGCATTACCCGAGGGTCTAAGGATTCAAACCTGTGACCAAGCTCTGATACCACTTGTTAGAATGGGGTTGTTGTTGCACCAAAAGACCGATCTATCAATGCCTGATACAACCACTTAACTTATAGTACACAGGAGGTGGTTAAGCCCTTGTCATGAATCCTGAGGGGAGCACTGAACATTTTTCCAACAAAGAGTTATTTGGGAGCCTTGGTATAGGGGCTCATATGCCTTCTCAATTATAGCTATATCAAGACCATCTTCATCATCATTATCATATGTGCTAGTACCATCATCATGATCATCTTGATCAGCTACGCCAATACCATCTTCTTCAATCATGTCCTCTAGCACATTATCATCTATGCAAATACCATTGTCTTCAATTGCATTCTCTACCATAGGATCATCTTCTTCCATGGGAGCATTATCATCGGCTTGGATATTCACACCTCCATGCTCCTCCAATTGGAAATCCACATTAACCAATCGACGAAAATCATGCCCCCCTTCAATGTGACCATTTTAGCTACAATGACTCTGGGCTGTTTTGATTATAATTCTTTGATTCTTTAAGCCCTTACACTTTTTGCAAGGACAATTACATTTTTCAACATCTTTTCTTTGGAACTGAGACCATAATCTAGCAATTGTCTCGTTATTTTATTCTAGGTTCATATTGCCAAGTGTGGACTTTCTTCACATGCTATAAATATACAAAATGTAAACATACAAACATTAGTAGTATCTTGTATATAACTTTTTTAAAAAAAATATTATAAGATTATACAAGATTTACAAATACACACACAAATCATGCTCACTAGACCATGAAATATTCAAAAGGATAAGTATTTTGGGAGTTATTATTATTTTGGGAGTTACGCAAATCTCCTCACTAGACTACTGAATATGTGGATATTATTCTTGATGCTGAAGTAAATCAAGAATGTGAAGTTGAAGCAATTACATCTAATTCATTGCTACCTATATATAGTCTGCTACTATCTGGATATAATTTATAGATGTTTGTGTTGAATTTTATTTTTTTCATTGGATGAAGAGTTTCATATTTCATTTATATGAGTCTTTACCTCCCAAAAGACATGTCTCCTAGTTGGCTGACTAGGCATAGTTGGCCAACTAGCATATAACAAATTTATTTTAGTTCTAACAGATCCCTAGGGAAGTCACATGAACTATAAAGGTAAGTATTGTAATTAGTAGACAAGGGTTGGAATTTTACCCAAGGAAGACTTTACTTGAATTTACACTTCAATTTGTAATTAGAGATTATAGAGAATATATTCTAGAGTTGTACAGTCACATTGTCTAGTCTATAAAGATATACAATATATATTTGCAAAAGAAACTTGCAATTGAAGATAATAACACATAACTTTTGGCATTGTAGTGGAGGTGATTCCACACCTATTACAAATTATTTCCTCTAAAGCTTCCAAATGGCCTTTCTATGGGAGCTACATTAAGGCATTCAATTGAGCATTAATGCATTAATGCCCATCTATATCTAGGTTTGCATCACACATGCTTAAGGAAAAAGTTCCTAATACAACTGAAGAGAGTAATTAATATGGAAATTGAATCAAATGTAAGAAACATATGGCATTAATTTTCAAAGACAGTGACAATTTAAAAGAATTGGAAAAATACAGTGTTCAAGCAATGATAGTGCACCATGGGAAGTCACAATAAGTATGAAACCATAGACGATTTTCATTGTTTCCTAAAAGAAGATCATTCTTAGAGTGAGATTTAGCTACATAGAGGTGAATCCATGACATACAAGGTAAGAGAACCTCAAATTTTCTAACATATAATGCTATCATGTCAAAAGGAGAACAAAGTGTAGTCTTTAGAACAATGGAACTGTTGGAGATTTTCCAGCAGGCCAGTACTGACTGTATGTTTGTCATTGATGACAACATATAGAAAGTAGCATGTGTGGACAACTTATGTAGTAATATTTCAATATATGTAGCATGGACATGATATCAGCATGATATCATGGGCACAAAGTTTAACTATTAGTACAGACAGTTATATAGTAGCTTATGTCAGTAGTGTTCCTGACAAAGTAACAGGCAGTGTTCTATGTATGGTTGTCTGTATAGTTATCATGAAGCCTTGCACACTTGGATATATGTTGAAGAAATGTTAGTGATGTTACATTCATGGATGCAAAATCTAATGATTAGTAGAAGTGAATTTATGCAGTTTTGATTCACCAGTAGCATTTTCCTATGTTTGTTCAGGAAGAGCCGACAGAGATTATATTGGTTCTGAAGTTGCACCTATCATTTTGGTATGCACCCTTGGATTTAAGCTTGGAGAAGAGTTTTTTATGTTTGGTTAAGATCACATGAAGTAATTAAGCTTGAGGAGAAAGATACAGTTAATTTGGTAGAGTCGACAGTGTGTAGCATGTGTCTACAATTATCTTATTGGACAGGTCCCAGAGTGTGTTGTGTGCTTAGTAGAGCTGACTAAATTATTATTGGAGTTTTTTGTGGCTTCTCCTATATGATTTCAAGGTGGTTCTAATTGGCCAACTTGATTGTATCATTTAGAGGAAATATATTTATAGGCAGTCATTTGTGATTGTTTGAGTGTGGTTTATTGTTGATTGTGAAGAGTAGAGCAGAGTGTGAGAAGTATTGAGCCATCAGAAGAAGGTCTATGTGACCAAGTAAAGTGTTTTTTCTATACATTGGAACTGATCCAGATAGTAGGTCTAAGCGCAGTTCACCAAGAACTAGATATAGTGTGTATCTATTATTCAAAAGGTTGTAGCCTTCACCCCTTTGAGTAGTGTGCTCTCGGACAGTGTGTCCTCTCCCCTAACAAGGTTTGACCATTGACTAGGTCTACTGTACTAAATATATTGTAAATAAAATCCTAACAGGGTTAAGGATCTTCTAACAAGGATCATAATACACTAGTGCAGAATATTAGTGGGTGTCAATTCCCACTGGGGTTTTTACCTATTTGGGTCTCCCCGTAACCAAAATATTGGTGTTGTGTTCAATTTTTCTTTCATTGTGTTTATGCTTTATGTTTAAGTATACTTAATTGGATAAAGAATTGAAACTTGTAGATAACTGATTCACACCCCCTCTCAGTTATCTCTTGGGACTATTCCTAACAGGAACAACCATCTCTCTTAAAAGGAACAATCATCATGTTATAGAGTTATTGAATATGGCCATTATCATGAGATCATAGGGAAAAACACATCTATCTACTATTAATGAACAATTTCTTCTATATAGGCAATTTTGAATTCTATGCTCATGTGAAAAGGAAATGTCACTCAATTTGAAGTCCTAATAGAATAAATACAATAAGAAGACATTGACATATCATGTCTTCAATTGGCAACAATCACAATAAGAAGATGGAACAACCACAAGGTACCAGCATGTGCAAGTCATTGTAATCATTGGAGATATATTAAAGGTTAAGTAAAATAGTAGAGCACGACCATGATACAATTAATGAAAGTTCCATAAAACACCATGATATTTATAATCAATCATAGAGAAAAGAGACAGTGTAGCAAATGGTTACATATTATGCTTAGTTTGTTCAAGATTATAGTTTGTTCAACCTCTTCCCGTAAAAATCGTATGTATACTTTAGTTAAAATAGTTTAGTTTTATGACATGAACAATAACTGATTTTTGATTTGCCAATAATTTTTTTATTAATAACAAGTTAACAACAATGCATTGCCTTTAGTTCTACTTCAAAAGTTAATATCTGAAATTTTTTCAAAAATTTAATAGTACGTAAAGTACATCATATTCTTGCAAGAATTGAATTGAGAATACAAATCCACTTAACAATGCTTATACTTGTATTGATATTATTGATTTTTAAATTAAATTTACATAACATCAAAATAAATACACTCTAGAAACTAGAAATTAAAAACTCCATTGTTCTAGATTATAGACATCATAACAATTAATGTAAACTAAGTTAATGAGTATTGAGAATGGACCAAGTTAATGATCTATTCCAGATCATAACAATGAATGTAAACTATGTTCAAGCAATGAAAATGTAAATTCATTTGAAATCTGCCACTCACTGCTCGTGAGGGTACATTCTGACTATATTATTGACAAACATTTATTTTTATGGTTTATATGGATTCAAATGATTGTTAGGATATGGTGTTACATTTCATTGGATTTTTTAATAGTTTTGTGCACATTTGAAAGGCGTAATATTTTCACTTGTATTGCCCAATATGACTTCAACATTATTTAATGAGATGTAATGTGTGCTATAAATGTGTCACACTTCTATGGATCATTACATGTAAGGAAACTCAAGAATGAGCCCTCACAAATCGATCCATATCTCCCTAGGCATGGAGTGCAAGGGTTTTAAGAATGCTCTCAGCTAGAGCTATTTAGCCTATAACCTTGCTAGTAAACCATGCAATGGGAGATTCAATGAAGACAAGGGAAAGAATGCCAATATCCCCAAGAATCAAATGAAATGCAATGCAATGCAAGCTAGCTAAGAATGAAGATGCAAGCTAAGCTATGGAAATGAAAGTACAATGCAAGCTAAGCTATGAAAATGAAAGATGCAAGAAATGAAATCTAACTATGAAGCAAGAAAGCCATGATGATGCAAGAATGAAGACAAGAAGATAGAGTGTTGATGAAGATCCAAGATGAATGCCAACAATGCTCCAAATCTTCAAACCCTAGATGCAAGAATATCTCCAAAAGCTCCAAGATGACCTAGAAAACCTGTAGCATAACAATAGCATAAAAATTTGTGTGTATCTAGAATGAAGAAGAGAGCTCTTCTTTTATAGGAAATGAGGAGAAATGGACCATGGAGATTAAGAGGCAAAAGATTTAATCAACGGTGGAGCTTGAAAGAGGAGCAATCCATGTGCACAAATATCCTCCAATGGGAAAATAAGAGTTGACTTTTGTGTCCATATGAGACAAAAAGTACTTTTCTCTTTTTATAAAATAAGAATAATGCTTTATTTGTGCAACTTAGGATAAGAGGAAAAGTGGGGGCTTTTTATTTATTAAAAGGGGAGGGAATATTCCTTTTAATAAATAAAGACTTAGGATAAGATGGTTAGCCCATAGAAAATAATCGAATAAATGATAAAGCTAGGATTTGATCAAGAATAAGTAATTTATGATTTAGCAAAAGGGGCTAATAGTCTAGATGACCATTTTTAGGTGTATACAACACATGTTTTCATATCTCAAGTTGGCTGATGTTTTTTTGAAATTTTTGGTTTAGACTCAGACATCCAATGCCAGGACTGATTCTTGAGACAAGAATCCTTTCAAAGGTGGTGAACATGGTGTAGGGGCACCTAGAACATCCAAAGACTACTAGGAGTCCATAATGACAACCATGCACCTAATGACATCTAAAGACATCAATTGGAATGTATTGGCACCTATAATGGCCTATAAGGTCATTCCATGCAATGCAAATGACAAATATGTAATAAGTCTTAAAAGGCCTAATAGGCCTTAGGACCAAAATAACAGCCTAGGATGGTATTTGGTGTTAAAATTTTATAATAGTTTAGATTTGATTTTAATAATTCTTAATAAGTTCATTTGGGTCACATTTCAAAGTCTTAAGGCTTCATTATCTTTAAAATTTTCAAAAACTCCAAATTTTTAATGTTGCAAATTCAAAAATTTGAAATGCAACGATTATTAGAAAATGGAGGGAATTGGATTTTGTTATGTTTTAGTGCAAACTAATCCATCCAACTGATTGGGATTGGTTGGGGTAGTTTCTAGGAGTCAATCAAATATGCCAAAGTTTCATTGTATGGCAGAAGAGGCCTGGTGTACAGACTGTACTGAGTTTTTGATAAATAAACTTCTTTCAACTGTAATTTCCTTGAGTTCTTAGAGTGATTTTGGATTCATTTTGTCATTTTCTTACATTTTAATGCATTTGGAATAGTTAGATATTGATCCTAGACCACATCCATGCATTTGTGAGGTCTATATTTGTATTTTTACTCAATTAATTTTGACTGGCAGAGTAGTTTCAACCATTCCTTTAACAGTTTTGTGAGTTTCCAATTGAATATGGTCATTCCATGGCCTCTGAACACTGTAACACATGTAATGACTGAGTATTAACATGTACTATAGTTCCCTAATCCATTAATGTAATGAGAAGGAAGAATGTTTGGGTGATCACCATAATTTATAGAGGAAACCTAATGAATTTGCTTGGTATGCTACATCAGTAGCCATTTGGTCTGAAGGAGGAACATAGATTATGATTTGGATCATCTTATAATGATCATCTAATGGTGAAACAACTACCTATTGGACCTAGAAGTGGTCCTAGATAGGAGATTTAAGAAACCCTTGGATTAAGAGTTTAGAAGTGCTAAATTTTGGGATTTTGGGGTTCTCGGTGGTCTGAGCCCTATTCCTTTGAGTTTTGTTCATTTTTAGACATTATTAAAGACTAATGAAGATTTGGAGTCTTAGGAGTGCAAGGAGTCTATGGTTTCTTTGTTATTTGGGGTTTTTTTAAGCACTTCTGAAGCTATAGTGTGTAGACAATCACACCTAGTGTAAAAGAGTCCATAGAAAGCTAACTGCCCTAGTTTTATTATTTAAAATGGTCTATAGATTACTTTCACATGATTTCTTTTAGATTTCTCCACCAAATGATCTCAGATCAGTCTCAATTGAAAGCTATGACTCTAGGTAGATTTCCTATGGAGTTAGATTTGACATTCCAATCCACACAAAGTCGGCAAAAAATAAATACCAGTAAAAAAAATGTTAAAAACATAGTTTTCTCAATCTTGTTTGCAATATTTCCTCTTCCAACCTTACAATCATAAACCTAACACTAGTACATTTACAGTGTAACATGATGTGGTGATTCAAAAATTTAGGGTTTTGCAAGTTGATCTCTGAATAAAATGTATATAAACAATGATAAAAAATGTGCCAGCAAATACCAAATACATGATGCCCTAGTACATTGCTCATGGGCCCTAAGTAGGAAACCAATAAAATAATGCTAGACAAATGCAGAGTAAGGAAATTCTTATAGGTGGTCCTCCTTTTACACTAAATCATAGTGGCAACCTTCACAGGTAGGCGGTCCTCATTTTACACCAAATCATAGTGGCAACCCTCATAGGTAGGCGGTCCTCCTTTTACTCTCACCAAATAATAATTCAAACAATTGCAGGCTCTAGCTCCTTCATGCACTCCAAGTTAAAACCAAATAATGAAATGAGATACAAAATATTTTTTCTTTTTAAAGTTATACCCATGTTGGTCAAAATTTTGACTTGCATTATATTGGTCTAAATTTTGACTAACACAGGCATGGATTAAAAAAAAAGAAGGAAGTTTTCCTTCTATAAACTGACCAACCTAAACCTTTTTAATTGATGGTCAAAAATTTTGGTAGAAATATGAGGTCAAATGTAGTAGTCGTGGAAGTGCAATTAGAGCTATTTTGAGTCAAGAAGGAAGACATGTAGCTTTCTTTAGTGAAAAGTTGAATGATGCTAAGAGAAAATATTCAATTTATGAACAGGAATTCTATGCTATTGTTCAAGCTTTTAAGAAATGGAGACATTACTTGATGCCTAAAGATTTTGTGTTATATACTGGCCATAAAGCTTTGCGGTATTTGGGAAGTTAGAATAAATTGAATCAAAGACATATGAAGTGGGTTGAGTTCTTGAAAAAAATTTCCTTTTCATTGAAGCATTAGATTGGATAGTCAAATAAGTGTTAGGAATGGGAACACTGAGCGGGGGGGTTGAATCAGTGTTCACTGTATTTAATCTTTTGACTTTTCTCTTTAAACTTAACTTGAATGCTTAAGTACTAAAATACACATCAACATAAATAAGAAACATGAACACAACACATAACACCAATGTGGTTACAGGGAAACCCAAATAGGTAAAAACCTCGATGGGAATTGACACCCACTAATAATTTGTACTAGTGTTTTATGATCCTTGTTAGACGATCCTTAACCCTGTTAGGAGTTTCTTTACAATATATTTAGTACAATGACATAGTCAAGGGTTGGACCCTGTTAGGATTCTTTTACAATAACCCTGTTAGGGGTGTGGGCACACTGTCCTAGAGCTCACTACTCAAGTAGTGAAGGCTACAACCTTCTAGTCTCAGATACACACTATATCTACTGGATGAACTGTCACTATGACACTGCTTGTCTGATTAGTTCCTTTGATGTGTTGATGCTTTGAACTCTTGCAAAGCTCTAATACATCTTATCAACTCTTTGCACACTTCTTCTCTTCTTATCTCAACTCTATAACAACTCTCTTACTTAATTATAATGGTGCATCTAATATTTATATGCACATACAAAATAATTAACTAGATCGACCCTTTAACCAATTACACACAATGCTTCCTATTGAATTGGCTCAAGTGTGTTTATAGACAAATTTAATTATATTTCTATAACCTAATTACAATAGGTGCATAACCCTTACAAAACAATAATATAACCGCAACCAAAATACCAATAGTCAACTTCTTGCACTGTTCTTCTCTAGCATTCACTATCTGTGTAACTTGAACTCTTTGTATCTTCCTCATACTGAATCTTTTGATCATACGCTCTTAGACTTAGCATGAAAATGGTCTTACCAACTTAACTTCTAGGGTGCATACCATAATTCTATCATATGCATGTGCGATGATGCTCTAACCTTCGGGTACTCTGTATATTGTCCAGTCTTCAACACTTAGCCAATTTCTGATCTTCTCATCAAGTGTGCTGACTCCAAAACATCATATGACTTTATTTCCATAATGAAAACACTATATTAAGTCATATACACCAGTATATTCAACTTTCCAACAATCTCCCCCTTTGTCATTGATGGCAACAAAGGAATATGGCAAAGTTACTAACTGTCCCTTAATAGAAAAACACTTAATCATACTCTATCTTATATATCCCTTATATATTTTTACATAGCTATAGCTCCATATTCTATAAATTATCCCCTTTTGACATTAATGACAAAGCTATTAAAAAATTGAATCTGTACAAGTACTTACACTGATAGTACATTCGGGTATGCAATCTATAAATTTTGGATCTCTTCCTTCCAAAATGCAATCAATGCATTGATTGTTTAGAGTTGGGCGCATAAAGCATATTGTAGTTTCTCCATCTTCTCCAAATTTGAAGTAGGAACTTGATCATATGTCACCATGGTGGCATCAATCTCCTTCATATTCTAATTCAGCACATCTAGGGAGGGTGCAAGAGCATTTCTAAGTTGAGTCTGCCTAGCCCTTGTCTTTGACATCTCCTTTTCTGCCTTCTCAAATTTGTCAAGTTATCCCTGATATAAATTATTACACATGTTTATATCAGTAGAGGGATCTTCTATTGATTGCCTCACCTTTTCAATCATGACCTCTTCTTCTTGAATCTTCTTATAGTGGTCGGCTGTCAACTTATCTTGATTCATACAGTCAGTAATAATTTTCCTTCCTTTTGCTACAAACTCTTTCAAAGTTTCTTGTCCAACTTTGAGTGAACTAAGGTCTAGTGAGAAGTTACTAACCAACTCATTTAATCTTTTCTGCATATACTTCTCCTCCGCAACTAATGATGCTGATTTTTCAAAGCTAGAGAAATTACTCTTGAACTGTGAAAGAATTGTACTTACATCATCAACAAAGTGTACCTTGGACACTTTATTATCTATTGGTACTAGGTTGTTCAGGATACTTAATGATTCTACAAGGAGGGGATTCCTCATTACCTATTTCTCCTTGGCCTTCTCCATAGCTAAGACATTGAACTTGATCAAGGCTTCTTCTCCCCATGAATCCAAACTAGTTGTGTCAGGTGTCAATCTTGACAACAATGATATAGAAGGAGTGATAGGAGTGATATCCATTACTTCTTGCTTTAATTTTAATAACATTTCAACTGATGGTTCATTTCCTTTTTCTTCTTCTTCTCCTTTCTTTTCTTCTACCTTTTCTTCTTCCTTTTTACCTGTTATATCCTCAATTAATACTTCCTCTTTTTGTAACTTAGGTGAGTTGTCACCATATAAAATTTCAACTTCTTGTGTACTCACAAAAGCTTCTTCAAACTTGTCCAAGTCTTTATCGGTGGCCACCATGGCTATCTCTACATTATCAATGATAATGGTGCTATCCTTTAATGACTCTATCTTGGGTGTAGACTTATCTACATCTTTTTATGTTTCAACTATAGGTGTTGGGTCCTGGGGACCTATCATAGGTATATTAGTGTGCTCTTCCATCTTGACTTCCTTTGTGGGCACTTGAGCTATAGGCACAGTGGGTGGGTACATGTGTCTATTCATGAAGACCTTCTCAAATGCTTTCTATGTTTCCTTAGCCATCAATTCATAGTTCTTGTCCATTATATGTAAAGTCCTTGACTTGGTTCTAATATGTAGCTTCACCAGATCTAACAATAAATTCTTCTCTTGTAGTGAGCATACTAGGAGGGTTTCATCTAAGGTCTTTTCCCTTATCCTTCGGTCCTCTTCAATGGCCTATCTCTTTAGGAATTCTAGGATGTTCCGCCCATTATCTAGAATTGTAGTCTTTAGTTCTAGGACTATCTTTTTGAACTTTAGCATATGTTTGACAATCATTCCATGAATTTTTGACTTGTCAATTTCACTATACTTCTCATAGAACTTCCCTACTTGATCTATCCTACCTTCATTAATAATCCTTGAACTTAGCACACTGAGACTGGGTTTTAAACTTACTTCTAGAGGTGCTTGGGTATTTTTCTTGTTCCTTGTTACTCGCGAGGATGGATGACTGGTGCTAATTTCTTTCTTCCTTTTAGGCATTTCCTTATACTCGGGATGAGCAGTAAGGTCAATAGTTACCTTGGGCGCAGAAGGGGTATCACCTGTTTTACCCTTTGGATCATAAGATTTCTTAATTTTCACCCTCTTCATCTTTAGATCATCAAATTTTATCTTTGTTGCAGTTGCGCTCTCTATTTCCAAAGAAATCTTCTCTTGCCTTTCTTTGTCTAGGGCTTCTTGAGATACTCCATGAATTTTCAAAATCTCTAAAGTAACCTTGGCAACTTTTCTTTTTATTGCTGTGTTGTTCAATACAACATCTACTTCTCTTGTTTTCTCTTCATAAGTCACCCATATAGTTTCATTAGGGTCCTTAGGTGTTGACAACAAAACTTGAGCATAAGCCTCTAGAACAGCTCTTCAACTTCATATCCCAGTGGATGAATCCACTTTGTTCTTGGTTCAACAGCCTCCATGCATGTTGTATCAGTTTCTACCATGAAACAAATGGTGTCTTTATACTTCTCTACAACGCTTTATGGAATCTTATATCTCATCTTTATTTTAGCCCTAAATGTTTTCAATTCCAATGTCATGTAGTCCTTTAGAGTGCTCTCAGTAGATGCCTTAAAGGATATCTGTGGCATAGTGGGAATAGACTTGTCTAGATACAAATCAGACATCTTTCCAATAATATGGAAGTACATATAGATTATTAAAGACCCAAACCTGAATATCTTGGTCTTGTCATGCTTAATGGATCTTATGTTGTCTATTAGCTATGCGCGCAAGATCTCACATAGATTAAACTCTCCATTCTCTCTTATCAACCTTATTGTTGCTAGAATGGTGGCCACTGACACACTATTTACTTTTTTGGTGTGTTGGAACCTGTATCCCAATATCATGGACATTTAATTTGATATATTTCTCCTCTATAGGCTCTATAGTCATTTTGCATCTATCACTTCTTGATTTGCAGGTTTGTTCTACAAGTTTTATGACATCCTTGCCCACTAGAAGAACAACGCCTTTCTTAGAAAGACCTATCATCTCATGAATTAGGTCACTTGTGATCCTTACTAGAGCTTCACCTATCCATAATAGGTCATCATGAATCCTGCTAAGTAGAATCTTTATCCATTCGTCTTGGATATTTTCCAGCAAGCCAGTGCTTACTATATGTTTGTCATTGATGACAACATATGGTAAGTAGCATGTGTTGAAGACTTATGTAGTAAGATTTGAGTATATGTTGTATAGACATGTTATCATAATGATATCATGGATGCAAAGGTTAACTATTAGTATAGACAGTTATATAGCAGCTTGTGTCAGCAGTGTTCTGTGGGTGATTGTCCATACAATCATCATGGAGCCTTGCACCTTTGGATATGTGATGAAGACATGTTAGTGATGTTATATTCATGGATGTAGAGACTAATGATTAGTATAAGTAAACTTAAGTAGTCGCTATTCAGCAGTAGCAGTTTCCTGTGTTTATTCAAAAGAGTAGACAAAGATTATATTGATTCTAGAGTTGCGCCTATCATTACAGTATGCGCCCTTGGATTATTTCTTGGAGAAGAGTTATTAATTTTTTTTTAAGAGTGCATGATGTAATTCAACTTGTGGAGAATGTTTCAGTTACTTTAGTAGAGCTCGCAGTGTGTAGCATCCGTCTACACTTATTATTATTGGACAGGTCCCAGATTGTGTTGTGTGCTTAGTCAAGCTGACAGAATTATTATTGGAGTATGTTATGGTTTCTCTAATATGATTTCAAGGTGGTTCTAATAGGCTGACTTGATTATATCATTCAGAGAAAATATATTTATAGGCAGTCATTTGTGATTGCTAAGGTGTGGTTCATAGTTAATTGTGAAGAATAGAGCAAAGTGTGCGAAGTGTTGAGCCATCAACAGAATGTCTATGTGACCAAGTAAAGTATTTGTTCTATACATTGGAACTGATCCAAATAGTAGGTCAAAGCGCAGTTCACCAAGATCTAGATATAGTGTGTATTTTTTATTCAGAAGGTTGTAGCCTTCACCCTTTTGAGTAGTGTGCTCTCAAACCATGTGTCCTCACCCCTAATAGGGTTAATTGTAAAAGACACCTAATAGGGTCTGACCCTTGACCAAGTCTACTTTACTAAATATATTTTAAAGCAACTCCTAACAGGATTAAGGAACTTCTAATAAGGATCATAAAATACTAGTGCATATTATTAGTGGGTGTGAATTCCCACTGGGGATTTTACCTATTTGGGTTTCCCTGTAACAAAAATATTGGTGTTGTGTTCAAGTTTTCTTTCATTATGTTTATGTTTTATGTTTAAGTATACTTAATTGGATAAAGAATTGAAACTTGTAGATAACTAATTCACCCCCACCCCCCCCCCCCCTCTCAGTTATCTCTTAGGACTATTCCTAACAATTGGTATCAAAGCCAAGTGCCTCAAAGAGAAAGTTTAACAACTTGAGGTTAATCAAATGGCATTATTTAGAAAAGAAAGTCCTAAGTTTGATGGAGAGAATTATCTTGATTGGAAGAACAAGATGGTGACACATTTGCAATGCATTACTTTTGAAGTTTTTGATGTAACTATCAAAGAAGTCAAGATCTCTACTTTAGAAGACCTTGCAAAAGATGATGCTACTGAAAAGAAAAAGGAATTGTTTAATCAAAATGCGATAGCCAAAGAAGTCCTTATCAGCGCCCTATCTGATAGTGAGTTTTTAGAAATAAATAAAGTAGATACAGCCCACAAAATATGGAAGTACCTAGAAGACATATTTGAAGGAGACAAACAAGCAAAGGATGTGCGTAGAAAAACTTGGAAGAAAAGATACAATTCATTAGAGATGCTACCTAAAGAAAACATCAGAGCTTAAAACCAAAGGATTAATGAAGCAGTTGCAGGAATCAGGAACAATGGCAGAGAGATCTAGGAAGAAGACATTATGGATAAATTGATGACCACTCTCATAGCAGACTATGAAAACAAGATCAACATACTTGATGAGACCATGCAGCTTACATCAAATTTCAAAAGAGAAACCTTGATCAACAAAATTTCAGCTTTTGAGATTTCAAGATTGAAGACAGAACCTAAAAGTGAAACAGCCTTCAAATCTTCAGTCCATGGTAAGAAATCTACAAACACCTTTGGTAAATTTGAAGATGATGATGAAGAGAAAACACTAGATGATTTCATTGCTATGATTGCTAAAAGAGAAAAGAAAGAAAAAGGAAAATATGAAGGTCAATTACCATTCAAATGCTTTTCATGTAATAAGATTGGTCACCTTGCATCTAAGTGTCCTACAAGAGTTAAAAATTTCAACAATAACTAGAAGCCTAAGTATAAAAAGGAATGTTACTATGTTGGAGATGGAGTCTCAGATGAAGAATTAGGAGAATAGGAGATTGGATTCATTGCTCTTGAAGATGAAAAGAATTCACAAGAGTTAGCACTAATTTCACAAGTAGACATCAGGATAGATTGGATCATTCACAGTGGTTGCTCACATGACACGACATGTGACAAAGATAGATTTGTTCATTTGGATAGATACAAAGGATACATGGTCAGATTTGGAGATAACACTCCTAAACATATCATTGGTAGATGATCCATCACCCTGGATGGAAATAATAGCACTAATGATGTTCTTTATGTTGATGGTTTGAAACATAACCTACTGAGTATTGGGTAGTTACTTGACAAAGGCTACAGATTGGAGTTCAATGAAAAAAGTGTATCATGAACAACAAGGAAGGAGAAACAATTACATCAGGTTCAAAGCCTAAAGGTAATGTTTTTTAGCTTAATCCAGAAGCAAGTTGTTTTATTACTAAAGTATATGACAATTGGCTATGGCACAAAAGACTATGTCATATCAATTTTGATAACATAGTAAAGATCGGTATTGTTAAGGCAGTAAGCGACCTACCTAGCATAGAAAAGCCAATTGATACTATATGCAAGGAATGTGTAATAGGAAATAATGTGAGGAATTCATTCAGGAGAAAGCATAATTCAGTAGAGAACAAGTTGGATCTAATTCATACAAACCTATTTGGACCAACTCAAACAAGATCATACTATGGTGAAAGGTATTTCATTTTGTTTGCAGATGATTATTATAGAATGATGTGGGTTGCATTCTTGAAAGATAAGTTAGAAGCATTTGAGAAGTTCCAAATATTCAAAGCTAAGGTTGAGAATGAATCTAGACTTAAGATAAAATGTCTAAGGTCAGATAGAGGAGGATAATTCACCTTTGACAAAATGGGATTACAGAGAGAAGAAATGGGATTATCCTTGACACAGCGTGCACCATCATGATTGAAGGAAAATTTGCACATACCTATTGGAGAGATGTGGTTAATATAGCAGTCTATAAAATCAATAGAATACAATTAAGGTCTAGCACTGACAAGACACCTTATGAGCTATGGTTTGGTAATGTTCCCATAGTGAAATACTTCAGAATCTTTGGAAGCAAGTGCTACATCAAGAGGGATGAAGTAGTAGGCAATTTTGATGTAAGAAGTGATGAAGGTATTTTTCTTGATTACTCTACTAAAAGTAAAGCTTATAGATGTTTTAACTTAAGATTGAAGAAGATCATTGAGAGTTCTCATGTTAAGATTGATGAAAAGTTTATGGTTCAAGAAAGATATCATGATTACTCACCTATGATTGAAGAAGAACCTAGACCCTCCACTAGTGAGGCAGTTGTTGAAGAGATGTTTGACAGTATCAATGTATTGTTCAATGACCTTGAATCAAGTGAATAAGAAACTTAGAAGGGAGATGAGACAGTATCACCTAAAGTTTCAAAGCTTACATCTAGAAATCATTCCAAGAATGACATCATTGGAGATCAGAGTGGAAAAGTCTTAACAAGATCACCAGCAAAGAATTTAGCTAGCAATGAGGTGGTATGTTTACTATCTCAGATTGAACCCTTAAGTGTTGAAGATGCATGTAATGATTCAGATTGGCATGATGCTATTAAAGAAGAACTAGATCAAATTATCAAGAATGATACTTGGGAATTGGTCCCAAGACCTAGTGATAAGAATGTGATTGGAACAAAATGGATATTTAGAAAAAAGATGAATGAAGATGGTACAGTAGTAAGAAATAAAGAAAGGCTATTAAGTTGTTTCTAGCCTATGCAACAGTCAAAAACTTCAAAGTCTATTAGATGGATGTCAAGTCAGCATTCTTGAATGGAGAGCTAAAGCAAGAAGTATACATTGAGAAACCATAAGGATTCACCTTAGCAGATAGACCTGATATGGTATGCAAATTGAAGAAAGCCCTCTATGGACTTAAAAAATCCCCTAGAGCATGGTATGGGAGACTAGATGGCTATCTAACAAAGATTGGATTCAAGAAATGAGTAGCAGACTGTAATCTTTTCATAAGAGAGACATCTGAAGGTTTACTACTTGTAGCTATATTTTTTATGACATTATCTTTGGAGGTAATGGCAAACTTAGTGTTGAATTTGCTAAAGAGATGCAGAATGAATTTGAGATGAGCATGATTGGACCTATCAAATCATTTTTGGGATTGAATGTCCAGCAGACAAAGAAAGGTATTTTCATTAATCAGTCCAAGTATGTGAAAGAGATATTAATGAAATTCAAGATGAATGATTGCAAGCTAGTAGGGACACCTATGATAACTGGATGCAACCTTACAAAAGAAGATTATTTCCCAGTAGTAGATATAACATTATACAAGTCTATGATTGGAAAACTTATTTATCTTACTCAAACCAGACTAGATATTTCCAATGCAGTTGGCATTGTCGGAAGATTCACAGTAGAGCCTAAACAAAGTCACCTCATGGTAGTAAAAAGAATATTTAGATACTTGCAAGGCACTATAGACTATGGTCTATGGTATCCCAATTCAGAAAATGTTGAGCTTCATGTATATACTGATGCAGATTAGGTAGGATGCATTGATGATAGAAAGAGTACATCAGGTGGAGTAGTGTTTCTTGGTGACAGACTTGTCACCTGGACAAGGAAGAAGCAAAATTGTATCTCTTAGTCAACAGTAGAAGTAGAGTATGTTGTAGCATCCCTGAATTGTTCTACAATTGTTTGGATCAAGAAAATGATAAAGGATTTTGGAATTCAGATTGACTATCCTATTGTTATACATTGTGATAACACTAGCACTATCAATATGTCAAACAACCTTGTGATGCATGCAAAGACAAAACACATTGAGATCAAGTATCACTTCCTAAGAGAGAAAGTAGCAGAAAAAGAAGTTAAGTTGGACTATGTGAGTACTAAAGATTAGCTAGTAGACATATTCACAAAGATCTTTCCAAAGGATACTTTTGAGTATCTCAGGGAGAAGTTGGGAGTAATTCCCTCCCCTGATTCTACCTAGAAGAAAGAAGAAAGAGCATCAGTCCTCAGGGACTGATGGATGGTTGACTACTCTACCTCAGGAGTAGTAACATTGCTTAAACTATTTGGCACCCTTTTTCCATTGATGTCAAAGGGGGAATAATATATAGTCATGAAAAATAGAAGTAAAAGGAGTAATATACTAAGGGGGAGTAGTATTTAGTTATGGAAGTGGTTCAATTGGGGAACTGGAGAATATTGAAGAATATTGTAGCAGATGGAGGATTCATCCTTGGGGGAGTTTTGAAGAGGAAATGGAGAATGTTATAAAAGAAATGTTCATTTGGGTTGGTGGTGTTTTTCATTCCATATGTTGCCATCAATGCCAAAGGTGGAGATTGTTGGAGATTTGTCAGCAAGCCAGTGTTGACTATATGTTTGTCATTGATGACAACATATGATAAGTAGCATGCATTGAAGAATTATGTAGTAAGCTTTGAGCATATGATACATGGACATGTTATCAACATGATATCATGGACACAAAGGTTATCTATTAGTACAGATAGTTATATAGCAGCTTGTGTCAGCAGTGTTCTTGATGGAGTTATAGGCAGTGTTCTATGGGTGATTGTCCATACAGTCATTGTGGAGCCTTTCACCTTTGGATATGTGATGAAGACATGTTAGTAATGTTACATTCATGGATGTAGAGACTGATGATTAGTATAAGTAAAGTTATGCAGTCACTATTTAGTAGTACTAGTTTCCTGTGTTTATTCAGAAGAGCCGACATGGATTATATTGGTTATGGAGTTGCACCTATCATTTCAATATGCACCCTTGGATTAGTGCCTAGAGAAGAGTTATTACTATTTGGTTAAGAGTGCATGATGTAATTCAGCTTGTGGAGAAAGTTTCAATTACTTTGGTAGAGCTAAAAGTGTGTAGCATGCATCTACACTTATTATTATTGGAAGGTCCTAGATTGTGTTGTGTGCTTAGTAGAGGTGACAAAATTATTATTGGAGTATGTTATGGTTTCTCTAATATGATTTCAAGGTGGTTCTAATAGGCTGACTTGATTATATCATTTAGAGGAAATATATTTATAGGCAGTCATTTGTGATTGCTAAGGTGTGGTTCATAGTTGATTGTGAAGAATAGAGGAGAGTGTGCGAAGTGTTGAGCCATCAATAGAAGGTCTACGTGACCAAGTAAAGTGTTTGTGCTATACATTGGAACTGATCCAGATAGTAGTTCAAAGCGTAGTTCACCAAGATCCAGATATAGTGTGCATATGTTATTCAGAAGGTTGTAGCCTTCACCCCTTTGAGCAGTGTTCTCTTGGACAGTGCATCCTCACCCCTAATAGGGTTAATTGTAAAAGACTCCTAATAGGTTCTGACCCTTGACCAGGTCTACTATACTAAATATATTGTAAAGCAACTCCTAACAAGGTTAAGGATCTTCTAACAAGGATCATAAAACACTAGTGCAGATTATTAGTGGGTGCCAATTCCCACCAAGGTTTTTACCTATTTGGGTTTCCCCGTAACCAAAATATTGGTATTGTGTTCAAGTGTTCTATCATTTTTTTTATGCTTTATGTTTAATTATACTTAATTAGATAAAGAATTGAAACTTGTAGATAACTAATTCACCCCCCCCCCTCTCAGTTATCTCTTGAGACTATTCCTAACAATTTGGACTCATAGAATTCATATGCAGTCACATATTCAATTATTAGATGGTTTTCAAGATGTGTATATTCATCCATGAAGGTTTTATTAGGTTTCATCATTTTTTCCATGTTTTCTCTTATTCTATCCAAACCTACTGGGTCCTTTTTGAAATATATGTATGTCTTGATATCTTCCACATGCATAACACCCATGGGAGTGCAAGAGAATGTACCTTATAGGTCGTCTAGTGTGGATTTAAATGGATGCCTCTTAAACACATATCTCTTCTTTTCTACCACATCAAATACAATGGGAGTAGCCATTACTTACTTGTATATCACTTTCTGAATGATCTTAAAGACTTCTAAATCGACGCAATGGATTGGGGCTTCTGTAACCGATTGAATGCACTTGTTAAACACTAGTGAATCAATCTACAATCCTTCAAACTCAAATGCTAGGGCTCCTCTACTCTCCAATCACTCAGAATTCAAATGCAATGAGATATTTAAAAGATTTTGTGTACTTTAAAGTAAAAATTCTGCCATTAATGATTGTCGTGTAAACCAAACTTTCATTAAAAATCTCCAACTTTTGTTTTGCTACCATTCAGGAAGTGCGCTCTTGCACATAGCCTCTATTATTATCCAAAAGGTTAAATCCAAAGGTGCATACTTTGAGGGTGAGTATACCAGCCACATAGGGGTCTAGAGCTAAATTAGCTCCCCCTATGACCTTGAGGGCCATTCATCCAGATGTAGAGGGTGCATCCACTTTGGATGCATCCAATACATTCTTATCAACCTTATCCTTCTTCACCTCAGACCAAATCAAGCTCGAACCTTCTAAAGATTTCACAAACTTGAATTCTCCTTCGATATCCAGTATTGACTCTTCTAGATTTTTAGGGCTTTTCTGACTTTGCATCCTTGATCTACAAAAAATTGAGATGTGTCCAACCTTGTTACAGGAGTGACAAATAACTAGAGGCCTTATATTCCTCGATGCATTGACATGGGTTACCATTTTACATTGTCTAGCTGAGTGACCATTATAGTTACATATCTGACATGTAACATTCTAAGAACTTACATTTGGCTGATTCTGATTTCTCTGATTGTGCTGAGTCTTGTTCTTCTAACTTGTCTTACAATTCATAGCTCTATGACCAAATTTATTGCATGAATAATAGTAGCCATTAAAAGTTCTTACCTTTGTATAACTCCTTGCTATATGTCCATGCTTGTTATATGCATAACAAGCTCGATCTACTAGCTTGCACTCATTATTGGAAGGTTCAACATGATCTTTAGTCTGACTTTTAGTCTCCTTAGCATCTATGGTCTCTTCTGGTGCTTTCATTCTTTCTTGCATGTTGTCAATCTGATTTTGTGCTCATTGAATCCAATGTCGTCAGTATCTCCTTTAAGCTTCCGAGCATATAGTTGAGATTCAATCAGATCCTTGCTAGTGTGTAGTTTATCAATGTGATTCTTAGCCTCTTTTAATTTAGATTCCAAGCTTTCTTTGTTTTTTCTTAGCTCCAATATTTCCATGTTTGCTTACCTCAATTCTTCATTCAGTTGAAGGTTCTCTTTAATTTGTTCATCATAGACTTCTTGATTGTTGGTTAGCTTATCATCCAATTCTTCAATTTGTTCTTTCATGGATTCAACTTCTTAATCATTATCCCTAAATCACTAATAGAGCATTCTTTCAAATCTGTTCTTAGCCTTTTTATGAATGCTTGAGCATCATTGACTTTTTCTTTTAGTTTTTCAATTTCTTTTTCAGATCTCTCCAGGTCTTCAAGACCAGCTTCAAGATTCCTTTTCAGATGTTTCATTTCTTCTTTTTCCATGATCTCCTTAAGTGGTTAAACTTCTTTTCTAAGGACCAGAGCTCTGATACCAATTGTTAGGAATGGGAACACTGAGAGGGGGGGTGAATCAGTTTTCACTATTTTTAATCTTTTTACTTTGCTCTTTAAACTTAACTTGAATGCTTAAGTACTGAAATGAACATCAACATAAATAAGAAACATGAACACAACACATAACACCAATGTGGTTATGGGGAAACCCAAATAGGTAAAAAACCTGGTGGGAATTGACACCCACTAATAATCTATACTAGTGTTTTATGATCCTTGTTAGAAGATCCCTAACCGTGTTAGGAGTTTCTTTACAATATATTTAGTACAATGACTTGGTCAAGGGTTAGACCCTATTAGGATTCTTTTACAAAAACCCTATTAGGAGTGTGGACACACTATCCTAGAGCTCACTACTCAAGTAGTGAAGGCTACAACCTTCTGATATTAGATACACACTATATCTGCTAGATGAACTGTCACTATGACACTGCTTGTCTAATCAGTTCCTTTGATGCACTGATGCTTTGATCTCTTGCAAATATCTAATACATCTTATCAGCTCTTCACACACTTCTATTGCTCTGCTTATCTCAACTCTATAGCAAATCTCTTACTTAATTACAATGATGCATCTAATATTTATATGCGCATATAAAACAATTAACTAGGTCGGCCCTTTAACCGATTACACATAATGCTTCCAATTGAATTGGCTCAATTGTGTTTACAAAAAAAGTTTATTACATGTCTATAACCTAATTACAATAGGTGCATAGCCCTTACACAACAATAATATAACCACTAACCAAAATACCAACAGTCGGTTGCTTGCACTATTCTTCTTTGGCATTCACTGTCTGTGCAACTTGAACTCTCTGTATCTTCCTCATACCGAATCTTCTGATCATGCACTCTTAGATTTAGTATGAATATGGTCTTACCAACTTAAATTCTAGGGTGCATACCATAATTATGTTGCATGCATGTGCGCTAATGCTCTGATCTTCAGGTACTTTGTATAGTGTCCAATCTTGAACACTTAGCCAATTTCTTATCTTCTCATCAAGTGCGCTGACTCCAAAACATCATATGAATTTTTTTCCATAATGAAAACACTATATTAAGTCATATACACTAGTATAGTCAACTTACCAACAATAAGGTTGCTGATGCCTTGAGCCAAAGAAGAAGTTTTCTGACAAAAATGAAAGTTGTGGTACTTGGTTTTGATGATTTGAATTTTTTTTATGAGACTGACATTGATTTTGTACAATGTTGGAAAGCTTGTAAGGAGAAAATAGTGAGAGATAAGTGGACTAGTTATTTCATTCAAGAAGATATGTTATTTAAAGGAGTTTAGTTGTGCATACCTAGAGGATCTATGAGAGAGAACATAATAAAGGAGAAGCATAGTAGTGGACTTGCTGGATATTTTGGGATTGATAAGATTGTGAAACTGATTTCAAAGAGATACTTTTGGCCATAGATTTACAAAGATGTATAGAGAATGGTTAGAGGTTGTAGAGTTTGTCAAGTAAAAAAAGGAACTAGTCAGAATGTGGGACTGTATACACCTTTGTCTGTACCTGATAGACCTTGGGAAAATGTGAGTATGGACTTTGTTCTTGGATTGCCTAGAACTCAAAGAGGTAATTATTCTATTTTTGTAGTGGTTGAAAAATTTTCTAAAATGGCTCATTTCATACCTTGTAGGAAGACATCTAACACATTGCATGTATCTGAATTATTCTTCAAGGAAGTGGTAAGATTGCATGGTTTTCCTAAGTCTATTGTTTCAGACAGAGATACTAAGTTTATTGGTTACTTTTGGAGAACACTTTGGAAAAAGATGAATACTGAATTGAAGTTTAGTTCTACATTTCACCCTCAGATAGATGGATAGACTAAATTTGTGAACAGAAGTTTGGGAAACTTGTTGAGATGTTTAGTTAGATATAAGCCTGCTAATTGGGATTTAGTTTTGGCACAAGCAGAGTTTGCATATAATAATTATGTGAATCTAAGTACTAAGAGGACACCATTTGAGATTGTTACTAGATTTCATCCTAAGGGAACCATAGAGTTTAGAGATTTACCTACTAAGACCAGAAGAAGTGTTGAAGCTAAGGATTTTGCATTATACATCAGAACTTTTTATGATGAAGTTAAAAGGAATTTGGAGGACAGTAATCTGAAAGATAAACAGAGAGCAGATAAGAGAAGGAGACATAAATATTTTTAAGTTGGAGATGAGGTTATGATTCACTTGAAGAAGAATATATTTCCAGGTTGTACCTACAACAAGCTGAAAATGAAGAAGTTTGGACCTTGTAAGATTCTGAAGAAGTTTGACAGTGGAAATGCTTGTGAAGTGGAATTACTAGAGGACATGGATATATCACCTATATTCAACATTTCTGATATCTTTGAGTACTTTGAATCAAATGATGAGACTAGAGATGATCTAGATTATCCTAAGAAGAACACAAACAACATTGAGAAGATCTTGAATAGTAGAGTAAGCAAGAGTACTAGAGGAAAAGATTACATGGAATACCTAGTTCAGTGGAAAGATAAGCCAGTTGAAGATAGTTCATATATTACACAAGCTGAGTTGGATCTTTATGATTCAAGTTATAATATGAGCAGCACCTTATGTGGACATAAATTCTTTTTTTACCCCAGGTGTTTGATGCAGGAGCATCTTGGGTCTTGAGCAATCTTGCATCACCAAAAATATTTCTTGTTTCCTGTACGAGTTTGATGTTTGTTTTTTGCTGATGTGGCTATTGGTTTCTTGCCTTTCAAAGTTAATGTAGTGATTTGGACCTAATCTTGAGCACTCTCCTAAGATTTCATATCCTAATTCATTTGGATCTAGAAGTTATCACAATTTTCCTTGGGCATCGATTTTCTGCCAGTTTCACTCATGAAACGTGTGGTATTTTAGCTTGTGTGGTTCCATGTGGGGAAATTGAATCTTGTGTGGTTGGGGATCTACTCTTGGGTCATGTGTGGACCTAAATGCAACTTCACATTGTGTTTTGTTATTTATAGCTTTAGTTTTGGTGTCTCCTCCTAACTGGATCTATATTGTAATTAAGTGCCTAACTGGCCGAGTTGTGGCTTTTTTGGCTATATATTTGGAGCTTGGATTTTTTAGTAGGTAGTGAGTAGATGGTAGTAGAAGTAGCAGAGAAGAAAATATGTGAGCTGAGTCTCTAAATTCATAATTTTCATTGTATAAGGCCGAAACTCAAAAGGCCTCACAATCGGGCATGTTGAAGGATTAATATAATTGTACCAGTGTTGCAACTAGTTGCTTGTCTCATATCCATTTTGTTTTCACTAATTTCATGTGGTTTTTATATTTCTTTCATGTGTAACTCTTCACAAGGAATGTTTGTGGGTTTAAGCAGTCTCAATTAACCTTGATTTTGCCTTCACCTTCCCTGCCCTTGCATCAATGATTATAAGAGTTGTAAGCTTACCACCTTTAAAAGGGTTTTTGTATACCCCTAACAAGGTTTTTTATTCCTCTAAAAAGGAAATGTACTATGTAATAATCATCTCCTAACAGGGCTAGATCTCCTAATAGGGATACTATATTTTAGTGCATAGTTGTGAGTACCATCCCCACCGGGGTTTTTCCTTGGCTAGGGTTTCCTCGAAAACAAATCATGGTGTTATGAGTTATAAGTTGCGAGTTTATGTTTTTTTCATTTCAAAATTAATATGGTTTATTTATAATTGGTTGAAGTTTAAATTAAAGTGTTATAATATTGATTCACCCCTCCTCTCAGTATTACCTAATCCTAATCAGAAATTTTTCAAGAGAACTTTGAAGCAGCACTTGATGACCTGGACAAAGAGAAGGATGAGAATGTTGAATTGAAATTCAAATTGAGAAGAGCAGAAGGTTTCATCAAAAAACTAAAGGAACGGCTTGAAACATTAAGAAGTCAGAAATACGACCTTATGAATAAGATAAAAGAGGATTCAGACAATGATACATCAGACCAAGTAAAGAAGCTGGAGCAGAAAAAATAAAAAATCAATCTTCTGATGATTAAAGAAATTCAACATGAAAAGGATGCAAGATACAAAGTTGAAGAGTCAATAAAAGAAGAAAATGAGAAGATAGGACAAATGAACATGGAACTTGATCACTACAAGGATAAGTATTAGAAATTGGAGAAGTACAATCAGATCATAAAAGGAGAACTCACTCAATCCAAATTACACATTGAGAAGTTTCACATGAGAAGTGATAAGATTGATGAACAAGGAGAAAGATAGAAACCTGAAGGAGACATGATGGGAGTTGGATTCAATGAAGAAAAATGTTCTAAAACTAATGAAGAAACTCATGAAGCAAAGACTGAATAAAGACCTACTCTTGAGAGACCTAAATATCATATTAGACCTTTCAAAGGTAGATGCTTTGGATGAAACAAACTTGGAAACATGAAAAGAGACCGCAGAGGTAATAGTTCTTTCAAACCTTTTTTTGTTTATTGTTATAACTGTTATGATTATGGACATAAGAAAGAATAATGTAGAAAACCTTATCAGTCTAGATATAAACAAGACTACATCAAAGAAGAGTCATCAGCCAAGATAGCATGCCTCAAATGCAATAATTTTTGGCATATTGGAAAGTATTGTAACCTAAAGGTAAATGAGGATAAAAGGAGACCACCTATATATTACAAATACAAAAACCTTGGACACATAGTGAAGTTTTGCAGATACAATGGAGAGGACAATAAAAGAGGACCAAGAGAACCAAGATGACCACCTTTTGTGGTTATAAAGAAGAATGTTGGTAATAGTGGTAAAATCCTTAATGAGTATATGGATGAGTTTGAGAATCATTTCAAGAAATATGAAAATGAAGAGGATGTGAAGATATGGAAGATAAAAGAGTTCAATAAGGCCTTGGTTTAGGGAGAGACAATAGATGCTACTGTGCCTTCACATGATGATTTCATTGAGACATCAACCGAGAAGGCCGCATAGCCTTAGGGGGAGCGTTGGATGAAGACACCAAAATATATCTAGCCCCTAATTATGTGGAATGAGCTCATGCAAGCTTAGATATGGTTTCTAGAAATACTATGGAGTCTATGTTTTTGATCAAAACACTTAGAGATTCATATCTTGTTTTCGCGAGATTTTGTTTGATTGGACAGTATGAAAAGTTGAGCTACCTGTGATTAATGCACTTAATCTGTGATGGATAAAAGAGCTTGAAGCATATCATTTATGCACTATTTGATAATCAGCCACCAATGAGAACAGTGTGAAGAAGCATTTCAGCCACCTACAAGCCATTTTGTGTGATCATTTCGAGCAGAAGCTCTAGAATTTAGCGTGTTAAAGGTATTTAGACTTTATACTCTTTCAGAAGATATGGATGCACCCATGATTTTTTATGTTGTGGATAGATCGAGGTATAAGTTCAAGAAACATCTTTTTAAGTCTTGTGAGGATGATTTAGAAGGAGCATTTTTGCAAACCCCTTACAGTGTGTTTCATGTTGAGGATATTACAGCTTATATATATTGAAAGTATGAGATCATAGGAGATGTTAATATCTATAGTTAATTAGATGCGATGATAGAAGAAGATGGAAAGATGGCAGAAGAGTTTAAACACTTGGAAGACCAGTCCATTATAAAATTAACCCTACTAAATGAGTTCCATGAAACTGAATGGTTCAAGATAATCCTAAGAAGAATCCATGACCAATTTATATGGATTGGAGAACAACTAGTTAAGATATGTGCAAAAATGATTTATAAGATAATCGGATTGGATAATACTGGAGCCCTCCCAATAGCAAAGAACAATATCAAAAAACAAGTGGAAACCCTAACCCATTCTAAGTGGGATAAGAGAGTAGTGATAGTAAATGACATCTATCAGCAAGATGTGATGTTGGTAGCTATGATATTAGGTTACAAGATGTTCCACAATAGCAGACCTAACTCGGTATCAATTGGAGTCATTGTGATGGAATATACAATGGTTAAGGAAAACAAGAAATATAATCTATGCGAAGTTCTAGTACAACAATTTTTGGAAAATGTGAAGCTTATTAAGAAAGACAAGTCTAAGGCATTCAGGTTTGGTTCACTTTTGGTTCATATGTACATCTACATTGAGCACAAATTCCCTGGAATGCACCCTAGAGCATGGAAGGATGATGTACCTACTGGCATACAAATATCTTAGAGCTACAGAAGACAAAACAAGAATTGGATAGATGGAGAACTATTTGCTATGACCAAAATCCTACAAAGGAAGATGAAGGAAAGATATAGGATACCTGAAGATATAGTTGAGAAATTTAAGGATACTATCTATTTCATTGTTTAAACTAATTTTGTATGCTTTGAGGCAATTGAGCCTAGGAAGAAATGGTGTTACCCTATGGGGTATGAGGTCAGTTACAAGGTTATAACTATGTAAGTTGAGCATGTATTAGCAGCAAAAAATAGACACTTCTGAAGAAAGATGGGGAACATATTAGGAAAAGTATGAAAAGGTTAGAGAAGAAAAAGAAAAAGGGACAAGGAAGAGAAATATTGATAAAATAGTTGAGGACATCACTGCGAAGGTAGGAATCACTAGGGAATAGCAAAAGAACATAATGACATAGATGACAGAAGAATCTTCCAACATGTAAATTGATGCACCTCCCCCTTCCAAAGCAGAAAAGATAGAAAGTTCTATTCCTAGTGTGATAGATTTATTAGTCACCCCTGAGAAAACTACAGAAGAAATTGTACCTGCAAACACACCTAGGAGATCCACAAGATCTACCAAACAAAGCAGTCCTAAGAATCAAAAGGTAGAAGTTGAAACAAAGAAGAAAGAGGAAAAAGTGACTGAGAAGGAAGAAGAAAAAATAGTACAGAAGAGACCACATGATTTGTAGAAGCCAGACATTCCAATATTACAAAAGAGAGTAAGAAGAGATGGGAATCTGAAGACTATAAATAGATACTATGAAAGGTATGACCTTGAAAATCAAGCAATAATTGAGAACGCTATAATTAAGCACTTGTTATTTTTCAAGAAGAATTTGTTAGAGATAGAAGGAAGCATTCCTAAGGAATTATATAGAAAGTTGGAGATTAGAAAATAGTTAGAACAGTCTGAGGATGAGAATATAAGAAACAAGGCTATTAAAGACATGTTACATGTCTCACTACAAGAAAGGGAGAGAATCATCAAAGAATTAAAACCTTTGTTGAGGACAAAGGCCAGAAAGGTGAAGATTATGGAAAGAAAATATGATGAAGTCATAGAGGACACTCAAAAGGCATTGGACCAAATCCTTATGAGTGACATCCCTGTGAAGACCTCACCTCCCAAGGTTACCAAGCCTACTCCTTTGGGAATTGGAGAAATTTATAGGATGGTTGAAGTGTGTGCAAGAAAGCAAAGCTGACATGCAACCATACTTCTTTGTCTCTTGTGTGCATGTGACCCTTGACACCTCGCTTGATGTGAATGACCCATTTCAAGACAATCAAGACAATGCAATGAAACTTGAAGAAGAAGGATAGAAAGAGGAAGAGCATAAAAAATAAAAATAGCAAGAGAAGGAATAGGAGAAGGAGATACCGAAATAAGAAAGGCAAGTAGAAGAAACAAGAACATAAAAAAGTAGATTTAATATTTGAGCATAAACAAGAACCAGACACCTCCTCTACTCTATTGTTGGCAAGTATGGACAAACCAGTGAGTGCAGATGTAGAAAGCATGGATGAGGATGAACTAATGAGTTTATCCTTCATGGCTTTTGCTAAGGCAAAATAAAGGTCATTACAAAAAGGAGATAAAAGGGTAAAGGTGATTTCTAGGGCAGTGGAGATAGTGAACACATTACTACCTAAACCTATTATTTTTCAAGGAAAGGATGAGGTAGAGAACCTAGGCATGACATTAGATGGTTTCGATAGTCACTTTGAGTCACTATTGAAGACCGCAGAGGATAAGGCAGAAAAGAGTTTCCTAGAAAAGAAGTTGAAGGAAGTTTGTCAGTCCATCTCATGGGACTTAGACATTATAAAAACAACTACAAGCAAGGCCAAAAGCTATGTGGCAAGAGGAAGAAAGTTATATAGCTATTGTATAAATCATGTGCTCAACATTTGAAGAATATTGAAGAAATCATAGCCAAGGATAGGGCTACGTTAAACAACATAATGGACAGTTGTGAAACCTCTTCACAAATTGTATTGGAGATGGATAAGAAGGCATCCAAGATATTGGATAATATTAGTGCTTTGAATGAAGACAAAGGGAGAGTAGTTGAAAGATATGGTTTGCTAAGGAGTCTAATCACTCCTAATCTATCAATTCTTGAAGCTCATCTTACGGAGATGGATAAAATAGAAGGCTCAATGAAAAGTTCCTTACCCACCGAGCTAAAGGCAGCAGAAACAACATCCTATGCACTAAATGGACTGATCCATGTTATTGAGCTTCTGATTAAGTTGTGGGAAGATGAATTAAAGACCTTGGAAGACTCCTTCCAAGACATTCTGAGATTGGTGAGTAAGAATTGAATTCTTATATGCTTAAAATTTTGGAATTTTGTAAGTACCTTTTCCATTGATGTCAAAGGGAGAGGAAGAGAAGAGAAAAATTAAAAGAGGAAGAGAAGAGAAAATAAGAAGAAGAAAAATAATTAAAATAAATAATAAAAGAGAAAAAGAGAAAGAGAAAAATATATATGTATATATGTAGAAGGAAGATAGTGCTTTGACACTTAATCATTTTTCGCTAAGTGTTGCCATCAATGCAAAATGGAGAGATTACTGGAAAGTGATGTTTTGGAAGCACTAGGGATCACTTGAGGATTGTCATTTATGGAAACACTTATGCTGGAATGATCACATGCAAAGATTTTTGGTATTGGAGACTCGGTCGTGAAAATGACTAAGTATAAAATCAGGATAACAGTATACTGTGTTATAGTTTTGGTCAGCGTAAATAATATATGATGTATTATGGCTTGAAAAGTTAGTAAAAGACATTTTGGGATATGTAAGACCTTTAGTTAAGGTTGCACATGTTTTGATGATGAGATCAAGAAGATACGGTGATATGAAGGTATGCGAAGACATAGAATCAGTGAAACGAGGTATATGAGCAATCACGATGATTGAGGCAAGGTTAGTTGGTATGGAAACATGTTGTATACACTTAAAAATGGCTTCATTAATTAATTAAATATTTATTATTTAATTGATATTGACTTGATAAATTAATTAAATATTTATTATTTAATTAATTATTGTTCCTCTATTTGTTAAATAAATTATTCAATTTATTTAGTAAATTCACTATAGTCTATTCCTCTATCCTAAGTCTTCTAATTAGTCTTATTAAAGTGGTTTAATTAAATACACAATCACCTAAATATGACTAAGTTTCCTAGTCCACCTCACCTACCTAGTCACCTGACACATCACTTTGGCTAAAATAAATAATTATTATTAATTATTTATTAGTAATTATCCTCACCCACACATGTCCTATTCTTAAGGGCTATGTGGCCTCATAGGACTTAGTCTCATGACCACATGTCCTCTCAACAACCAAGTCAAGAGACATTCCCTATCCTAAGGGGCTTCTCAAGCCACCTCTAAGGGTCAAAGGTGACTCATAGGACAATTGTGCAAAGATTCCTCATGAGGAAAAGGTCTCTCCCTCTTTCTCTCTTTGGTCTTTGTGAGACACTTGACATGTGTCTTTCCCTTCCTCCTTTTTCTCCTCCATGTCAATGTGAGAGGAACATCATCCCTATTATTAGTCTCACATTCCAACTAAATCCCCCTTTCTCTCAACTCCTTCAACCAAGTCAATCCTAGCCCTAGGATCTTCCACCTTTCATTCTCAACTGTAAGATTGTACCACCTAGGCCTAGATCCTCCAAAACTCTATAAAAGGAGCCTCATTTCCTCTTTGTGAGAGAATAGGTATTTTTGTAATAGGCATTCAAGCATTCAATAAATCAAACATCCAAGCATCCAAACATTCTAAGAGCAATCAATACATATTATCATCATTTCATTTGCATTCCATCCATTAGATTGCATAAGCTATTGTGCACTCATTTCATAAAATCTCCACACTTTGGTAGCATCTTGGGAAAAGGCTTCATTTGGAAATCTAAGAGCTCAACCTCTTCAAGAAATCAAGGCTAGGAGGACAATGGAGACAAGCTACATGGTAGGTGAAGGCAATTGATTTATTTTCATCATTTTATAGTTACTTTGTATTCTTCATTGTGCTGCATTAGATTGATTTATTGGCTTTAAATAGTTAATTTATCATCTCTAGTTATTAGGCATCTAATTTGCATACACATGCTAAGTCAGATAAATTTTGTATATTGCCGACACTTTGGTAATATAAGATCATCGACTCTATGTTTATCATTTACACAAGTAATTATTATGTTTTGTAATGTATTTTGTGAGCCGAATGGATGGTAGAATTAATATAAGTATAGAGTGTTTTGTGGAAGCGATAAGTGTGATTTTGATGATGATATGATGGATGTGAATTTGAGAGCAGACTGAAGATGTGAGATCGGTGTTTGACAGAGCTATAACTGGAACTATCTAAGCATATAAAATGCTTGTATTGTTCACTTTTGAAGAACACTTAGTGACAATATTATGATTGTAAGACTTGTAATCTCACCACCTTTAACAGGGTTTTTGTATACCCCTAACAGGGTTTTGTATTCCTCTAACAAGGAAATGTACTATGTAATAATTATCTCCTAATAGGGCTAGATATCCTAACAATGATACTATATTTTAGTGCATAGTTGTGGGTACCAACCCCACTAGGGTTTTCCCTTGGCTAGGGTTTCCTTGAAAACAAATCATGGTGTTATGAGTTATGTGTTGTGCATTTATGTTCTTTTCATTTGAGAATTAATATGGTTTATTTAAAATTGGTTGAAGTTTAAATTAATTTTTTATAATACTGATTCACCCCCCCTCTCAGTATTACCTAATCCTAACATCTCACACATGTGTGAGAAACCCTTAACCCTCATCCCCTTGACCATACCCCAAACTCTACCCCTAACCCTGACTCTGACCCTAACTCCCCTTCCTAACCCAAGCCCTTAGGAAAATCCTATAAATACTCCTCCTTTCAAGAGAAAATTATTATCTTAGTTTTTATCATTCATGCATTGTTATCATGCTCATTTACTTCTAGATCATCTTAGCTTAAATCCTAATTGTTAGATTTACTTCATTTCTAAGCTTTCTAACTCACATCTTAACTTAGCATTAATGGATTAACCTATTTTATTTCACTATTTTTCATATAATTTCATCACATCACACTCATATTTGGGCTTAAAATCAATCTAGCATAATCATTTTTAGCTTAATTTGCATTTTGGCTTCATTAGGCTCTTTTGGGCTCTAGGGGAAAATCAAGTGTTCCATGTAATGCCCCTCCAACCCTAACAAATATTGGTTATGCTCACCAAGGAGTTATATCATGCTATAAGTGATTTCATGGTTATTTTGTAAGAGAATGATCCTTCTTGAGATGGTTTCTTACTAATCATGATAACTTCACATTTTAATTTCGGAAATAATAATGTTCACATAAGTATGTCATTTATATCTTCTTGTGTGTATGATAGTTTAGGATCTTAATACTAAAAGGATCACCTGATAGGCTTATATGCTTCTTTGTGAAATGCTCATTATTAATATTTATGTTTACCTTAGGTTAATTGATTATAATCGCTTAAGGGTTGGATTTGTTATCTTCTCTAAAAATGTTACTTGGGATTAGATATGATTAATACATTTGGGGTTATATGATTTGTTTATCTTGATCGAATAATGGGACATTTTGAGTACATGTCTGATGGTTAAAGGGGTTTTCTAAAATTTAATAGAGGATTTATGTTTACATGATTATGTTATGATTTATTATATGATATAGAAAAGAGATCATTTTGATACTAACCACACTAATCCAATTATGACTTGTTGATGTGACTATCTGATGTGACTATCAGAAGAGGGGAGGTAGTCATAGTTACTCCTCTAGGAGGTCCACATGATGTCACACTCTCCCTCCTTGTGTGTAATTTTTTGTACATATGTATATATTGGTGTACTTGGTTGGTGTTGCAGGATGCAGGTACCAGGCATCGACTCCACCTGGCTACACAGGTCCAAGCGTGCCTTCAAAATCCTTGAACTATTTTTGTGTGGAGGTATTACCAAGATTACTCTCAAGGTTACCATGGACTTAGATTTATGCTTAGGAGATTACCCTAGTTGGGGGATCCGAATGCTTTATGTGATGTGATCTTGTGAATTATGAATTGATGTCATTTTGTGATTTTTGATGTGAGTTAGATTTATCCCTAACTAGTATATATATGTATATATACTTATTATATATAAGTGTACATTGATTTTATGTTATATAGGTATGTGTATATGTGGGTGCACATGCATATACCCATGCTTATATAAATAGTAATATTTGTATGGATTTATCGATTGTTTTAGTGGTATGTTATTTAAAGTGAATTCAATGAAGTGTATTAAATAAATGTATTAAAAAGGTGAAAATAATATTAATAATAGTAATAATAAAAACAAATGTTCTTTATAGTAAAACTAGCTATCTAGGAGGGAGTTGAACTCGAGACCTCCTAGAAGTTCGGCTAGTTGGTTTCCATGTGTGCTAAGTGGTTTTCTTGAGATTTATTTGTTGAATGTTCTTGTTATGTTTTCCTTCGAAGTTATTTTAATTAAATTCATTAAAACTTTGTTAAGTGCTTACGGGAATAATTGGTTTGATTTTTCAACCAACTATGGAAGTTGGAGAAGTTGCTTCCCGTAAAGCAACTCCTCCAACCACATAGTTGGAGGATAAATGTTTGAAGATTTTGTGTGCGGGGGGAGGATAATTTTTGGAAGATTTATTTTTCTTCTGAGTTGTCTATAAATGATTTCTCCAAAAAAATTTGGTGAAATTTATGTGAGTTTGAGAGTCTCTGGTTGGTGAAGTCTTATGTGTGAGGATTGCTTGGAGTTGATTGCCAGAGGAAGAATTTTCAGAAGGATATCTACTCAAGGCTGGAAAGTTTGCAGAGAGTCTCCAACCAAAGGGGGGACAATTCTCCCCAGGACCCCAAGTAGGGCCTAAACTAGGATGAATCTCCATTCTTCCCATGTGCATGATTATGTATTTGAATGATATGTTACTTGATGAGAATATGATGGTTTATTTCTGTTTGAAAATGAGAACTATATATATGTTGGTTTTTTGTGTATTTGAAATATGTTTCTGGGAAGTGATTTTTATGAATGCTTGTATGTTCACTATGGTGAAATCTTCCTAGGAGGGTAGAAGTGGCTATGATCATGTAGGATAGTGTATTATATTGTTATTGAATGTATTATGAATGTTTCCAAAATTTAGAACTATTATTTCAACCTTACTGGTCTTGTCGGTTTGTGCACCATCTTTCTTTGTCTAGATCTAGAATAGATTTGTAAGATAGATAGGATGGATTGATGAGCCATTTTTGAAGGGAAACTAGGAGATCTCAAATGGGTCGTGCTCAGATTAGGCAATCGTAGTCCCCATTATGCCCAATTCAACCTGCAAGTTAGTGTTGACATTCGTATTTTGCAGTTTCTTTCAGTTTAGTATTAATCGAGCCAGGTCAGTATAGTGGTAACTGAGCTAGGTCGATTTAGTATTAACTGAGCCAAGTCAGTTTAGTATTAACCGAGCCAGGTCAGTTTAGTATTAACCGAGCCAGGTCGGTTTAGTGTTAACTGACCAACTCAGCATCAACCGACCAAACTCAGTATCAACTGAGCAATGCAGTGTTAACTGATGAATGCAGTATTAACCGACCAATGCAATGATAACTGACCAATCCAATGTTAACCGACCTAGACTGTGTTAACCGACCAACTAGTGTCAACTAAGGTAAAACAAGCTTTATACAAGTATAACTTAAAGTATAAGTTTAATTTCTTATACTTTAAGTTATACTTGTATAAAGGGTTTAGGTACCTTCTGAGATGATTGAGATAGGTTCTAGATTCATAGGAGTTAAGATGCAATTTCTAATTTTGAGATTTCTTAAAAAAAAATCAGACTTAGCCAAATTTCAGGCACGTGAGATTTTGTAGAGCATGGTGTTTTGGCATATGAAATTTTGTGTAAACTTTAATTATGTTCATTTCTTGCTTTGTTGGGATTATATGGTGCATTTAGATGCTTGAATAAGGTTTAGGATGTGTTTTAGGGATCAGAATTAGAGTTAGGGTTGTCCAATGGGCTAGGACTGCTCTAAGGCCTCCTAAATGTTCTCCAAACGTTCCTAAAACTTTCCTATTCTTTTCTATGCTTTGATTCTAGTTCTTGAAAGTGTTTATGATGTGTAAAGTTTTTATCACCTATGTACATTTGTTACTTGTTTTGTTGAGGTTATATAGATTACTCATGATGTGTTGCACTTGTCATATACTTGAGTTTAGTTGATGAGGCTAGGACTTGTCTCAGTGGCCTGTGTGCACGGGAGAGTTCCTCTGACCTATAAATGAGCCTTGGAAAGGTTGTACTTGTACATTTGAAAATTTTTATGTTTTTCTTTGAGATGTCTTGTGATAGACATTCTTCCAATAGTTCCTATTATGTATATGGCTAAGGTTAGGACTCGCTCTGAGGGCCTGAGTGTGCAGGGGAGTTTCCTAAACCTATGAATCAGGAATTGGAAGTATTATCTTGTATTTGTGGATTATGATGGGGTAAGGGAATGGGAGCCTTAAGTGAGTGGCTCACCATATGTGTTGGAACCCTAAAGTGGTTGCTGGAGGATCCTATGGGTGGGTTTGTAAAAATGATAACCTTAAAAATTAACCTAGGAAGGGGGGGTTCAAAATATAATGAAAGAAAATATAATAATGGCCACACAGACTTGATTGGAGTACTGAGACCATGGATCCCTATTCATAAAGGGGGGACCGGGGTTACATGGTTTCCAGGAAGGATCCCAATATACAGGTTGTGTGATGATACTCACTTAGGTGGTCTCCTAGAACCTTAACCTGGGTGTTATAATACGATGATATTTTTATGTGCCTTATTCTTTTTATTTTAGTCTTGGTTTTATTGGAATTTGAGACTTAGATTGCCTTAAGGTCTTGAGAGTACCTTGGTTCTATCTCCTAGCATGGGGGGTGGAACTTTATCAGTTTCACATGGTTGGGTGGAAAATCTCTTTCGAGGTATTGTTCGTGGTTTGTGTCATGGCTAAGATTTTGAGTTTTTCAGTGGTGAAGATGTTGTTCTTGTATCATGTATCTCTATTTTTGTTATCAAGATGTAAAGATGTATTATGAGCCCTTGGGCAACTTGATGTAATTATCTTTCTATATGCCTTTAGGAAATATGCAGTAACTGTAATTATGTTTGTAAAAGGAAATTGTAAGGAATAAGTTATGTATATGTGAAGGGTAGAATTGTGAATCTAAAAAGGGATTGAATATGGTTAAATCTATGAGTAATTTCCTACTTTATATCTCTTGTGAATTTTAAATGAAATTGAAAGTAATGGTTCTATGCAAATCTTTGTAATGAAAGTTCTTGTGGATGTAAACTTCTTTTGATATATGTTAGTGAAAGGATATGCTAAGGGTTCAAGGGTATCTCCAAGTGAAATAGTAAAGGAAAAAGGAGCATGTATGTTATCGAAAGAAGTAATGGGATGTGATTTCTTAAATGTATATTTCAATGTGAGTGATGTCGGGTTATTCAACTAGGTTTAATATAAATCCTTACTAAATGTTAACAAGGTTATAGTTGATAATTTGTGGAAGTCAAACTTATGGAAAAATTGATTCATTTAATGATTTATGTTTGTTGTCAAATTATGGTTAAGTACTTTACTCTCTTTCTATTATTATATTGAAAGTAGGAAGTAAGGATTCTTAATGGAAAAGATTAAATGAGTTTTGATGGTTCCTTTGAGTTGAGTATAGATATGGTTAAGGAGTAAATAAATAGGAAAGAAAAATATCCTTAGTGGATGAGTTAGGTAATGTGTGCTTGTTTCATTTCTAAAAGTAAATGATGTGTTAGTTTGGTTTTGAAGTAGAATGAAAGCAATGTTCCAATGTAAATTAAATTGAAAGGGAAATAGAATTTGTAAGATTAAGTAATAAAATGAAATACTTGATAATGGTAATTGAATTCATGAAGGGAACCTTAAGGAATGTACTTGTGAATGGTAATGATGATATGTTAAAGTGTTAAAAAAAAAATTTCAGTTGTAATTTTAGGTCATTAACCTGGTTCCTTATGGGTTCCTTGGTGGGGACATTACATTCCATACCTAATTTTATGCCACTATGGGGTTCTCATGGTCCCTATTTAATCCTAAACCTTCCTAATTTTCATTAGGGATGTGCTCCAAGTGTTTTGAGAGCACACCCACATCCCTAAATTGAGAGAAAATCAAGTGATGATAGGGTGCTCTTGTTTAAGCTCTATCTGAGTGTCTTTGCAAATTGTTTTTACTATATGCTATGAATATGATTCTAGGACTAATTCTTTAATGTCTATTCTTTTTCTCAATAGGATAGGTTTTCACTGATCACATTTCGGCGACCACCGTGGGATGCCATAAGCCTTCTAAATTACATTTTTTAGGGTTTTTTGGCCAAAAAACTCAATTTTTCAAGAATCATGGACAAATTTTGCTGCAGTGTCATAAAACATTCCATCAATGGCATGAATTTTTGTATGGAAACCCCCATATGTCATATGAGTTGATGTATATTGTTGTTTGGGCCTTTTTGCTTGTATTTTGAGTTGTTTCCCACTTCTTAGTCCAAGTGTTGTATGGGTAGTCCTATATTGTCATATGGGAACTCATGTAGTGTCACATGACACTATAACATAAAACATTCCCTTGTCTTTATTTTCATATGGGAGCCATAGGTCTTGTATGGAGCCCTAAACTTGATATTTACTAACTTTTTGGGCCTATTTGGGGATCCTGGTGACCATAGGCTTCAAACTTGTAATTTATGACATTATGTTCTTGTAGGTGCTTCTTAGAGGCCAAGTTAATCACCAAAAAACTGAAGCCTTAAGTCTCATTAACCTTCAAAAAAATTTAGGAACCTAAAAAATTTATTTATTTGGCTTAAAATGAACTTCTATTCACTCTTGAATGCCTTAAATGGAATAAACTACAAATCTTTCATAAATGTTTCTTAATCATTCCTAAAAAATAATCATCATTCCTAATCAATCCTAAAGCAATCAAACTCACTTCTAATGTCTTTCTTTTCATTAAAAAGAACTTCATTCATGTGAATCTAAGGTTTTAGGGTTTTTTCATGCAAACTAGGAACACTTCAAAATTTCAAGGCTTAAAAAGGACAAAGAATTTGCATATCAATCCTAATTAGTTCCTAATCAGTCCTAATCCATCCTAAGTGTTCCTAAATCAATATAGATGCATTTTTCTTAGCTAAAATGAACTTCATTTGCAATATCTTATGTGTTTTCAAAATTTCATGCAATCTAGGAACAAAACTGCATATCATTCCTAATTGGTTCCTAATCAATCCTAAACCATCCTAAATGTTCCTAAATCAATCCTAATGCATTTTTATTGGTTAAAAAAGTATTTAATGTTTTCAAATTTTCATGCATTCATAAAGAAATCTAGGAACACCTCTTTTTGGGCCTAAAACTGAATTATAAAGCATAAAATCTTGTATGTCTAAAGAAATCAAAGTCAAATCAAAAGTCATTTTTCTTAGACTCCTAAATAAAACATAGTATTGAATTCCTTAATTAAAAATAAAGCAAGTTCATTCCATTTCAGAGCTCAAATCAAGATCCTAAGAGATAAACACAATCTTGAATGCAAAAGGTAAAAAACTTGCAACATCTCTTTCAAAAGGCTTTCTTATTTTCAAATGAATGAACAAATCAAAATCCTAAACATATGTGTTTGCAAGTTTTCATTTCAAAACACTTAGTCAATTGAGAAAGGAACTCTTCATGGTGTGATTCTAGGAGTTTTCAATTCTACAAATCCTTGTTAACATAGTTGACGTAAAATAAATTGAACTCAGACAAGTTCATTTGTTCTACTTCTAGAAAGGCATGTCCGAAGAGAAAAGCACTTCCTCTTTGGAGAATGACCTTAAACTGGTACTTCTTGGGCTGGTAGAGAAATAAATCATATAGAAAAATATCGCTTCATCCTTTCAATCTTAGGAGATGTGTGTTGATGGTAGCCTGAGGTAGGTGAATATCCCCACTATTTTAGCATGGTCAACTAGGCTCTTAAGTGAGTCACGCGCGTACAAACTGATTGGGAGGACACCGTAGACCAAATCAGACACTTATTAAATCATAGGCTTCTCGATTGAATCTTGAAGGTATCAAAATCTTTTTGCAAGGACCAATCCAAGTGATTTTCTAGATCACCTTAAGATTACTTACCGTATGTATTCCTTTTTGGGATATCAATCTGTGGGCAAAGATTTTGATACTAGCCTAACTTTTAGGTAGTTTGTGCTTGATGTTTCTTCAAAGTTTCAGACTCAGTGCAAAACATATGTTGAACGTACACAAATGAAGAGTTCTACACACAAATCCTTTTGTCATGTTAGTCAAAATCCTCCAAAGTCCAGAAGTCATCCAAGCTTGTAGAATCTTGTCACCCTAGTCCTCTAATCATGGTCTTCCGATCATCTTACATCCATTATTTTCCTCCTTTCCTCTCTATATCCTAGGTTAGTAGAGTCATCCTGGTCATGCCCCCATTCCCTTTTTTGTCTTCCTCTAGAGTCAGTCTTTCCTCTTATCTAGAGCCAAATCCAAATTCTGGTTTGAGCTTGTCAGTCATCCCAAATTTAAGTCTTAGTCTTCTTTCCATCTTCATCCTTCATCCTTATCTGACTCATCCGTAAGTTAGCATGTCTCAAAACTATTATAATAATTTTGGTTATTATGTCTCTTCTCTTATTCCATCCTATCTCGATGATGATGAAGTCCTTGTTGATCATGATGAGCACTTTGAAAACCTTAGAAGGCTTTCTCCAAACATCCTCTAGAATCTAATCATTCCTCCACCCTATCCCAATGATGATGAAAGTCTTGTTGATCATGATGAGTATTTTGAAAACCTTAGCAAGATTGCTCCAAACATCCCCCATGATCCAATCATTTCTCCAAACTATCCTATCATGCCTTCATACATATCCACTAGTTCTTCTTATCCTACCTTCGATAAGGGAAATCCATTATCCTATTCATCCATACCTTCTTCCTATCTTGAGCCTACATATCCTCTATATGCATCCTTCATACCTCCATCTCCTTATATGGTCGTATCCCAAACACCATCCTTTCACAACAACCCTACTAGTTACATCCCTTATCCAAATCCTCCATCTACTTATCCTCCAACCCATTTTCAAATCCAAGATCCCAGTCTTCCAATCCATTACCTTGATCCTCAATCCTATCTTGATCCATCATCCATTATATCCTATCTAAATGTGACATCTTCCATTCTTTCCTACATTGCCACAAGTCCTCTTTCGCAAGAATAATGCATCCCTCAATCCAATTCATATCCCATACCTCAATCCATCATCCCTACCCCATCAAATAGCCCATCATGTTCACAAGATTCCTCTAAACCTACCTATGAGAACTATCTAGTCATGTCATCCTTCAACTCCTCTTCTAAACCATCATCCCCTCAAGAAAGCTCACAATTTTCCACCCCACCTTCATGTGAGGACTACCCTAGCTCCCCATCTCCTACACATTCCAATCCTTCACCTCAACCTCCATCACAAAATTATCCAAGGAGTTTCAAAAGGAAGCTAGCAAAAAATACCAGTCCCAAAGCTAAAGAGTCAGGCCATCTCAGTCCTTCATGTAAAGCCATTAGTAATGATGCCCATCCATCTCCTACATCCATCATTCCTCCTCCATCATCCCCATCCATTATTCATCTTCCATATATCCCACTCATTGATCCTCTTCCATCTCCTAGCATCATTGAGTCCTTTACATATATTGACTCCATCCAATTTTCATCAACATATCCTTCTCCTAGCATTATGCAAAGCACAAACAATGGGCCTCATGAATTCACCTTTCTTCCTACCATCAAAATCATAGAATATCCCATCCTTTCATCCATACCATCAGAAGAGTTCACCCTTCTTCCTACCATCACAATTATAGAATATCCCATCCTTCCATCCACTCCTTCTGAAGAGACCATCCATAAATCCTCCATCACTCTATCTAGACCAATCTAATCCAGTTCAGATTTTGTCCAAAAGAATGTTGAAATATCTATCAAACTAAATCAATATCATATGCCTTCACTATTGCATGATCCATTGCTTCTATCCCCCCAAATCCAAGATCCTATAATCCCAATTCCTCCAATCCAAAATCCTATAATCCCAATTCCTCCTATCCAAAATCCTCCCATCCCAATTCCTCCATCCCAAGATCCATTTCTACCTCCAAATCCCAGTCAAGATCTCATCATCCCATCCTCTCCACTTGATGATCCTCTAACACCTATCCCACTACCATCACACTTTCCTCTTGTTCCACTTACATTTATCAAGTAAATTCCACTCGAAGCAAAAGAAATCGGTTTCATATCTGTTAGGAATGGGAACACTGAGAGGGGGGGTAAATTGGTGTTCACTATATTTTAAATTTTCACTTTAATCTTTATGCTGAACATAAATGCTTAAGTACTGAAATAAACATTCACATAAACATGAAACATGAAATCAACACATGAAACCAATATGATTACGGGGAAACCCAAATAGGTAAAAATCCTGGTGGGAATTGACACCCACTAATATTCTGCACTAGTGTTTTGTGATCCTTGTTAGAAGATCATTTACCCTGTTAGGAGTAGCTTTAAAATGCTTTAAGTACATTAGACCTAGTTAAGGTTTAGACCCTATTAGGATTCTTTTATAATCTTCCCTATTAGGGGATAGGATGCACTGCCCAAGAGCTCACTACTCAAGTGGTGAAGGCTACAACCTTCTGATCTCAGATACACACTATATTTGTAGGATGAACTATCACTATGACACTTCTTGTTGGATCAATTCCTTTGATGCATTGATGCTTTGAGCTCTAGAAAATCTCTAATACATCTTCTAGTGTCTTTGCACACTTCTTCTCTACTTATTATATCTCTATCTTGACTTCCATGCTGAATACAATGGGTGCACCTTATATTTATACGCTCATACAAAATACACAATTAGGTCAGCCCTATAACTAATTACAAACAATGCTTCCAAATGAATTGGCTTAATCTTTCTTACAATTATACATATAAACATGTCGGCAACATAAATATAATGGGCGCATAGCCTTTACAACATTATATTATAATCGCAAACCAAAATGCTAACTGTCGGCTCTATGCTCTGTTCTCTATTAGCACACACTGGCTGTGCAACTTCAACTTCAACTGACTATAACTTTCTCATACTTACACATCTGATCATACGCTCATAGAATAAGAAAGAATATAGTCTAACCAACTTAACTTCTAGGGCACATACCATAATTCATTTGTACACACGTGTGCTAATGCTCTGAGCTGCAGGAACTCTGTACACTGTCCAGTCTTCAACACTTCACTAAATTTTGATCTTTACATCAAGTGTGCTAACTCCAAACTGCTATATGACTTTGTTGCCATAATGACAACACTAAATCTAGTCATATACTTCAGTATAGAGAACTTTCCAACAATATCCCCCTTTTTCATTGATGGCAACAAAGGAATATGGCCAAGTTGCTAACTATCCCTTAACAAAAAAAAACTTTTATCTTCTATACATTTTTTATACATAATCTTATATCTCCCTATACATATCATACTCCATATTATATATACAAATCCCCCTTTGACATTAATGAAAAATGTGTACCATAAAATGATATCTATGCATACTTACTTAGGGAAAACATTCGGATATGCTATCTTGAGGTTCTGGATCTCCTTTTCCCAAAAAGTTATCAAGGAGTTAACTATATGGAGATGGGCGCATACAGCATATTGAAGCTTCTCCATCATCTTCAAATCTATGCTCGATCCTTGATCATAGTTTATCATGGTGGCATCAATCTCCTTTATGTTCTGATTGAGAATGTCTAGTGAGGGCACAAGAGCATTCCTCAACTGAGTCTATCTAGATCTTATCTTTGCCATCTCTTTCTCAATTATTGCACATGTTCACATTAGTGGATGAGTCTTTCACTAAACTCTTCACCTGCTCAATCATAGCTTCTGCCTCTTGTATTGTCTTAAGATGGGCATCAGTAAGCTTATCCTGATCCATGAAATCTACAATGAATTTCCTTCCTTGATTAACAAATTCTTTTAAGGATGTTTGTCCTGTCTTGAGTGAATTTAGATTTAGTACAAAGTTTCTCATCAACTCATTCAATCTCTTCTTCGAGTACTTTTCTTCTGCAACTTTGGATGTAGATTCTTCAAGGCTTGAAAAGTTACTTTTGAACTATGAGATGACTGTACTCACATCATCAACTGAGTGTACCTTATTCACTTTCATGTCCACAGGCAAAAAACTATTCAGTATGTTCACTAATTCCATAAGGAGAGGATTTCTCATTACTTGTTTCTCCTTTGCCTTCTCCATGGCTAGGATGATGAACTTAATTAGGTCTTCTTCTCTCCATGAGTCCAAACTGAATGTGTCAGGTGTTAAACTTGACAACAATGCTAAGGAGGGAGTGATGGGAGTGCTATCCATCACTTCTAGTTTTACCTTGGCTATTTCAATAGAATTTTCATCTTTCTTTTGTTCTTTTTCTTATTCTTCTTCTTTCTTTTCTTCCTCTTCCATTTTCTCTTCTTCTTTCTCATCTAATATGTTTTCAATCAATACCTCTTCTTGATGAGTGGGATGTGTGTTGTTGCATAAAATATTAGCTTCTTGTGTGCTCACAAAAGCTTCCTCAAACTTGTCTAAGTTTGTGTTAGTGGCCTCCATGGCTATCTCCACATTATCAATGACAATGGTGTTGTCCTTGAGTGATTTTGACATGGGTACAAACTTATTTAACTCTATTTGTACTTCCACTATAGGTGCTAAATCCTGAGGACCTGTAGATTGTACCTTGATAGTCTCTACTACTTTGTCTTGCTTACTAGGTACTTGAGAGATAGGTGCAGACATAGGTTTCATGTGATGTTCTAAGAATACCTTCTCAAAGGCCTTCTCTATTTCCTTAGAGATCAACTCATAGTCTTTGTTCATGAGGTGTAGTATTCTCATTTTTTACCTTAAGTGTGGCTTCACCAAATTCAACAATAGTGACTTTTCTTCAATAGAACATACTGGAAGAGTGGAATCAAGAATTTGTTCCCTTATTTTGAAGTCTTCTTCAATGGCTTGTCTCTTCAAGGTATCCATTATCTGCCATAATTTATCTAGAATTGTTGTTTTCAATTCAAGAACTATCTTCTTGAACTTTATCATATGTTTAACAATCATATCATGTATTTCTGATTTGTCAATCTCACTGTATGATTCATTAAACTTCCCTACTTGATCAATCCTGCCTTCATCAACAATTCTTGTGCTCAATACTTTAAGGCTTGGTTTGAATCCTACCTTAGGAGGTGCTTGAATGTTTTTCTTGCTCCTTGTAGCTCATGAGGATGGATGAATATTGTTGGTTTCTTTCTTTCTTTTGACTATTGGCTTATACTCTGGAGGAGCATTAGAATCATTGGTTTATTTGGGCACAGAAGGAGTGTCATCAATTATATCCTTCTGACTGTCATCTTTTTCAATTTTTGTCTTCTTCATCTTAGGATCTTCTTGTTCTTCTTTTGCTGCTGCACTTTCATTTCCAAAGCAATCTTTTCTTCCCTTTCTTTGTCAAGGTTTTCTTGGGATACACCATGAATCCTTAAGATCTCTGATGTTACTTTAGCAACCTTCCTTTTTGTTGCTGCGCTGTTAAGCTTTGCATCTACTTCTCTAGTTTTCTCCTCATATGTTCCCCACCTAGGTTCATTAGGATCTTTGGGGGCTGAAAGTAGTACCTATGCATATGCTTCAAGGACTTTTTCCTCTACCTCATAGCCAAGTGGATGAATCCACTTATTTCTTGGTTCAATAGCTTCCATACAAGGTGTATCTATTTCTACCATAAAACAAATAGTATCCTTATACTTTTCCACAATACTCTCTAGAATCATGTATCTCATTTGCATCTTGACCCTGAAGGTCTTTAATTCCAATGTTATATAATCCCTTAATGTGCTTTCAATGGATGCTTTGTTGGATATCTGAGGCATGGTTGGAATAGTCTTGTCCAAATACAAATATGATATCTTTCCAACTATATGAAGGTACATGTAAATGATTACTGACCAAAACTTGAATATCTTTGTCTTGTCATGCTTGATGGCATTGATGTTATCAATCAACTGTGCGTGCAAGATTTCACACAAGTTGAATTCCCCATCTTCCTTCACAAGTCTGATGGCAGCTAGAATAGTGCCCGTAAACACACTATTCACCCTACTGGTGTGATGAAACCTATATCCCAGTATCATTGACATCAATTTGATGTCTTCTTGTTCAATAGGCTCTATTGTCATGTCGTGCCTATTGCTTCTTGACTTACATGTTTTCTCAACCATCTTTCTGACATCCTTTCCCATAGGAAGGATGACGCCTATCCTAGAAAGGCCTGTAATCTCATGTATCAAGTCATTGGTGATTCTTACTAGTATATCACCAATCCAAAACAAATCATCATGAATCCTTCTTAATAAGATCTTTATCCATTCTATCTCATAGAATTCATATGCCATTGCATAATCAACAATAGGGTGATCATTCCATTTAGCATATTCATCCATGAATGTTTTGTCTGGTTTCAACATGGTGTCCATATGTGCTTTTAGCCTATCCAATCCAATTGGTTCCTTCTTACAGTAGATATATGCCCTAATATCCTCGACATGCATGACGCCCATAGGCATGTGGGAGAAAGCTCCATCTAAATCATCTAGGGTTGATTTAAATGGATGTTTCTTGAAAACATATCTCTTCTTCTCATCAACATCATAAACAATGGGAGTGGCCTTGACTTACTTGTAAATGCTTTCCAACTAAACTTTGAGATAATCTGAAGGCTTCTGAATCGGCGCAATGAGCTTAGGGTTTATGCAATGGACCAAATGCATTGTAAACACTAATAGATCAATCTCCAAATCTTCACAACAACTTCCAAGGATCTTTCTTCTCTCCTATCACTTTGAATTTGAATGCAATGAGAAATCAAATAACTTTTTGTGTACTTAAAAGTGAAAATTCTGCCATTAATGCAAGTCACGTAAACTAGGTTGTTACTTCAAAATTTGCAACTCGAGTTCTGCTAACAATCAGCATGTGTTCTCTTGCACATAGGTACATTTATACTCCAAAAGCTTAAGTCCAAAGGTGCATACTCTAAGGATGAGTATACCACCCATGCAAGGGTCTAGAGCTAAATTAGCTCCCCCTATGACCCTGAGGGTCATTCATCCAGATGTAGAGGGTGCGTCCACTAGGGATGTATCCAATACACTCTCATCAATCTTGTCCTTCTTTTTTTCTAACCAAATCATGCTTGCATCATCTAAGGCTTTGAAAAATTTAACTTCTCCTATGGGATCCAAAACTGGTTCTTGAGCCTTTTTAGGGCTTCCCTGAGCTTGTGTCCTTGATCTACAGAACCTTGAGATATGTCCAGCCTTGTTACAAGAGTGAAAAATGACTGGAGGTCTTATATTCCTCTGTGCATTGACATGAGTCACCATTTTGCATTATTTTGTTGTGTGACCATTATAGTTACATATCTGGCATGTAATATTTTGAGAACTTCTTATATTTGTCTGATTCTAATTTCTCTGATCTTGTTGAATCTTGTTCTTCTTGCTAGTCTTGCAATTCATAGCTCTATGACCAAACTTGTTGCATGAATAACAGTAGCCATTAAAAGGTCTTACCTTTGTACAGTTCCTTGCAATGTGTCCATACTTGTTACATGAAAAACAAGTGCATTCTACTTGCTTGTGCTCATTCTTGGGTGGTCCACCATTATCTATGGTTTGATCTTCAGTCTCCTTAGCATCAGTAGAGTCCATTTTTTAATCCTTTCTTGCTCTCATATTGTCCATCTGATTTTGTGCTTCATTATATCCAATACAACTGGTGTCTCCTTTGGCTCTTCTTGCATACAACTAAGATTCTATCAAATTATAAATGGTGTGTAATTTGTCAATATGATTCTTTGCTTCTTTCAATTCAGACTCCTAGCTTTCTTTGTTATTCCTCAGCTCCAAGATTTCCATGTTTTATTGCCTTAGTTCTTCATTTAGCTGAAGGATCTCTTTGATCTATTCATCATAAACTTTCTGATTATTAGTCATCTTATCATCAAACTCTTCAAGTTGTTCTTTTAAGGATTTGTTTTCTTCATTGAGCTTCTTGACCATTGTCCCTAAATCATTGGTAGAGCATTCTTTCAAATATTTCCTTAGCTTTTTGATGACTAATTAAGCATCACTGAGTTTATCCTTTAGTTCTTCAGATTCTCTTTCTGACTTGTCCAAATCTTCAAGAGTAGCTTCAAGATTTCTTTTCAGATGTTTCATTTCTTCTTTTTCCATGATCTCCTCAAGTGGTTAAACTTCTATGTTGAGGACCAGAGCTCTGATACCAATTGTTAGGAATGGGAACACTGAGAGGGGGGGTGAATCAGTGTTCACTGTATTTTAACTTTTAACTTTAATCTTTATGCTGAACATAAATGCTTAAGTACTAAAACAAACATTCACATAAACATGAAACATGAAATCAACACATGACACCAATATGATTATGGGGAAACCCAAATAGGTAAAAACCCCAGTGGGAATTGACACCCACTAATACTTTGCACTAGTGTTTTGTGATCCTTGTTAGAAGATCCTTTACCCTGTTAGGAGTAGCTTTACAATGCTTTAAGTACAGTAGACCTAGTTAAGGGTCAAACCCTATTAGGAGTCTTTTACAATCATCCCTATTAGGGGAGAGGACACACTATCCAAGAGCTCACTACTCAAGTGGTGAAGGGTACAACCTTCTGATCTCAGATACACACTATATCTGCAGGATGAACTCTCACTATGACACTGCTTGTCGGATCAGTTCCTTTGATGTGCTGATCCTTTGACCTCTAGAAAACCTTTAATACATCTTCTAGTGTCTTCACACACTTCTTCTCTGCTTATTATATCTCTTTCTTGACTTCCATGCTAAATACAATGGGTGCACCTTATATTTATATGCTCATACAAAATACACAATTAGGTCGGCCCTATAACTAATTACAAACAATGCTTCCAAATGAATTGGCTTAAGCATGCTTAAAATTATACATATAAACATGTCGGTAACCTAAATATAATGGGTGCATAACCTTTACAACATTACATTATAATCACAAACCAAAATGCTAACTGTCAACTCTATGCTCTATTCTTTGTTGGCACACACTGGCTATGCAACTTCAACTGACTGTAACTTTCTCATACTTGCACATCTGATCTTGCACTCATAGACTAAGAAATAATATAGTCTAACCAACTTAACTTCTTGGGTGCATACCATAATTCATCCGTACACATGTGCGCTGATGCTCTGAGCTGCAACAACTCTGTACACTGTCTAGTCTTCAACACTTAACCGAATTTTGATCTTTACATCAAGTGCACTAACTCCAAACTAATATATGACTTTGTTTCCATAATGAAAACACTATATCTATTCATATACTTTAGTATAGGCAACTTTCCAACAATATCTTCCACTGTAACACCTAAAACTAGATGTTTATCTTATTCCCCAAGTCAAAAATATCCTTGTTTGGATAAAATGCTCAAGAAATGGAATTATCAAGGAAAAGGCTTGGGTACCCATGAACAAGGAAATATGGAGCCCATTCAGGACAAGAAAAATCCATGAGCATGTGGTATTGGTCACATGTCCGAAGAAGGCACTTCCTCTAGAAATGTTGGTACAACTAAAGCCAAATTCAAGCATCCAACTAGACCCAGCATCACATCTTCCCATCATCCCACCAAAGCATATAATGTAATTCCTCCTCCTCCATCATTGCAACCCAATACAACCAATCACATTTCTCCTTCATCCTCTAAATCTATTTTGGGTCCCTATGTCCCAAAATATACCATTGTATATCCTTCACATGCCAAATCCATTTTGGGCCCCTACATCCCAAAGTATCATCCCCCATCTTATCCTACTCAATCCTTCACCCAAACATCCCTAGTCAAGATCAACAAAGGAACATTCCCATATATCCTATCTACCAATCTCCTTCCATCTCTCCATCTATATCTCCTCCATCCCACACACCTCTTCATGTTCCTTCCAATGCTCCTCGCAATTTGGATGCTATATCAAAAATGCATAAAGTTAACTATCTGCAACAATCTAAAGATTACCATGTCCACTTTAAAGGACATACTCAAGCAAAGAAAAATCCAATCAATAAATCTGATGCATCCCAATGGCCACAAAGGCCTATCAAAGAAAAAGGAAAAACCACTACAGCCCAATGGACACAAATGCCCATCAAACCACAAGCAAAATCTAATACATCTCAATGGCCACAAAGGCCCATCAAAGTACAATAAAAATCTAATGCATCTCAATGGCCAGAAAGGCCCACCAAAGCTAAAACAAAAACTATGTGGATCCCAAAGCAAAAAGATGTAATGCATCTTAAAGAAATATCCACAATAGCATCCAAAGTTGCAAGTCCAACAGCTACTCATTCCTCTTCTCCATCTTCTACATCTATTTTGGGTCCCTATGAACCAAGATCTCCTAGCACAAATCCTACATTATATCTACCTCTATCTTCCACACCTCATCCACTTCATCCACTGACCATGCAACATTTTCCAATGTTGGTCCTAACAACATCTCCCTATCATGATCACTTTCCATCATTCTATCCAAACACTTTCTACACCATATCTCCCATCTACCCCATCCCATCCATGCCTTTGCATAATCCCCCCATCCTAATAAGGTTGTACCAACATCTAGACAAATCAAAAGGTCAAAAATAAATCAGAAGGTCAACAACAAATTAGAAGGTCAAAAAAAAAATCAGAGAGTCAGTGACAAATCAGAAAGTCAGCAGCAAAATTATAAAAAATTAAGAAAAATATCAAAAAAGAAAAGAAAAGAGAAAAACATTCATACAATGGTGAAAACTTGGCAATTCAAGCACCTTGGACAAGTAAAATGATGAAAACCTAGAAAACATGCGGCATGCATAAAAACCCCCCAGTTCCTTTTTGCAATTGGGGGAATTTCCCTTCTATCACATCTTATCCAATATTTCCTCCATCCCATTTTTCTCTCACCTCTGTCATCCTCCTTCAGATCTTGATAAAGAAAAAGAGACCACCCAGTATACATGCTTTTGGGCACCTTTTAGCATCCATCTTCCTATCACATCTTCCATCCACATATCCCCTATCCACCTCCTATCCTAGCTTCCATCTACCTTCATCATCCTCTTAACGTCTTATCTTCCATCCTATCATCCCCCCTAGCCAAATGCCTCTGAATGCATGAACTGTCCTAACGAGGGGCATCTTATTCCTTGGTAACATATTCCTTGGAGACTCCATCCAAATCCTTGTCTTCCATCTCCCATTGAAATCTTACACCATCCAAATCCTTATCTTCCATCTTCCAATCCAAATCCTTATCTTCCATCTCCAAATTCTCAGCATTCCTCCATCCAAATCCTAAGCAAATCCTCTATCAGCAATCCAACATTCCTCTATCCAAAATCTTCCATCAATTTCTCCAACAACAAATCTCAGCATTTCCTCTATCCAAATCCCCGAGCATTCATCCCTCAACATTCCTCTATCCAAATACTAAGAATTTCCTCCATTCAAATCCCTCGGCATTTCCTCCATCTTTCCATCACTTGGTACTTCCCTTGTCATTGGTATCTAGATAATAAGCTACCACCATGAAATCCAATGCCTTTCATCAATATCTTGCATCTCCCAGCAATTTTCCAACATCTGTGAATCTTATCCACATCCTCCAAAATCCAACATCCAAGATCAAGCCAAACCAATCCAATCACATCCTTAGTCTTGTTCCTAGTCTTGTGGCAAGCTTTGATATCAATCCAATCATCATCGTTGGGATGCATCCTTCCAAAATCCATGTGATTTTAGGACACATCATCAATCATCAATCTTATCCACCATCAATTCATCTTGGCTTTCTAGCCCAACTAGGGCACCATCTTGCATATCTTTGCAACATCAACTTCATCCCTAGATCTCTTGTACATCCTATCCTGAGTCTTGTACCATAGTGTTAGTCATGTCTCCACCTAAGCTCATTTGTACATATGTGTCTTTAGGTCCCATCCTCTATGTCATTTATCCCTTGAGTTGTCATGACCTATCCAACTAAGTGCTTCAACAATCATCCCTTGGTCCTTTTGAGGTTCGAGTGTCTTACCTATCTCTTGTCATAGGGATCCTTATCCAGTTAGCCACCATCCACTTCGTGTCATATCTTTTGAGTCTTCTTAATCCTTATCCTAAATCAAAATCATCCCAGCACTACCCTTTGACTAAGCATTATCTAGGGAATCTTATACTTTTCTTTGCAGGCCTCATCATCTTGAGCAAGAGATTGGCATACACTGGCAAGAATCTCATCTTGTGAAGATCAACAGTCTATCTTAGGTTAAAAAATATAATCCTATCTGATCCTCCATCAGGATGAAGTGACTCATCCCTGACACTTGGTAATCCTCCACCATCCTCCACCGTCAATCCTTAGCAAATCAATCATCCTCCATCATCCTACCTATGGAAAAAGGTTTTGTGAGATACTTGTTATTTCATTGGCTCCTTTGTATCTTTGCTTATCTTTTAATCTCCTTTGTATATATCTCTCCATCCTTTGTACTATATCATCACATCTTGTTGTACATATCCTCATCAGTTCTACAGTAGCATTTGATCAAATATCTTGTCCCACCCAGCCTTGTGCTTCAACAACATCTTTTTTTGACTATCCTTGATCACGTGATTATCCTCGACTCATCATTTTCCAGCGAACAACACAACATTCAAATGGGTCCTTAAGGATGTATCATTCCTCCTATCTAACCTAATCCTCCATTAGCACTCAAACTGGATCTATGACAATGTATCCTTTGCCATGTTCAAACCTAATCTCCCCCCATCAATCAACCATCAATCTTTCTCCTTGGCAAAGGATATCTTTTGGAGTTATGATTTTGATCTTGGATTTTTTTCCTTTGGATCTTTTAAATATTTTACAGCTTCTCATTGTTCATCTCCTCAAGGTTTTCACGATCCTTTATATCATGGTGTGCTGGGAATGAGGACAATCTGGAGTAAGGTCTTTTAATCTTTTGCTTCTCCCTATAAGTCAGTTGTCTATTTGTGGTTTCTCTAGTATCATTTCCACTATGCTTCTTTTGGGTTTCATATATGATGCTAGGGCAACCCTTTGCATGCTTGTTTTTTGTGTCAGTTCTTGCAACGCTAGTGACAAGACCTTGAGTTCCCAGTAACCTTGAAAGGTCTCTAGTATTTCTATATCAAACTAGGATGTGCTCTCAAAAATATCCAACACAACGAGCTCCCCAAATCCCCCATCTTGCATATAGCATCATCCTGCATCATATAGATTAATCTTGAATCTTGCATATAGCTTCATCCTACATCCTGCATTTCACCTCATCTTGCATTCCTCCATATTTTCTCTTGGAAGGACATTTATTTATCCCTCCTTCTGGTCTTTATTTTCCCTTCCACTCTGTGTTCGTTTTGAGAAAATTCCACAACGTTTCCCCTTTGAGTTATTTTCTCGAGGGAGCACAACCCCTTATTCTCTACATTCTATCCTGAGGCATCTTATTTTCTTGTCTTTGATGCCACGCCACTTGCAGCATCGCATCAAAGAGGGGGAAAATGTAGACACCTAAAATCTCTTTTCCAAATAAAAATATTTTATTTTACAAAAACCCCTATTGACATCATCATTTATTAATTAATTAATTAATTAGTTTTTATGTCATTATCTCTCCTATCTTAATTAAAAACATTTAATTAGGAAACCCCTTCCAAAAATGTTTAAATCTAATTTAAACATTATTCCCTCCAAAATTTATTAATTATTTAATAAATTGTCCCTAAACCCTTCTAACCTTTCTTAAACCCATCCTCAACCTACTTAGAGGGAAATTCCTAACCCTCTTAGTCTAAACCACTCTCCTTTGACTTTTAGTCAACCCCCCTCATTAACGAGCCTTACAGACTCATTAATGGCCTCTTACACCCTCATTAGGGCTCTTACAACCTCTTAATGAAGCCCATGTCTCGTCTTCCACCTTGGTTCCCTAGGCACACTTCCCTAGTGTTGCTCACACATGTGTGAGCAACCCTTAACCCTCATCCCCTTGACCATACCCCAAACTCTGTAATCCCTAACCTTGACTCTGACCCTAACTCCCCTTCCTAACCCAAGCCCTTAGAAAAATCCTATAAATACTCCTCCTTTCAAGAGAAAAGTATTAGCTTATTTTTTATCATTCATGCATTGTTATCATGCTCATTTACTTCTAGATCAGCTTAACTTAAATCCTAATAGTTAGATTTAGTTCATTCCTAATCTTTCTAACTCACATATTAACTTAGAATTAATGGATTAAACTAGTTTATTTTATTGTTTTGCATATCATTTCATCACATCACACTCATATTTGGGCTTAAATCAATCTAGCATAATCATTTTTAGCTGAATCTTTATTTTGGCTTCATTAGGCTCCTTGGGGCTCTAGGGACAAATCAAGTGTTCCATACTTGATTGTGTGCCACTATGGGGTTCTCATGGTCCATGTTTGATCATAAACCTTCCTATTATTCATTAGGGACATTCTCCAAGTGTTTTGAGAGCACACCCACATCCCTAAATTGAGAGAAAATCAAACGGTGACAAGGTGCTCCCGTTTAAGCTCTATCTAAGTGTCTTTGCGAATTGTTTTTACTATATGCTAGGAATATACTGCTAGGACTAATGTTTGAATGTCTATGCTTGTTTTGAATAGGTTAGGTTTGCACTGATCACAATAGCCAAGCTCTGTTTGAATTGGATTAAAACCCTATTAAGGAATCCTTTGGGAACACCCTCTCAAGTTTAGTTGAGTCCTTTGTTACCATTGAACCCTTCATAATTTATTTTTATTTATTTTCTAAATAAAAATTCTCTAGTGCCAGAGATAATAAATATTCTAATATTATAGACCTATGATATTATAAATTAAAACATTCATTATCTTATTTATCTTCAAATGCCCCTTAATTTTACATACTAAGAATATACATAAACAAAAAAATATATCACATATGTACTTGAAAAAAGAGTAAGAGATTTATTTATGCACAATAATATTTTTTGTTAAAAAAATTACCAAAAATTTACAATCTTTATTGTAAGAGAATATTTTTTAAAAATAGATAACTTAGTTCAGTTAGACTAAGACCAGTTCATTCCCCTTTTTATATTAATATGAGCTAAAAACAAGAGGACAATAGTTTTGATTAAGTAAAAATAGGTTTTGAAAGGACCCGAAACCTTGTACAAAGAGAAAAGAAGGATATAGAAATGAAAGATCTTTAAAAAATTGTGGAACACCACCCAACAAACTAGAGGAACTCACCAAAGTTCCCATCAAGAGGGCTAAAAACCAGCCTAGCTAAACACAACAAAGGACCATCAATTTTTTACATTTTGGCCCAATCTTATGAGAACGTAAAGACATATCAAATGAAGGTTTGGAGAATTTGACTTTTTTTCCTTTAACTGATGTCCATCCATCCTCCACCTTTTCAGCAACCTTCTGCCAATCCAGAGATAAACCTGAAGAACCCACTAAAGGGCAGACAACATCTTATCCATAGAAGGGATAGGAGTAGCACCACAACTAACCCTCCCAAGTGAAGCATGGGCATCAATACCCACATCAACATGAGATAAGATAGTTGAACCAGAGCCAGCGACAATGTTCTAGATAGAGATAACAACAATAGAAGGGGCAGCCTTAACATTCTGAACCAAAGCCGCCTTAGAGATAGCATATGTAGCATCAAAGACAATATTAGTAGCCACTACCAAAGAATGATCAATCTGAGGTGAGTGATCTGCCACATCCCTTTCCTTGGAAACTTTTCAAACTATATAATGATGGTCTGAAATCCCCAACCACCAAGAAGGTGATTTCTTTGATCTAACCTTATCAGAGGAGCACCACGTAGCGAGATGGCCAGTCTTATGACATTTCCTGCATCTAAATGGAATACCCTCATAATCAAGATTCTGGGTCCAAGATCCATTCAGAGAAGCCAAAGTTATATGTTCAGGGAGACACTTAGAAACATCAGCCTCCACAAGAATACGAGCATAAGTTGTCTTAAAAACATCAGAAGAATCCATATCAATGATCTGGAAATCCCCAATGGCCTCCCCCACAGACTCCAAGACTGAATCCAACCAAAGATGAAGGGAAAGATTCAATAATCTTACCCATAAAGTTATTTTATTAAAGGATCTAGTAAGAGGATCAAACCCCTGATACCAGGGTTTGGCCATCAGGGGAAATCACTCCTCCCAAGAGAAACAACTATTACACAAAATGGTATTCCTATCTGTAGAATTTTCAAATTTCACAATAAAAAAACCCCTTGCCACAGGGTAAATCTGAATTGTGTCAGTTATGATGGGTTCCCAATGTTTAGAAATCAAGCATGTAAATCAGGAAGAGAGGGCCAAAAACCCCTAAAACAAAAAATAGCAGCAATAGAAGAGAAATCCTCCATAGTTTTGAAGATCTCATCCATAGTATCTAAATCAAGATTAACCATGATGGGGCTACTTACCGAGACAGATAGCACCGAAGGACATGATCCCCCTCTCCCAATAGAGCAAGACCATAGATACCTACCTCAAAAGCTGCCACATTTGCATATGAAATTGATGACTTCTCCTTAGCTACCTAAGACCTTGAGAGGGTCATCTAGGAAGACCCTGGCAATGTCTGAGAAAACCTAGAAGACCCACCACCAGATGCAGTAGCAACGGTAGAAGACTTCCCAAGAATGGTTGTCACTGGTAAAACACCCCCAATCGCAGCAGCAGTATTAGGGAGCGCAGTATCAGAAAGGACAACTTCAGCAGAAGATACATGATGGTGGGTGTGAACTGCAACATTTTGAAAAGTAGCCAGGGTGGGAGTGTTAGTAGAACACATTATCATGTCGTTAAACCACAAGAGGACAATAGTTTATGTACAACAAATTTTTATTAAAATTGTTATCCAAAAATTCTACTCTTCATTGTAAGAAATGGATATTGAAATGTTTTATTAAAAAATTCAATTATATCAACACTAAATCAATATTATCTATCAGTTGACAACATTGATTACTTAATTAAAAATGAGAATATCATATATTTTTTATTTTTAAGTTATTAATATATACGATCAAATCTATGATATTTGAATAGATGTTGCCCTAAAATCCTTTGAATTTACTTCAAAATTTATGCATTGTTATCAACATACACATTGCATCTTGAGGTGCAATTGTTAATAATTGTGTTGTGGAAGGATTAGTTAGTTAATGTCTATTATTTTGTTTTCCACCAATAGAGGATAAGATTACTAGTTGAGCATATTTCAAGAGTTGTGATAGTACTTGTTGTTTTATGTCTAATATTTTTTATAATATTGTACCAATAGGTGTAAATTTAAAAATTTTATTGCTAATGATGACTACACATAATTGAATGGAATGTATATCTTAGTTTTAAAAAGTAATGAATCATGTGATGACACATCAGTGCACCAATAAAACATGACTTAGTGCACTCCTCTCACTTTTTCTTGCATTGTTTTGGACACCTTGGAAAAAAGAATGCTGATGTGGCATTATATTTGATGATGTGGCTCTGAAACCTTAGTTATAAGAAAGGATTTGCTAACTAAACTACTATAAAAATATGGGAGTGATTTAAAATTTCTACATAAGAATTTGAGAAACACAAAATTAGAATGCTCAACCACTAGATACTCTCCTCTACAAAGAAGAGAATGTCCTCCTATCTGTAAGAGTTGAACCTTTGACACAAATGCCACAATAGTAATAATGATAAGAAAAGAGAGTCAGTCAACTAAGTCAAACATTGAAACCACATGACAAAAAGACAAAATTGATTTCCAATAAAATAATAAGAAAAAGGTGTTAGGAATAGTCCTAAGAGATAACTAAGAGGGGGGGGGGGGGAGGTGAATCAGTTATCTACAAGTTTCAATTCTTTATCCAATTAAGTATACTTAAACATAAAGCATAAACATAATGAAAGAACACTTGAACACAACACCAATATTTTGGTTATGGGGAAACCCAAATAGGTAAAAACCAAGGTGGGAATTGACACCCACTAATAATCTACACTAGTGTTTTATGATCCTTGTTAGAAGATCCTTAACCCTATTAGGAGTTGCTTTACAAAATATTTAGTACAGTAGACCTGGTCAAGGGTCAGACCATGTTAGGAGTCTTTTACAATTAACCTTGTTAGGGGTGAGGACTCGCTGTCTGAGAGCACACTGCTCAAAGGGGTGAAGGCTACAACCTTCTGAATAATAGATACACACTATATATAGATCTTGGTGATCTGCACTTTGACCTATTGTCTTGATCAATTCCAATGTATAGCACAAATATTTTACTTAGCCACAGAGACCTTCTTCTGATGGCTCAACACTTCACACACTTCTGCTCTGCTCTGCTTCATCAACTCTGAACCACACTTTAGCAATCACAAATAACTACCTATAAATATCTTTCCTCTAAATGATATAATCAATTTGGCCTATTATAACCACCTTAAAATAATATTAGAGAAACCATAACATACTCTAATAATAATTTTGTCAACTCTACTAAGCACACAACACATTCTGGGACCTGTCCAATATTAACAAATGTAGACGCACACTACACATTGTTGGCTCTACCAATTTAACTGAAACTTTCTCCTCAAGATAAATTACATCATGCACTCTTAACTAAACATTACTAACTCTTCTCCAAGCACTAATCCAAGGGTGCATACCGAAATGATAGGCGCAACTCCTGAACCAATATAATCTCTATCGACTCTTCTGAATAAACACGGGAAACTGCTACTGCTGAATAGAAACTACATAACTTTACTTCTACTGATCATCAAAATCTACATCCATGAATGTAACATCACTAACATGTCTCCATCACAAATCCAAATGCACAAGGTTCCATGATAATTGTACGGATAATCATCCACCGAACACTGTCTATAACTCTGTCAGGAACACTGTTGACACAAGCTACTATATAACTGTATGTAATAATAGTCAACCTTTGCATCCATGATATCATGTTGATAATATGTCCATCCAACATATACTCAAAACTTACTACATAAGTCTTCAACACATGCTACTTACCATATGTTGTTATCAATGACAAACATACAGTCAACAATGGCTTGCTGGAAAATCTCCAACAATCTCCCCCTTTGGCATTGATGGCAACATATGGAATGAAAAACACCACCAACCTAAATGAACATTTCTTTTATAACATTCTCCATTTCCTCTTCAAAACTCCCCCAAGGATGAATCCTCCTTCTGCTGCAACATTCTCCATTTCCTCAATTGAACTACTTCCATAACTGAATACTACTCCCCCTTAGTATATTACTCCTTTTACTTCTTTTTTTCATGATTATGTATTACTCCCCCTTTGACATCAATGGCAAAGGGCACTATATAGTTTAAGCACTGGTACTACTCTTGAGATAGAGTAGTCAACCATCCATCAGTCCCTAAGGACTGATGCTCTTTCTTCTTTCTTCTAGGAAGAATCAGGATAGGGAATTACTCCCAACTTCTCCTTGAGATACTCAAAAGTATCATTTGGCAAGGGCTTTTTGAATATGTCTGCTAGCTTATATTTAGTACTCACATAGTCCAACTTAACTTCTTTTTCTGCTACTTTCTCTCTTAGGAAGTGATACTTGATCTCAATGTGTTTTGTCTTTCCATGCATCACAGGCTTCTTTGACATATTGATAGTGCTAGTGTTATCACAATGTATAACAATAGGATAATCAATTTGAATTCCAAAATCCTTTATCATTTTCTTGATCTAAACAATTGTAGAATAATTCAAGGTTGCTGCAACATACTCCACTTCTGCTATTGACTGAGAGATACAATTTTGCTTCTTTCTTATCCAACTGACAAGTATGTCACCAAGAAACACTGCTCATCGTAATGTACTATTTCTATCATCAATGCATCCTACCCAATCTACATCATTATATACCTAAAGCTCAACATTTTCTAAATTGGGATACCATAGACCATAGTCTATAGTGCCTTGCAAGTATCTAAATATTCTTTTTACTTCCATGAGGTGACTTTGTTTAGGCTCTGTTGTGAATCTTCCAACAATGCCAATTGCATTGGAAATATCTGGTCTAGTCTAAGTAAGATAAATAAGTTTTCTAAACATAGACTTGTATAATGTTATATCTACTACTGGTGAATCATCTTCTTTTGTAAGCTTCCATCGAGTTATCATAGGTGTCCCTACTAGCTTGCAATCATCCATCTTGAATTTCTTTAATATCTCTTTCACATACTTGGACTGATTAATTAAAATACATTTCTCTGTCTGTTGCACATTCAATCCCAAAAAGTATTTTATAGGTCCAATCATGCTCATCTCAAATTCATTCTGCATCTCTTTAGCAAATTCAGCACTAAGTTTCTCATTACCTCCAAAGATAATGTCATCAAAAAATATAGCTACAAGTAGTAAACCTTCAGATGTCTCTCTTATGAATAGATTATAGTCTGTTTCTCCTTTCTTGAATCCAATATTTGTTAGATAGCCATTTAGTCTCTCATATCATGCTCTAGGGGCTTGTTTAAGTCCATGGAGGGATTTCTTCAATCTGTATACCATATCAGGTCTATCTGATAAGGTGAATCCTTATGGCTGCTCAATGTATACTTCTTCTTTTAGCTCTCCATTCAAGAATGCTAACTTGACATCCATATAATAGACTTTGAATTTTTTACTATTGCATAAGCTAGAAACAACTTAATAGCTTCTAATCTTCTCACAGGTGCTCTTTGCACATAACTCTTACATACTAACCTTGCTTTATTTCTTACTATTGTACCATCTTCATTCATCTTGTTTCTGAATATCCATTTTGTTCCAATCACATTCTTATTATTAGGTCTTCAAACCAGTTCCCAAGTATCATTCTTGATAATTTGATCTAGTTCTTCTTTAATAGCATCATGCCAATCTAAATCATTACATGCATCTTCAACACTTAAGGGTTCAATCTGAGATAGTAAACATGCCACCTCATTGCTAGCTGAATTCTTTTCTTGTGATCTTGTTAAGACTTTGTCACTCTGAACTCCAATCATTTCATTCTTGGAATGATTTCTAGATGTAAACTTTGGAACTTTAGGTGATATTGTCTCATCTTCCTTCTTAGTTTCTTCTTCACTTGATTCAGGGTCATTGAACAATACATTGATACAGTCAAACATCTCTTCAAAACCTGTCTCACTAGTGGAGGGTTTGGGATCTTCTTCAATCATAGGTGAGTAATCATGATATCTTTCTTGAACCATAAACTTTTCATCAATCTTAACATGAGAACTTTCAATGATCTTCTTCAATATTAAGTTAAAACATTTATAAGCTTTACTTTTAGTAGAGTAACCAAGAAAAATACCTTCATCACTTCTTGCATCAAACTTGCCTACTAATTCATCCCTCTTGATGTAGCACTTACTTCCAAAGATTTTGAAGTATTTCACTATGGGAACATTACCAAACCATAGCTCATAAGGTGTCTTGTCAGTGCCAGGCCTTAATTGTATTCTATTGATTGTATAGACTGTTGTATTGACCACATCTCTCCAATAGGTATGTGCAAATTTTCCTTCAATCATGATGGTGCACATTGTGTCAAGGATAATCATGCTCCTTCTCTCTGCAATCCCATTTTGTTGAGGTGTTCTAGGTGCACTTAATTGTCTCTTTATGCCATGTTCTTCATAGTACTCATAGAATCTGTCATAGGTGAATTCTCCTCCTCTATCTAAACTTAGACATTTTATCTTAAGTCTAGATTCATTCTCAACCTTAGCTTTGAATATTTTGAACTTCTCAAATGCTTCTGACTTATCTTTCAAGAATGCAACCCACATCATTCTAGAATAATCATCTATAAACAAAATGAAATACCTTTCACCGTAGTATGATCTTGTTTGAGTTGGTTCACATAGGTCTGTATGAATCAGATCCAGCTTATTCTCTGCTAAATTATGCTTTCTCCTGAATGAATTCCTCACATGCTTTCCCATTACACATTCCCTACATATAGTATCAACTGGCTTTGCTATGCTAGGTAGGTCTAGTCTTACTACCTTAACATTGTTGATCTTTACTATGTTATCAAAATTGATATGACATAGTCTTTTGTGCCATAGCCAACTGTCATCTACTTTAGCAATAAAACAACTTGCTTCTGGATTAAGCTAAAAAACATTACCTTTAGTCTTTGAACCTAATGCAATTGTTTCTCCTTCCTTGTTGTTAATGATACACTTATTTCCATTAAACTCCAATCGGTAGCCTTTGTCAAGCAAATGCCAAACACTCAGTAGGTTATGTTTCAAACCATCAACATAAAGAACATCATCAGTGCTATTCTTTCCATCCAGGGTGATGTCTCCTCTACCAATGATAGGTTTAGGAGTGTTAGCTCCAAATCTGACCATGCCTCCTTTGTATCTGTCCAAATGAACAAATCTATCTTTTTCACCTGTCATGTGATGTGAGCAACCACTATCAATGATCCAATATGTCCTAATGTCTTCTTGTGGAATCAATGCTAACTCTTGTGAATTCTTTTCATCTTCAAGAGCAATGAATCCAATCTCCTCTTCTCCTAATTCTTCATATGATACTCCATCTCCAACATAGTAACATTCCTTTATATACTTAGGCTTCTAGTTATTGTTGAACTTTTTAACTCTTGTGGAACACTTAAATGCAACGTGACCAATCTTATTACATGAAAAGAATTTGAATTGTAATTGACCTTCATATTTTCATTTTCCTTTCTTTTCTCTTTTAGCAATCATAGAAATGAAATCATCTAGTGTTTTCTCTTCATCATCATCATTAAAATTACCAGAGGTGTTTGCAGATTTCTTACCATGGACCGAAGCTTTGAAGGTTGTTTCACTTTTAGGTTCTGTCTTCAATCTTGAAATCTCAAAAGTTGAAATTTTGCTAATCAAGGTTTCTCTTTTGAAATTTGATGTAAGCTGCATTGTCTCATCAAGTATGTTGATCTTGTTTTCATATTCTTCTATGAGAGTGGTCATCAATTTATCCATAATTTCTTCTTCCGAGATCTCTCCACCATTGTTCCTAATTCCTGCAACTGCTCCATTAATCCTTTGGTTGTAAGCTCTGATGTTCTCTTCAGGTAGCATCTTTAATGCATTGTATCTTTTCTTCCAAGTTTTTATGTGCACATCCTTTGCTTGTTTGTCTCCTTCAAATATGTCTTCTAGGTACTTCCATATTTTGTGGGTTGTATCTACTTTCTTTATTTCTAAAAACTCACTATCAGATATGGCGATGATAAGGGCTTCTTTGGCTATTGCATTCTGATGAAACAATTCCTTTTTCTTTTCAGTAGCATCATCCTTTGCAAGGTCTTCTAAAGTAGGTATCTTGACTTCTTTGATAGTTACATCAAAAACTTCAAAAGCAATGCATTGCAAATGTGTCACCATCTTGTTCTTCCAATCAAGATAATTCTCTCCATCAAACTTAGGACTTTCTTTTCTAAAGAATGCCATCTGATCAACTTCAAGCTATTAAATTTTCTCTTTGAGGCACTTGGCTTTGATACCAATTGTTAGGAATAGTCCCAAGAGATAACTCAGATGGGGAGTGAATCAGTTATCTACAAGTTTCAATTCTTTATCCAATTAAGTATACTTAAACATAAATCATAAGCACAATGAAAGAACATTTGAACATAACACCAATATTTTGGTTACAGGGAAACTCAAATAGGTAAAAACCCCAATGAGAATTGACACCCACTAATAATCTGCACTAGTGTTTTATGATCCTTGTTAGAAGATCCTTAACCTTGTTAGGAGTTTCTTTACAATATATTTAGTACAGTAGACCTAGTCAAGGGTCAGACCCTATTAGGAGTCTTTTACAATTAACCCTATTAGGGGTGAGGACACATTGTTCGAGAGCACACTTCTCAAAGGGGTGAAGGCTACAACCTTCTAAATAACAAATATACACTATATCTGGATCTTGGTGAACTGCACTTTGACCTGCTATCTAGATCAATTCCAATGTATAGCACAAATACTTTACTTGGTTGCATAGACCTTCTTCTAATGGCTCAACACTTCTCACACTTCTGCTCTACTCTACTTCATCAACTCTGAACCACACTTTAGAAATCACAAATGATTCCCTATAAATATATTTCCTCTAAATGATATAATCAAGTCAGCCTTTTAGAACCACCTTGAAATCATATTAGAGAAACCATAACATACTCCAATAATAATTATGTCAACTCTACTGAGCACGCAACACATTATGGGACCTGTCCAATATTAACAAATGTAGACGCACGCTACACACTATCGGCTCTACCAATTTAACTAAAACTTTCTCCTCAAGTTTAATTACATCATGTTCTCTTAACCAAACATTACTAACTCTTATCCAAGCACTAATCCAAGGGTGCATACCAAAATGATAGGCGCAACTCCTGAACCAATATAATCTTTGTCGGCTCTTCTGAATAAACACAGGAAACTGCTACTGCTGAATAGTGACTGCATAACTTTACTTCTATTGATCATCAGACTCTACATCCATGAATGTAACATCACTAACATGTCTCCATCACATATCCAAACACACAAGGCTCAATGATAACTGTGCGAATAATCATCCACCGAACACTGCCTGTAACTCTATCAGGAACATTGCTGACACAAGTTGCTATATAACTATATGTACTAATAGTCAACCTCTGCATCCATGATATCATGTTGATAACATGTCCATGCAACATATACTCAAATCTTACTACATAAGTCTTCAATGCATGCTACTTACCATATGTTGTCATCAATGAAAAACATAGAGTGCAATCCATTAAAGTGCAATAATAATAAGAACTTAAGAGACTAACATGAGTTACAAAGGTCATTACAATAGATCATTGATCAATAACAAGAAACATAATCTTTTGAACATGCACACCTTCTTGACAGGAGCTTCAAATACCCGTTCACACAAAATATCAAGGGAAATAATATTGCAGGAGTGCATTTCTACCCTACCACAAAGCAACTACTTGTTTCCCCAGAATCTTTCCTAACACAAAAGATACCCATCCCAACTAGAGGAAAGCTAATCAAGTAAACTGAAAGGAGTAATGGAATTATGTGCCAAGATACATCCATAATCTAAATTTTAATAAAAACCTTATTGTGGTCACATGAATTTCATATCTCCAAGTAAGATAACATAAGCAACAATCCTTATCTTTTGATAACATCTCATAGAATTTGATTCCATCTCAACACATGGAAAACATAGCAATGATAATTAAATCAAAAGGACACCTCAATACTCTAAAACCTTTAGTAATGAAGTCAAAATTCTAAATACATGTAGTGTGCTTCATGTAGAAGTTTCTATACCTACAAGATCAACACCTATTTTTACAGTTCAATAGTCTTGGCATTAACACATCTCTAATGCACAATAAATAATGTACTCTTATCTACTCTTATGAAACATGCAAACAATTCAATGCACATTACAAATACTGCATTCTTCCTTTTATACTTCTAAGTTATCATCTATATTGATCATTATTGAGTTATTATTGTGATGATTGATTATTTAATCCTCCTTGACTAACTTTCGCTTTATCAAATTTAGAAAAACAAAGGGAATTCACCTTTCACCCTTCATGTTCATAAGAAAAAAAAGTTTAAAAAAATTACTCACAGATTTTATCATATCATAGAAGAGTAAGTAGATATACAACTCACAGAACCTTGACTGCAACCTTTCTTTCTCAAATCTCTATATATATTTTTTCTATTATTCCCTTTTGATTCTGAAGTTAAGTTTTCTAACCATATGTTTGGAAGTTTTCAATAACATGCATTTGTTCTATAATCTTTGTTTTTATTAAAAACGCAGATATATTTTACATTTACATAATACCAAGCCAAGGGTAATTTCAAGGTTCAAACTCACAATTCTCAGAATATAAAAGCTTCATTCAAGTCACTGATAAACTAGATAAACTAGATAGTGTTGTTCAACTACCAATTAACATAAAATTTAAGGTTCTAAAATTAAGATCTTATTCTCTCAATCTTTTCATACAAGCATTGTACACATAAATATATATGATAAAATACTCTTATTTTAGAAGTAAAAGCAATGTGAACTCAATTTCAACTAGTGACAGATCAAGTCAATACTCTTGACAAATATATAAGGCACCAATTACAAGAAGCATAGATTGGTATCTTAACTTATAAAATTTGAGAAAAGACTATAATTTAATTTAGCACGAAATGAACAAGTGCCATGTAGTTGCTAGTACTTGCCTTTAGTTGTAGGTTTAATTGTATTAGCATATAATTTTAAAAAAATTAAACTAAATAATTTTTTAAATTTATTTAATATATTATTAGGTTAGGTTAAATATTTAGTTTATAGTTATGTTAAAGTTCAATTAAAGATATAATTAATTTAAATTTTTTAACCATTTTAGATTTGTCATAATTGTAATTTGAATATTACATATCTATCTAATTCAAAAAAAATTAATTAATTATAAAATATATAATTTAAATGATAACCAAAATAGAATCACACACACACACACACACAGATATATATATATATATATATATATATATATATATATATATATATATATATATATATATATATATATATATATATATATATATGATTGAATGAATTCATAAATATAATATTATTATTATATTTTAAATAATAAAGAGGTAATCTCATTGACTTAATTTTATATATTTGATATTAAAATATAAAAATATAAAAATAATAATTTATAATTTGATATTAACTATTATTTTAATAATAAAAATTTATAATAAGAAAATTAATATAATTATAATATAAAAATTATAATTAATTTATCAAAAAATCAATTAAAATAAACTACAATACAAGATAACATACTCTTATATTCTTTTATGTTTCAATACCATTTAAAACCCTGACATTTATTCAGTTTAATATCACTTAAAAAGTGGAGAAAGAAACAATCATTCATAAAAATCTGTGTATAACAACTCAAATCTATTAACCAATCATAATGAGAAAAAATATTTTTTATAATTTGAAAACTTAAATAACATGCATGTAAACTTTAGAATAATAAAATAAATTTGAAAAATGAAAAAACAAACTTACTTATCATTGGTTCATATGATTGTTTTTAATAACTAGTTATAATTTGAAAACTTAAATAACATGCATGTAAACTTTAGAATAATAAAATAAATTTGAAAAATGAAAAAACAAACTTACTTATCATTGGTTCATATGATTGTTTTTAATAACTAGTTAATTAGTCGCATCCAAAATTCATTACAATAGTACTATGCCTTACGTGTGTTAGGCCATTCTCCCATCAAAGCCAAAATCCCATGAGAATGGTCTGTCCTTGCAAAATTTTGCGTAGTTGCCCCACCATGCCTTTAAGCTTATTTTAGTGTGCACCAAAGTTTTACATGGTTTCATCGCTTGCACCCTTAGCCACTTATTGTTCATGATGTCACCATGCTCTAGCCCATATCGCATCTCCTAATGTGCAAAAAACCTAGGTGAGATGTCATGCCCTAGCTGTAACACAGTTGTGGCTTGTGAACTAAATATATGATGTTTTATGGCCTGCACTCTTGGCATATAGTAGCTCTATGTGTTTCCAAGGTCTCGTTAAGAGCGCATGTCCTAAAGTGTCGAAACCAGGGAGATATTCAAGTTTTTAGGTTTGCTGGGAATGGTTTATTCATACCGGGTGGTGTCAAGACTGTTTAAGCAGTAAACACTCGATGTTTTCGCATTCCTTTATTGCCTTTTGGTTTTAAGTGAAAACCCTAGTTGTTTTCAATGCTTTGTATGCTTGTACTTCCTCCTTAACATTGGCATTTACCTATGTGCGCTGCCACGACTATGTGGGGCCCAGTTCTTTTGGTTTTGCCAGTCGCTTGATCTCCTGTTTCCTGGGCGGTTAAGTCTTTTATTCTACGATTAAGAGACTGTGTATTCATAGGATCTCTTGATTCTGGTGGTGAAGTGCATTTGTTTTGGTGACTTGGTGTTGTCCTCAGTCGCGTGGTCGTGCAACCCTGGTGGTTAGTTCCTTGGCTTTTGGTGATCTGGTGAGCGGTTAATGTTTCTTTTGGCAGTTTGGCCATTCAGCAGGATACGGTTTGATTGGATCTACAGTTTTTGCATGATCGTAAGGAATATTCTTCCCCTTTGCGATCATGCGACCGTCGTTCGATGATTAGGTAATGGGCGGTGGGACCCGATTGCTATGTCGTGTTGATGTGCTCATTTTTCATTGGCTGCAGTGTTGCTGATATGGTGAATTCATTTTAAGGGCCCAATTGACTGTTTTGTCAATTTTTGAGAACCGCTCAATCTGCCAGGAAATAAATGAGATTAATGGTCGTGTTTTAAACTGGTTGATTAATTGTTAAGTTTCCCAAAATTTGAATATTTTAAGGGTTTTCTCAGCAACAGAAGGACTAAAATTTTAATGTTTGGATGGTCGATCTGCATGGTATGACTTTGCGCTCACTGGTACAGTATGGCCCGAGGTATGATTGACTACAGAGGATAGTCGCACCATAGTAGTGGATGAAATGGCTACTCAAGTTGCATTTCAGTTGAAGTTGTAGAGGGTAAACATGATGGGTTTTTAGTCTTTGTGTGCCAGTCAGGAATTGTGCCATTAATGAAGATCATTCTTGGATCTATTTTGCTCCGAGATTGTTTGTTTTCCTTCCTTGTAGTAAATATTGATTAAATTTGGTTGGCAAGGTAGTTGAAACCCTAATTCTGTCCTAGCTATCCAAAGCTTGTTGCATCCTTTCCAAAGGATTCCAAGGCAGCTAGTGACTATATCTTGTTGTTTTTGTTGTGGTTAAGGTTGTTGATGATCAATTTGAAAAGTTAAATAAGGAGAGCTCAGGCTTTGGGTTTTATTTCCTTAGCATTCTGTCATTCTAAAATATATTGATTTTGATATCCTAATGAAAAGAACTTGAATCCCGGTCTTAAACTTATGTATGTCTTCTTATTCTAATCCTATATTCTTATATATTAATGTCACAAAGTGAGTTAGTATATGATATACAAAGTATATTGTGGAATTGTCTTTGAGTTCTTGCCAAAGTCAGGATTAAATCCTTAAAGATAATTCCATAGAATCCATGGTTGAATGAGAATTTGATGTCTAGGTGTAAGATTTGAGAGGATTAATAGGCAAAGCACTTATTCTGGATTTGGGTGGGTTGGAGTTGGTATATTAGTTGATATATGTTGTGGGTGACTTTATGCCCTAGGGTAAGACATTGGTTTGTTCCCCGAAAGTAGTTCATCATCATCAATCACAAATATAAATGATAAAATCTTTAAAATAGTTTGTAAAGGGCATGAATGTGTGATATTTTGGAGACTCCTTTCAAGAAGTGAGTCAAGGGTACACCTGCCTAAGCATTAGGCTCAAAGTGTAGGAGGATCCTTGTTAATTGGCCCTTTTCCTTGTAGAGGTTGGAGTGGTGATAGAGTCAATGACATTAGTTTGTCAATCATAGTGTAGGTCTACAAGTGGAAAGAAAAGGAACCAAAAAATTGGTGACTCTTCTGGGGAGAGTCTAGAGATAAAAGAAAGTTTGACAGATTCTTCTATTTTTCCAATTTCAACTTGTGTTGTCTTTTCAGCTTCTCAAGTTTTTCTTAGGATATTTCCCATTGAAAGTGGGTGGTGACTCAAAGGGGTTAAAACCAGTGTTGTAAATTACAAGCCATGGAAAAAGGGAGAAATACCAGGTCTTTTGTCAAGAAAAATCCAGAGGTTGTTCTGGAACAGTTGCCTAGACAGGAAAAGAAGAGTTGGATCAGAAGGAACGGAGAGTCTACTAGTGCTCCCATAAGAGAACAAAGTAATGTGAGAAATAGAGCATCACTTGCATTCTCTAATGAGGAGGATTCACAATATAAAAGTTCTAAATTAGATAGTGGTCGCTCTGGAGATAATTTTTATGATACCCCAGAAATATTATTTCAGGACAGGGGTTTACATTCTGCAAGTCAGGATGTGCAAGAAAGAGAGATGGGTTTTAGGCCAAAATTAGATCCTAATGCGGATATGTTTAGAAGGCAACCCATGGGACTAAGGTGGGTCCATTTCCCATATCAAAATCTTACTGATGTGGATGTGTCATCAAGCTCTGAGGATATTATGATTGACCCAAGTGACCTAAGTGCACTAAGGTTACAGTTGGCAGAGCAGGACGCTATATACAAGAGATTGCAAAAAGAAAGAGAGGCCAAGAAAGCGAATGCTTTGATAGAAAGGGAATCTCTTCTTAGAAAGATTAGTGAGCTAAAGGAGAGAAACAAGACGCTTGCTTCAGCTCCTAAAACTTTACAGCATGATGTTTTTGGTGATCTTGATGCTTTGAGAAGTGAACGAGAATGTCTGCTACAAGACCATGAATTTGATAAAGAGGGCCCTATGATTAGACAAGTTCAAAGTTATGCCTCTTTACCTAAGGATGCAAATGAATACGCGGTCACTAGACTTAATGTTGTTGTTAGTGAAAAGGGAAAACAAAAGATGGTGGGGATTCAAATAAATGAGCCAAAGGCAGTGCCAAAGGTCCCACCACCTATTTTAAATGAAGATGAAGAGATGGAAAGGAAAAGAAAGGAGGATGATGGCCTAGCAAAAGAATTAGAGAAGGCTGAAATTGAGGCCTCCATTGTAGAAAAGAGAAGAAAGATACAATTCTTGAGGGCTTCATCTGCAAATACTCCTGGACCGTCTGCTACTGACATAGGTATGCAATCTACAACCTCTAATGTTGCTTTAGCTGGTAGTATTGCTGCCCATAATCCATTGCTTACTTCATCTACCAAGATAAATGTTAACCCTAAACAACAGTCAAATGTACAAGTAGATGGAAATGTGAATATTGATTCTAGTGGAAACATCAGTTCAAGTTTAAAAAGAAGACATATGCAATTAGAAGGCTATAGGAAAATTAGTTTTGATGGAATACCAGGATACCCCAATGCTTTCCCAACTAACATAAGAGACAAGATACCTAAATTTGCTGGTAATAATGTTGTTAGTTGTGAGGAACACCTTAGGTTGTTTTTCGATATGCTAAATGACTATGAGATTGAGCATGAGGATGTGGTCATGAAATTATTTGTTCAATCTTTGGTGGAGGATGCTAGAGATTGGTTCAAGAGACTCCCTGACCGATGTATTGACACTTGGGATTCTTTTGAGAAATGTTTCAAAGAGCAATATGGTGATAGACCTAATGCTAGTTTCATGTTTATTGAATTCAATACTATAAAGAAAAATCAGAATGAATCTGCAGCCGAGTTCAACATGAGATTTCAGAAAGGTATGCATAAACTGTTTCAAGTCATGAGGTTAGATGACAATCTCTGCCTAACCACATACTTCAATGCCTTCGATGGTAAGATGGGATATTTTTTGAGGGAAAAAGAACCAAGAATTCTTAGGGATGCTTTTAGGATTGCTGTCAATATTGAAAACAACATGAAAATATCAAGAAAATTGGGTGCAAAAAGAGATGACCTTAAATTGTTTGGAGATAGAAAATACAAAAGGGATAATGAAAGAGATGTTGGAAATAAGAAGCAAGAGGAAGATAAGTTGGATAAAGTGTTGAATGCACTAACGGACCTGAAAGCATGTGCAAATAGGAATAATAGTATTCCTATTAATGAAAAGCCTCAATTCAACAATAATTTCAACAGACAGAATAGATTGCAAAATTACCCCTATAACACCCAATGGAAGGATGGCAAGCCTATTGTCCCTACTGCAAAAGGAAATAATGACAGATTTGTCCCTGATCCTTTAAAAAGAGTTTATGTGAATGTCATGGAGGATGCACCATGGTGTGCAGTTTGTCAGTATCCTCATTCTGCATAGCATTGTGTAGTTGCACATTCCATGTTAGCATACCAAGATGATGGTTTTGACAAACTTGATCAGAAAGGAACTCATGACAGCATTGGGTGTAACATGACATCTTGATATTTGGGTTCTGAAGATGACTCTGACATTGATGAAAGGACATGTAACATGATTTCTTCATCAGAGCCAATAAATTTAAGAAGACCTTCAAAAGAAGAAATTGCTAGGATTACTGCAGAGATGGTAGCTCAAGTACAAACAAGAAATATGAAAACCAGTGATGCTACTAGAAAAGTTGCAGGAATGTTTATAAAGGATACCAATCCTAAGGGACCCAATGGAAATAAATCAAAAGATGAAAACTTGATGAAGTTCAAAAATGAAGGTAAGCAATGGGAACTTAGGGATGTTGGAGCTGAAAATATCTCTGTTGTCCATGATAAAAATGATCAAAAGGAAACAAAAAGGCCAGTTAACATAATGGCTAAAACTGAAAAAATGAAGGTGATAGCTACAACTGACATATCAGAGAAACAAAAGGATACTAAAGCAGTGCAAATTGAGATTCCTTCTTCTGCCCCTGTTGATATGTTGGCTGTATTGTCTCAGATTATTGTCAAGGTTTCTTTGTTAGAATTATTGAGGATCCCTGAGCATAAAGAAAAAGCTCTTGCATGGGTAGATAATGTTCATGATAAAAATGTTGCTTGCAATGCTAATGAGCCCCAGGCTAAAACTATGAAGGAAATGGAAGTTCAGGGAATGATATCTCAAATACCACCCATATACTTGGATAGCTATGTCAATGTTAGCCTGGAAAACATAGATCCATTCTTTTTAAGTGTCATTGTGAATGGAATGAAATTGAGAAACTGCATGATTGATTCAGGTGCTTCAAATACTGTTATGCCTTTCAAAATCATGGAGAAGTTGGGCCTTAAAGTTGACACAATTCAAGGTAGATTTTGTGCAATGGATCAAAGAGAAGTACCAGTTATTGGGACCATAAATGCAATGCCTTACAAATTGGCAGCCTACCCAGAGAAAAATTTGACAATTAGTGTCTTGGTAGTGGATATCCCTCCTCATTATGGGATGTTACTATCTAGGAAGTGGAGTGCTGCCATGGATGGAAGTTTACAATGTGACTTGTCCTATGCAACTTTCAAGATTCATGATTAGTTTATTAAGATTGAGCGAGAGCCGAGAGTATGCCACATGATTGAAAGGAATATTGATAATGAGACTACATATTTTGTGGATACTGACATCAATGCTTTCAAGGCAGAGGTCACTGTGCTTGAGAAAGAGTCTATATTGCCATTTGTTTCTATGGAGGCAAAGGCTAATTCTGAGAAAGGTGATTTATGGGTAATGTACTTTGATGGTGCAAAGTGCAAAGATGGTTCAGGAGTAGGTATTTTACTCATTTCGCTTGATGGAAGTACTTACAAGTTCGCTTTCACATTAAACTTCTCATGTACAAATAATATAGAAGAATATGAGGCATTACTAATAGGATTTAGGTTAGCACACAAGTATAGAATTAAAAGCATAAAGGTTGTAGGTGATTCAGAGTTGGTTGTGTCCCAGGTAAGATCAGTATATGCTTCCAAGAGCAAGAGATTGAAACAATATAGAAATGCTATTTGGGATATGATTGAGCATTTTGATGCCTTCAATATTGTATGGAAGGATAGAAGTAACAATAAAATGGCTGACTTGTTAGCCAATGTAGCAATCAATCCTAGTGACATTACTTTTGTTGGTATTTCAAAAGTTGAAATTCAGACTAGGCCGAGTATACCAGATAATGTTGAAAATTGGTAGGTTTTTGAAGATGACCAGGATATCTTAAAATTTATGAATTGTGAAGATCAATATCATGGTCAAGAACTAGATTGTTCATCATTGGTTGAGATTGCAGAAGGAAGAGAGGTTATCCTCGGTAATAAGGTCCTGTAACTTAAGACTAACAAGGTTCCCAAGGGGCTTGTTGTTCTAGAAAATGTATTTGATAGTCAAGACAGAGTTCAGATAGATACTAAGAAGAAAGATCAAATGGATGTGGATGAAATTAACCTTGGTACACAGGAGGCAACCAAGAAGGTCTACATTGGTAGAGAAATGTCTCACGAGGTAAGGAAGTCCTTGATTGAGTTATTAAGAAAATGTAGGCATGTTTTTGCATGGTCATATGATGATCTAAAGGTTTATAGGGAAGACTTGTTCCAGCATATTATTCTTTTGAAAGAAGATGCCAAACCCTTTAGGCAAAAACAAAGGCCTATTAATCCTACCTTAGCACCCAAGATGCAAGAAGAATTAATGAAGTTGAGAGATGCTGGAATTATAAAGCCTGTGAGGCACTCTTCTTGCGTGTCAAATTTGGTTCCTGTTAGGAAGAAGAATGGAGATATTAGATTATTTGTGGACTTCAGGAACTTAAATGTATCTTCTCTGAAGGATAACTATTGCTTGCCTAATATGGAAGCTATGCTGCAAAGGGTAACTGGTTCTGATTTGATGTCCATGATGGATGGTTTTTCAGGCTACAATCAAGTTATTGTAAAAGAATCAGAACAGTTTAAGACAGCTTTCACAACACCCTGGGGAACTTATGTTTATGTGAGAATGCCTTTTGGTCTCACAAATGCTGGTGCTACTTTTCAGAGAGCAATGGATGTTGCTTTTGCAGATTTTATAGATGTTTTCCTTGTTGTTTATCAAGATGACTTAACTGCATATTCCAAGAGGGAAGAAGATCATTGTTCTCATTTAGAGAAGATATTTGTAAGGGCTTTGGAATATGGCATTTCATTAAACCCAAGGAAATGTGTGTTTCGTGTGACTGAGGGTAAATTGCTTGGCCACTTAGTTGGGAAGCAAGGAGTGAGAATTGACCCTAAAAGGGTGATGGCAATTGATAAAATTCAAAAACCAAAAAATGTGAAGGGAATCCAATCCTTCTTTGGCCAGGTGAATTTCTTAAGGAGATTTGTTACAAACTTTGCTGAAGTTACTAGGCCAATATCCAAAATGTTGAGGAAGGGATCTGTGATTAAATGAGAAGGTGAGCCGGATGAAGCTTTCAAGAATATCAAGCAGGCAATTAAAGACGCTCCTATACTTAAGGCACCTGATTATGATGTCCCAATGCACATTTTCTCCTTTGCATCTTTTCATACTATTGTTGCAGTTTTATTGCAAAAAAATAAGGAGGGTTTTGAGCAGCCTATTGCATTCTTTAGTAAATCTTTGCAAGCTACTGAATTAAAGTATGATATCAATGAGAAACAAGCATATGCACTTGTGAGGGTAGTAAAAGCTTTTAGATGTTATTTGATGGGGGTAGTTGTGGTTGCCTTTGTGCCAAGTGCTGCAGTAAAGGATATATTTTCACAGCAAGAGGTGTCTGGGAGAAGATGAAAATGGATTAATAGAATCTAGGAATTCAACATTAATGTTCAAATTACCAGGTTGGTTAGAGGTTAGGGGTTAGCGAAATTGATGGCTCAATCCAATCTTGATGCAAATCAGATAAATCAAGCTAAAGTTGATTACACATGTGATATGGATGATTGTATCTGGTATCAAGATATTATTTTTTACTTAAGAAATATGAGGTGTCCAGATGGAATGGATGACAATAAGAGAAGGACACTGAAACTATAGGCAATCAAGTATGTAATTATAAAATGCAAGTTGTATAAAAGGAATTTGGATTGCATACTTTTTAAATGTGTTGATGAAAGTCAAGCTAACAAGTTGTTAAGAGAAATGCATGAGGGAGTTTGTGGAGGACATTATATGGGAAAGACTACAGCTCAAAAAATTCTGAGAGTGGGATTCTGGTGGCCCACAATCTTCAAGGATGTTGAACAGTTGGTAAGGAGGTGTGATGCTTGTCAAAGATTTTTTGGTAAGCTCAAGTTTTCAGGAAATGTACCATTGAGGCCAATTGAAGTGCAGGCCCCCTTCCAACAATGGGGAATGGATTTTATAGGTGAATTCCCAAATAAGTCTAGTGGAGGCCATTCTTGGATCTTAGTTGCCACTGATTATTTTACAAAATGGGTAGAGGCTATTACTACAAGAAATGCAACAAGTAGGGTGGTAATTGATTTTCTATTGAGTAATATTGTTACAAGATTTGGTTGTCCTAAAAGAATTGTCAGTGACAATGCAATGTGCTTCAGGTCTACTGAATACAAAGAATTCTACAATGGTTTAGGAATCTGGATGTCATTCTCCTCACCTTATCACCCACAAGGAAATGGACAGGCAAAAACAACTAATAAAAGCTTGATAAAGATTCTCAAGAGGATTCTTGAAAAGAATAAGAAGGCATGGAATTCAAAATTGCCATTAGTTGTATGGGCTGACAGGGTAACTGTGAAAAGGGCAATTGGTTGTGCACCATTTGATTTAGTATATGGAATACATGCAAGGATGCCTCAGAACAATTTACTAGAGATGTATAAGTTTGTTCAAATATATGATGAGGATCTAGAAGATGAAATGCAATTAAGAATTGAGGATTTAATCAAGCTGGACAAAACTAGAAGAGAATCAGCTTCAAAGAATGTCAGGTTGCAGTTGCAAGTTAAGAGTTTGTATGACAAGAAATCAACAGAAAGAAGGTTTGAACCAGATGATTTGGTGTTGATCTAGAATGCCAGATTGGAAGATAAAGGAAATCATGGAAAGTTTGATCCAATCTGGTTAGGGCCATATGTGATTCATGAAAAATGGGGACAGGGTTCATACATTGTCAAAGGATTAGATGGTGACATTCAAGAATTGCCAATTCATGGACAATTCTTGAAAAGGTACTTCAGTTGAGGTGCATTCTTCTCCATGAATAGTAGTTAGGCTTGTATATACTGATGTGTTTCTTCCCTACCCTTCTTGTTTCAGTTGTAGGGTTTTGTCCTAGTGCTCTTTGATTGTTTTTCCAGTGGGTGGTCTACTCTCCCAAAATTCTGAATTCTTGCATGGACACAAGTTACCCATCATCCCCAAACAGAGCCATTGTTAGGCCATTCTCCCATCAAAGCCAAAATCCCATGAGAATGGCCTGTCCCTGCAAAATTTTGCGTAGTTGCCCCACCATGCCTTTAAGCTTATTTTAGTGTGCGCTGAAGTTTTACATGGTTTCATCGCTTGCGCCCTTAGCCACTTATTGTTCATGATGTCATCATGCTCTAGCCCAGATCGCATCTCCTAATGTGCAAAAAACCCAAGTGAGATGTCATACCCTAGCCGTAACATAGTTGTGGCTTGCGAACTAAATATATGATGTTTTATGGCCTGCGCTCTTGGCATATAGTAGCTCTATGTGTTTCCAAGGTCTAGTAAAGAGCGCGTGTCCTAAAGTGTTGAAACCAAGGAGATATTCAAGTTTTTAGGTCTGTTGGGAATGGTCTATTCATACCGGGTGGTGTCAAGATTGTTTAAGCAGTAAACACTCAATGTTTTCACATTCCTTTATTGCCTTTTGGTTTTAAGTGAAAACCTTGGTTATTTTTGACGCTTCACACGCTTGCAGTTCCTGCTTAATGTTGGCATTTACCTATGTGCATTGCCGCGACTGTATGGGGCCCAGTTCTTTTGGTTTTCTCAGTAGCTTGATCTCCAATTTCCTGGGCAGTTAAGTCTTTTATTCTATGATTAAGCGACTATGTATTCGCGGGATCTCTTGATTCTGGCGGTGAAGTGCATTTGTTTCGGTGACTTGGCATTGTCCTTAGTTGCATGGTCACGCAACCCTGGTGGTTAGTTCCTTGGCTTTCGGTGATTTGGCGAGCGGTTAATGTTTCTTTTGGCAGTTTGGTCGTTCAGCAGGATACGGTTTGATTGGATCTACAGTTGTCACATGATCGTAAGGAATATTCTTCCCCTTTGCGATCATGCAACCACTGTCTGATGATGAGGTAATGGGCGGTGGGACCCGATTGCCACGTCATGCTGATGTGCTCATTTTTCATTGGCTGCGGTGTTGCTGATATGGTGAATTCATTTTAAGGGCCTAGTTGATTGTTTTGTCAATTTTTGAGAACCACTCGATTTGTTGGGAAATAAATGAGATCGATGATCGTGTTTTAAACTGGCTAATTAACCGTTACTTCCCAAAATTTGAATATTTTAAGGGTTTTCTCAGCGACAGAAGGACTGAAATTTTAATGTTTGGATGGTCTATTTGCATGGTATGACTTTGCGCTCATTGGTATAGTATGGCTCGAGGTATGATTGACTGCAGAGGATAGCCGCACCATAGTAGTGGATGAAATGGCTACTCAAGTTGTGTTGCAGTTGAAGTTGCAGAGGGTAAACATGATGGGTTTTCAGTCTTTGCGTGCCAGTCAGGAATTGTGTCATTAATGAAGATCATTCTTGGATCTGTTTTGCTCTGAGATTGTTTGTTTTCCTTCCTTGCAGTAAATATTGATTAAATTTGGTTGGCAAGGTAGTTGAAACCCTAATTTTGTCCTAGCTATCTAAAGCTTGTTGCATCCTTTCCAAAGGATTCCAAGGTAGCTAGTGACTTCCAAGGTAGCTAGTGACTATATCTTGTTGTTTTTGTTGTGGTTAAGGTTGTTGATGATCAATTTGAAAAGTTGAATAAGGAGAGCTCAGGCTTTGGGTTTTATTTCCTTAGCATTCTATCATTCTGCAATATATTGATTCTGATATCCTAATGAAAAGCACTTGAATCCTGGTTTTAAATTTATGTATGTCTTCTTATTCTGATCATGTATTCTTATATACTAATGTCACAAAGTGAGTTAGTATATGGTATACAAAGTATATTGTGGAATCGTCTTTGAGTTCTTGCCAAAGTCAGGATTAAATCCTTAAAGATAATTCCAGAGAATCCATGGTTGAATGAGAATTTGATGTCTAGGTGTAAGATTTGAGAGGAGTAATAGGCAAAGCACTTATTCTGGATTTGGGTGAGTTGGAGTTGGTATATTAGTTGATATATGTTGTGGGTGACTTTATGCCCTAGGGTAAGACACTGGTCTGTTCCCCGGAAGTAGTTCATCATCATCAATCACAAATATAAATGATAAAATCTTTAAAACAGTTTGTAAAGGGCATGAATGTGTGATATTTTGGAGACTCCTTTCAAGAAGTGAGTCAAGGGTACACCCCCCTGAGCATTAGGCTCAAAGTGTAGGAGGATCCTTGTTGATCCTTGTTAATTGGCCCTTTTCCTTGCAGAGGTTGGAGTGGTGATAGAGTCGATGACATTAGTTTGTCAATCATAGTGTAGGTCTGCAAGTGGAAAGAAAAGGAACCAACAACGTGCAAGTACTAATTAGCCTTATTGTCCAACAATCGAATTATACTTACAATAAATTATAATTATTGTAAGATTTGTACCGATTCCCTAATTAAGCACTAATTCTAAATAAATAAAATAGAAGTGGTGACCTAATTTCTAAAATTATACCATTAAATGTGGAATCATGTGCTCGTTGTAGTAGTTGGTTCCTTAATTCAAATGTCATTTGTTCAACTTATGGCCAGCACACTAATGGATAATATTGACATTTTCTATTGCATTTAGTCAATAATAAATTAAGTAAACAAAATTTCGGCTTATGACACTATCTCTTAAACCAAAATATCTCTTTCAAACAAAATTATAGTGTTTATCCGTTGAAACCTGACCACATTTTTTTTTGATTTGACATTGCACAAGCACATCAAGGCCACATCAGCCTTGGTCATTGATTAAACAGAAGAGAATTGCATAAATTAGATCAAAAATAGTGTACTGGACCGTATCCATATATGATTCCAATGGGTCCAGAATGAATCTTCACCTTGGAGATGTGACCCACTTTAATGAGTGCAATCAATGAAAGCTGGTATCAATGGAACTGGTGCGCTAAAAACTGAATTGTTTATTGATGCCCAATTGATTATGAGAGTCATGATGTGTTGATGATTGTGTTTGAATAAAGAAATATGTGAAGGAAATGGATAAGATCAACTGCTGCTTGGTCCCCATGTTGATGGTTCACAATGAAATGACTATTAAAAAGATTTTTCACATCAATATAAAAGGACTTTAGATCACATCAATATCATACTTTTAAGAATATTGATATTCAGGCATGCAAATAGCTTTTGTCAGTATTTCAACACGTTGGGAATTATATGATCTTTTTTCTATTTTAAAATTGAATATAAAGAATGTATTAGAAGTTAAAAATCTATACATTGTATACCGAGTTAAAGAGTTCACAAAGAATTGAAGCAAAAGATATATTACATTTTATATTATTTAAGAGTGGACAGCACTCAAGTATATGTGATAATGTTGATAATTTTTTGAATGAGTGTTTTCTGATTTTTTTGATAAGATTATATACTGATTACATGGGGTTTGAGTTCATTATTATTTTTCAGCTTTTGTTTAGTGGGTTAATGAGTGTTGTCAATTGTAAATGAATACGAGAGAAAAATCATGTATAATTATTTATGTGAGAAAAAATTGATTTACATATAAGCATCTATATTAATAAAAAGATTTTGACATCTTATTTGTGAGCATTGTTGTCTTAAAGTGAGATTTTCAGTTTAGTTAATTTATATTTTGAGGAAAAAGTGACACTTCACAATTTGGGTAGTAAAAACAGTTACAACATGTTCTATCATAGCAATTTTAAAAACATCAGATTTCCACAATCCATTATGATGAAATAAGTTTCTGGATTTGATTGTGTAAGTTTTTTTACATCAACGTTTCGGATCACACTCCGTGATCCATCATCAAGATAAGAGAGTGAAGAATGAACAGTAAAAAGTTACTAAGTTACTCCGTGATAGCAATTTTGTAATGCATAAACTTCCAAGCTAAGAAACTAAGTTTGGGCCTTCGCTTTTGATTTTCAAATGGAAAGACTCAAGGTGAACCACATAGGCTTACATAAATTCACTCTCTTTTTCATATTAGTCCTTAGTTAAAGTTGGACTAGAAGGAGAAATTATAACTAGATTGATTTACGGGATAACTTTCAATATTGTATAATAGGAACCATCTATAATCTTGTGTAAAATTGCATGCAATGGAAGTTTAAATTTTTAGTTATTAAGATGATTGAACTAAATCTTGAACTTTGAGATGCCATTAATATGATAATTAGATAGTTGTAATCATGTTTAAGTTGTATAACACTTTTCCAAACTAAGGCTGCAAAGTCTTGAATATCTTTGAATTACTAGATTGCTCTTATAAATAAAATCTTGATACATTATTGATTACCAAGACTTAGAGGTTCATTATTTAAGAAAATTAACCTACTGCAACATGTTGATGGAGAAATTCAACCCAATACTAAGAGAGAGTGTTCTTTATTCAATAAGAGGGGAGATTTGTTGTTAAGCTTTGTATATACTTAAGACCTGTCTAAATGTTTGAGCTTTATAGTGTAACAATTTTAATCTTTAATTTAACCTCTTTCCAAGCATTATTGGCCTTGATTATGAAAATCTTGTGCATAATGATTGCATTTTGAACTGCAAATCCTTAAAAAGGTCTTATTATCCATTTTCTATAAAAATAGACTCTTGGATTAATATATAATTTAAGTCTAACCTTTATGTTTGTTTAGATGTACTAAAATTGAGAATCAACCAACCAGCCTCTTTTTTGGTCTTATTTTCCTTAAAGGAAGCCTCTAATGGTTTGACTTAACTAAGTGTAGCCATTTTTTGTGGAAGCAAATGTGAAAAAATGTAGATGTGACTACTAAAAATGATTTTGTTGGAAATTTGGATGTGTCTAAATATAAAATTAATTTATTTGACCAAGATCAAAGCTTGTAGCTTATTTTATTGATGAACCAATTCTACATTTCAAAAAAGAGACTTTTATCCTAAAGGAAATTCTTAAATATCTTAAAATCCCACCATGTTTGATGAATTTCCATTGTGAGGATATCCATAGAGGTGGCAGGTTAACAAATGTAAGCATAAATTTAGTTTCATTAATAGAGTTAAGAGCCAATTGTTGAGAAAACCAAGTTTAGAACATCTAACATATAGTTTATACCTTCTTACAAAAAGTTGATTGAGTAGCAATCCATCATAATAATAATAATAAATAAATAAAAAGAATTAAGAGCCATTGATTACTAGATAGAAAAATTTCATGAGTTAGCTACTAACTTTTTGTCTGGTTTAGTATGTATCTAAGAGCAATAGTAGTAAGAACAATAAAGGAATGGGACCAAATGATAGCCTTTTCTTATTGTCCTTTGAAGAGAAAAATTTGGAGGGATGAAACCATTAATAGAAATGTAATAATTAATATAAATAAAGAGGATTCATATGTGTGTAATGAGATTGGGAACAAAACCTAACTATTTAATAACTTTTATTATGATCTACCATTGTATTCTATACCAAAATATAATATTATTGGGAAACTATTTTATCCCATTTGTTAAGCCCCTTCAATTATTCTCAAGGACCAAGTTTCCTAATTTGATCTCCATCATATAAAATTAGTTTATTTAGGTCCTACTATTTATTGAGTTTTATGCCTAATTATTGTATTTGTCTTTGATTAAAATATTATAAAAGGCATTAGGAAGAGTAATTATTCTCCAAATTATTATTGTCTTGCATTTTTTCTCATGGGAATCAAATTTATTAAGCTTGGTGAATGGAAAGACCAGCAGATCATTTTTTAAGGCTTATTTAAAAACCTCATAGAAACCCTCCCTCAAAAATGACCACATAGTATTGTAAAATTTTATAGGTCAATAATCTTTTACAAGGATTTCATAGTTAGTCATATCCTTCAAGAAACATCAAAATCCTCAAGAGAGAATAGATTCAATCTAAGTATATTAATTGGTTAGGATAAATATTATTGGGTTTGAAAAATGCCTAAAAAATCATCAATTATATATTGAAGTGAATCTCCTTTAGTTAGGCTAGTAAGAGATAGTGTGTAGTGTTGGAGTAACATGGATTTTGACGTAGGACAGGTAAGGAGGATGCAATTAAGGATAGTCCAAACAAGCATCCAAACACCACAATGCGGAATAACACAACAAGACAATGTTTTCAACTAAATTTTCATTAACATGCCCCGTTGTAAGGCCTTCCTGGTTAGGGCCAAATACAATCAAAGTATTTCTGCAAACTCTCAGCTAGTCCAACTCTGAAACAATCAACAGATGATGGAAAACACTAAGGAAGATCTGAACTTGAGCTCGCAAGTCTCCAAGCAATCCCCTTGTCTGCAAGCATGCAAACCACTAGCTCTGCTATTACAAACTATTAGATAACAATCTAATCTTCAAGATCTCGCAGGATACAAATCTAATCTTTACACCTACTCATCTACTAAACTACTACCCAAACACTCCTTAAATACTAATCTTCAACCACAAGTCAGCTGGAAGAAATAATTAACTCCTAAGCCAAGTCGGCTCCTATTACAAATAAATATTAAATGCAACAATAGTCTACTCATAAATAGCCTTACAAACATTTAATTATCCATGTCGGCCTCTAGATCTACATAGGAGAATACAACAAAAGCTACCAACAATAAATGCACCAAGTCGGCCAACCAAATCTCCAAGAACTCCAGTTGGTAAACCAGAACTACCGAGCACCAGTGAAACAATCGACCACACCAAGAAACACTGAGCAATATAGGCATTGTCGAGCAATCACATCGACCGAGCACCACAGGCATCGTCGAGTACAAGTTCCACCAAGCACAAGAGGTTTCACCGAGTTCCTTCAGCAATCAAGATTCCTTCAATAACTAAGACCGTTAGTTAAAGCTGCAACCAAGTACCATAGAACCAAAACAACACACCTCCATGCAGATTCACCGAGTACCCTACAATTCCCCTGCATTAGACACCTCAAGTTTGAAAAGATGTTCTCATAGGCTGGAAGAACATCTTTCGGGATTCAGCACACAAACCCCGAACTAGTTCTTCACATACAAGCTCTTCAATTCTTCACCTTGCATACTCTTCCACTTTTTTTTCCTTTGTCTTTTCAAATCTTTTATGGATAACACATAGGCTTGTTCTCCATACTGATCCATCTTTTTAGAATTTCTCAACTCATCTCGGCTACCAAAGCTCAAGTTTCTCCTATCAAGTGTTGTATCTAGCAAATGCATCAGGGAAAGCTTCATGTCATTCTTCTCAACAGTAAACACATTCTTGACACAATCATACATAGCTCTACAATCATATTGCCAAGGTTTATCAATCAATACATGACAACTATTCATCTCCACAATATCACACAACACTAGATCCTTATACTAGCCAATCTGAAAATCAACAAAGCAAGTGCTCCCTCACTTCCAAAGCATGAACATATTGTAACCAGCCAATCCTATAAGGATAAGGATGTTTCATTCTCCTCAAACCAAGTTTCTGAACCATATGCTCAATAACAAGATTATCAGTACTACCACTATCAACAATTACATCACAAAGTTTACCTCTAGACTTGCACCGAGTTCTGAACAAATTACTCCTCTAACAAGGTTCCTCCTTTGTACTAAGCAATGTTCTCCGAACCAACAAGTTCTTAGATTCAGGTTCATTTTGAATGTTCTCATTTACTACAGCAATCCTTTGGTCACCAAACTTCTTCTGTTTACACTCAAAAGAACAATGTCCTTCTTCACCATAGTTATAACAAGTACCCTTAAATATAAATTTACCTATCTTCTTTTTCAATTCCATAGGTTTCGGTTCATCTTCAACAGTCGGTTTATCCTTCACTAAGTGATCAATCTTTTCCTTCCCTCGAGGATTACTATGTTGTCTCCTCTTCAACTTATCTTATGCCTTCAGAGCATACTGATAAGCATCTTCAACCAAATCAATCTTCAGCATACCAAGCTCATCCTGAATATTAAATCTCAAACCATTCACATACCAAGCTACTTTTTCTTTACCAAGTTCTTTGTGTCCAGACCAAATAGTCAACTTATAGAACTCCTTGGTATAGTCCTCCATAGTCAAATCTTTTTACTTTAGATTCTGTAACTTCTTAAACAAGTCAAGCTCATAGTCGGTAGGTATGAACTTATCTTTCAATTTAGTCACCATCAACCTCCACCAATTATCTTCATTTCACCTTCATCTTCTCTATCTCTTTGTAATTCTTTCCACCAAAGAGCAGCATGTCCTTTCAACTTAGTCTGTGCCAATCTTAGTCTAAGAGGATCTTCAATTTCTTCAAGCTCAAAGAATTCTTCTAATTCACCAATCCAATCAATCAAGTCCCCAAGTCTCAAAGTACTAGAGAAAGTAGAAACTTCCATTCGGTAACTAGTTCTTAACTGAGCTCCAGATCTATGTAACCAACCAATTTTGTCTTCACCAGATCTATTTCTCTTGTCATCTCCACTAGATCCAGTAGCTTCAAAGTCTTCAACCACTTCCTCATAACCATCATCAGTACCAAGATTCCTCAGCATACCAGCAATAGCTCTTATGACCTCAGTGATCATGTCATTCTTCATCAATTCCATCTCAGATTGAAAATCAACTTTAACTTTCTTTGTAATCTTTGATTCCATATCATCACAGAGATCTTCAATCTCTCTAGGGTCCAATCTTCTCAGAGGCATCCTTCAAGATTTTCAAAAAACCAAAGCAATAAGTCACCAACAAGGTCCTGGTGTAAACAGCCTCAACTCGGAGATCGGTTTACACACTCAAGATCTTCTCGCTCTGATACCACCTAATGCAGGACAGGTAAGGAGAATCCAATGAAGGATAGTCCAAATAAGCAACCAAACACCACAATGCAGAATAACACAACAAGACAATGTTTTCAATTAAGTTTTCATTAATATGCCTAGCTGTAAGGCCTTCCGAGTTAGGGCCAAATACAATCAAAGTATTTCTACAATCTCTCAGCTAGTCGAGCTCTGAAATAATTAGCAACTAATGGAAAATACTAAGGAATATCTGAACTTGAGCTCGCAAGCCTCCAAGCAATCTCCTTGTCTCCAAGCATGCAAACCACTAGCTCTGCTATTACAAACTATCAGATAACAATCTGATCTTCAAGATCTCGCAGGATCCAGACCTAATCTTTACACCTACTCATCTGCTAAACTACTACCCAAACACTCCTTAAATACTAATCTTCAGCCACAAGTCAACTAGAAGAAACAATTAACTCCTAAACCAAGTCAGCTCCTATTACAAACAAATATTAAATGCAACAACAATCCACTCATAAATAGCCTTACAAACATTTAATTATCCATGTCGGTCTCTAGATCTACATAGGAGAATACAACAAAAGCTACCAACAATAAATGCACCAATTCGGCCAACCAAATCTCCAAGAACTCTAGTTGGTAAACCAAAACTATCGAGCACCAGAGAAAAAACTGAGCACCAGTGAAACAACCAACCATGCCAAGCAACACCGAGCAATACAAGCATCACCAAGTACAAGTTCCACCAAGCACAAGAGGTTTCATCAAGTTCCTTCAGCAACTGAGCTTCCTTCAATAATCGAGACCGTCGGTTAAAGCTACAACCGAGTACCATAGAACCAAAACAACACACCTCCTTGCAGATTCACCGAGTACCCTAGAATGCCCATGCATCAGATTTAATATTATTTGATTTGGCATGGCCTCTCTTGGTCATTGATAGAGATTTTCCACTCTTATTAATGTTTATGTTTGAGATAATTGAAAAATATTTTGGTTCCTTCATTTATTCATTTCAAGGTAGCTCTTAATTGAGCATATCTTCCATGATACCATTCAATTCTTTCAATTTTCATTTTAGCGTAAGAAAACATAAATTATAAGATGCTAGTAGTGGGTGTAAGAACCAAAAAATAATTCTCTTTTCTCCAATTTATACCTTAATATTTTTTCAATTCTATATTTATTTCTATCTATTATCTTACTATAAGATCTTAGGAAGCCAATGTAGTGACCAATTGCATCATTCCACCATTGCATCCAACTACCATCTTTTTATATCCTAGGAGAAACATTTCAAAGTGAGATTAAGGAAGTATGTTCAAATTGAGGTGATTGAGATGAAAAGTATTTAATTTTATGGATAGGATATTGAGCCATGAGGAATAAACAAAAGGGTGACACGAGCCAAAAGAATTGGGAGATAGTTTGAGAGAAATATGATATAGTCTACTTTAATTTAAGTATTTTTTGTAAGGAAGGGAAATTGAAAAAAAAATAACTTGGTTTATTTTTCTTAGTTCACCTTCTCTTGAGTTGAGTAAACTCACCCTTTTAACTTGTCTTACAACCTCTCGTGGTTCCTAGTTTTGATCCAAGAATCTAATTACTTTTTAGATATATTATTGTAGTGATTTTTCACCATATCAAATTCACCTATGTAAATCCATTTGTTGATAGGGAGGGTACTAACCATCGATTATAAGAAAAGATTCGATTGATATGAGAAGTCATTAGGGGCATAAATTGAGAAAAAACCGATAGATCACCCCTGGAGTAACAAGTGCCAACATGATTATTGTGGGGATACACTATTGAAGAGACAATTTTTATTTTTTGTGTAGTCTTAAATTGACCATCTTTTAATGTATATTTGAAGCTAACTAGGAAATGAGTTCCTCAAAACTTGACCTCTTATAGGAAGATGAAATTAGGTTTCTTAATTTTTTGGAATTTATTAACATGTACTTTCTTGAGTGATAGAGGTACCCCTCACATTCAATGCATGATTAGTAACTTCATTGAGATTATGTCAATTTCTCTTAAATCAATAATTTTAATTGATCTCACATAAAGAGTCTTACTACTAAAGTGAGATATTTTACATAGATAAATCCTTTTTGAGGGGTATAGACATTGTTTAGAAAGACTAAGAGAGGAATATTTATCTCTAGGGGTATATAATTTCTCATTTTGACCTTGTTCACTTAGCTAGTGGTTTTATGTTTACTGCCCTTTATTAGTCATTCTTCCTCCATCCTTCCTTGAGGCTGACATTTTTGTACATTCTTTGTTTTCATGAAGATTAAGATAGTAGAGATCAGGGTCTAGGTTTAGGTTTTGACATAGAAATGTAGGTTTTGATAATGGATATTATATTACTAAGAATAATTTTATAGGAGTATTGGTATGATGATATGGCTTAAATTAAAAGGGAGATATTGTATTGATTCTTAGTGGAGAGAAATTATAAAGAATCAAAATAAAAGTAGTAGATTAGTTTGAGTTTAATAAAGTGATGGAGTTTCTTTTAGTTTAAAGACAATTTTTTTTCTAATCAAATATTTATATTTATAAATATAGAAGTGGGTTTTAATGCCCCGCTAACAAAACATGACCATTGTGCATGTGACCATCATCATAGATGTCGTGCTAGGGCTTGTGAGATTTATTCCCAAAAAAAAATTCTCCCCTAAGATACCTTCTAATGCCTTGATTCCCTTTTACCAACCTATGCATCACCCAAGGGAGGAATTTAATCTAAAAATAGATAAATTGACAAAACATAATGATTTTTATATTTGCATCAAAGATCCTATTATGATTAATTTGGATGAAGAGTATACTCTTGATGATTATTACAATGTTTCTAATGTAAATGATGTTAATCCTAATAATTCTAATGATATGTATGAGCTTAATCATGACTTATTTACTAGATTTTCATAAATGCTATCCCTAGCTTCTAGTGACAAACAAAGCGGCTCATTATTAAAGCATGGTCCTTTTTGGAACTTGTGATGATTCCACCTATCAGGCTCAACATTGTACCTCTTGTATTTTTCCCACCATCCATAAATAATAATAATTCATGAGATGGAGGGGGAAGGTGATATGCTTGACTATTTCATCTTGCACGGTGGATTCTTTATGTGTTTGCTTGGTTGTGTTGTGCTTCCTCTGTGATGTGTTTCTTGTTATGTGTTTGTTTATATTTCTTTAAATGACTTGTGTTGCTTAATTATTGCAAAGTGATAAAGGAATTGACTCGTCATGACATTCCTATATTTGTATCTTATTTCTTCTATATGTCGTATACATGTTATTACTATGCATGTTCTTTTTTCATAAATGTGCCTTTGTGTTTCTTGATTAGGGACAATGCGAAATGGTAGCCACCATTTATTATTGTTGGTCTCTGTGATTTTGACCTAAAAAGACCTTTTATGTATCTCTTATGTGATCTTATTCCATTCTACTTGTAGTTCTATTACAATTTTTGGGGGATAATGTCAATTCATTTTTCCATAATTCTTGATATGCATGAGTTATAAAATGATCACACTAATCCCAAAGTTAGTATATCCCTTTGAGCTCTCTTTTTAACATGTTCTTCATTTCCCTTGGTTTGTCCTTTCTTGGGGACATCTCATGGTGGAAATGTCTTGTGGGTGCATGCATACTTTGTTAAAGTCATTTATCTCATTAAGTCATTTGAAATTTCTTTAACGTGGAAGCATACACTTTTATCCTTGTTTCACATTTTGTACATAAACACATAACAATTGAATTCATTTAGTGGATGGCCTTGGTAGACAATTTTTTCCTTGGATTGATCCTTTCATTACATTACATTATTTTCTCTATGTATTATTTAGTGGATTCCTTTGGAGACAATCCATCGCTTCGGCCTAATCCTCCTATGGAGGATTTCCTTGTGGACAATGCTTCACTTGTTTATCATTTTCAATGGGTTGACTAGCATAACAGAGCTTCCAAGACTTTCAATTTCATCTCTTACACTAATATGTCTTCACATGGTCCAAAGTAAGTCAAACCTTACTGGGTTAGTTGGTCATGTCTCCCTCTCTCTCTTTTTTTGAGTTTTTCTTCTTTTTATCTTGGTTTTGGATTTTATGAGGACCTAAGTCACTTCAAGGCCTTGTGTCTCCTTGTCTCCTTAACCTTGTGTACCATCTTAAATTGTAAGCACCTATGTGGTCTATAATTTAGTGGTTGTTTGGCACCCTCTTTAGTATGTTTCCATTATACATTTATTCAATTTACATTAAATCCAAGTCTATTTAATTTCTCTCTAGCTTATGCAAAAGTTGAGGTAGGATTCAAATTCAAAACATCCTCCTTTACTTTTTCCTTCTAAAACTTGTGCAAAATTAAGGTAGGACATAATTCCTATACATCATCCTCTATTTTTCCTCCAATCATAAATGTCATTTCTCTCCTAGGTCGTATCTTGCTAAATTCAAGATTTGGATGCCTTTTTTATCAATTCCCACGCTGATCTTTCCAAATCACCTTGGGTCAATTTTACAACTTTTTATCCCCGCACTTTTCTCTTGAAAAGGGTGCCCTTCGGGTATAGCTCACCCTGAGCCAAACTATACCAGGTATAGGTCATCCCTAGGAGACCTATACCCCTGAGGTTTTATTTTAGAGGTTGTGGGCCCGATGAAAAGTATAATCATTCCTTCTTGCTTTGTGATGTCAGAATTCAAATATTTGAAGCTCAAAATCACAATAAAAGTTATTCATTTGCTTCATTTGGAGATAAATTGAATAAGCACTAGGTGGAAATTCTAGTTTGTCAAAGGGTGTGTGTTCGGAGTTGGGGGCCAATTCCACAAAAGTCTGCGGTGGAGGAAAACAAGTAATACAAATCGGGTGCCCGATATTTATGAATCGGGCGCCCGTTTAGATTCAGGAGCCCGAAGCAATTTTCAAATCAGGCGCCCGTTTAAAAATCAAGTGCCCATTTAGGATCAGGCACCCAAAGCAAAATGGGCACCCGATTTGTTCAGAATGGGCGCCCATTTTGAAAATCTATATATTTTTTCTTTTAAACGAAATTCTTGTCATTTTCATCCACAACGAAAATGGAATCACGTTTGGTACAGCTCGGGCGCCTGGTTTAGCTTCCCCTGTCGACCCCACTTGCCATTTTTTTCATCTTCTAGGTATGTACTATTCTTTTTTATTATTTTTTTATGATTTTTGTTTTTTAAAATGTGTAGTTTCAAGTTATTTTTAATTTAAAAATGCATAGTTTAATGTTATTTTCAAAATTATTGCATAAATTTAATTTTATATTTTATCTTTCAAAGTTGTAATTCTTTTTTATTTCAATTTACTTCAAGTAAATTACTGTACTAAAGTAGAAAACTAGTAAAATTTAGGTATACAAAATTACATTGCAAAACCCTACATAGAAAACTAAAACCCTAGATAATAAAACAAAAATGTAAACCTAGATAAAAAGTTAATTTACGAAACCCTAAACTTAGAAAATCAAAATATAAATTTAGTTCAACCAAAACATAAATTTAAAAACACAGACTCTCTCTCTCTCTCTCTCTCTCTCTCTCTCTCTCTCTCTCTCTCTCTCTCTCTCTCTCTCTTCTCTCTCTCTCCACCTCCGCCTCCACCTCCACCTCCACCTCTCTCTCTCTCTCTCTCAAGTTGTAAGGTAAAATATATTTTACAGTATGTTAATTGTAAATTATCATGTTTTTATTTATTCTTAAGTTTTTATGTTTTATATTTTACAGTATGTTAATTGTAAATTATCATGTTAATTCTCTCTCTCTCCACCTCTCTCTCTCTCTCTCTCTCTCTCTCTCTCTCTCCTCTTAAGTTTTGATTATTTAAGTCATTCAAGTTGTAAGGTAAAATATATTTTACAGTATGTTAATTGTAAATTATCATGTTTTTATTTGTACGCAGATTGACAGTATGGATGATTTTCACATTGATGAGCTTATGGGTCAACATGCACCACCACTTCCTCCTCCACCTCCCCCTCCCCCTCCACCCCCTCCCCTCCACCTCCACCTGGAGAGCTCAGAGATAATATTAGGAGAAATGTAGAGGACATCTTGAGAGACATAAACATTATTAGGCATGATCCATATTCATCTATCCAGCTACTACACCTTGTAGATAGCATGCAAGGCGTAGTAGATTCCATACAGACATTAGACTATGAGATTGATAGTTTTAAGTCGTGGAGGGAGTCTATGCGTGTATATTATGCTGATGGCCTCTCTTATAAAGAGGTTAATAAGTTAAAAATTACAAAAAATGATTTGGCACGCTATTTTTTGAACCCTACAACGGGTGAGCAGATAGTTGGCAAGAACCCACGCATTTCCATTAGATGGTGTAGACACCCCGGGATAGCAGAGCATTTTTGGGAGTGGTGGTGGATGGTATTTGACCATCCACCACACGCTAATCATGAGGTCCCACTTTATTTTTTGAAGAAATTATGGGCTGAATTTGAATTGGGTAAGAAACCCAATTATTTTGACATGAGAGCATTTCAGGGGGTTGGTCGGGGCATGCCACAGGATAGGCCAAGGGCCAAATTGAGTGACAGAACTAGAAATCATGTGCACAATGAGCTCCTCATTCCTCTTCCAACTCCTGTACTTCCTGCACCTGTCTATCATCGAGCAATGCAGTCATCTCTTGGTTCTTTGAGTGCCCTTACGGGCAATTTGTTATAGCACATGACCCAAGTGAGGACTACCCCCAGGATAGCAATGTTTGCATGAGTTGTGGGGGTATATGTACGGGTCCCCAGTCTGATCCTGATGCTGCCCATGTTGCCCATGGTGGATATGGTGATGATGCTGGTGGTGCACATGGTGGATATGCCGATGATGATGATGGCACACATGGTGATGCTGGAGATGATATCTCATCATATGTTGATTTCCTCAATGCAGACGATGATCATCCCGCACAGGTAAATTTAATTATAATTTAAATATAGCGTAATATTAAATTTCTTATTTATACAATTATGAGTTATAACATGTGGATTTTTCGGTGAACAGAGGAGGGTTGACCCTCCAACATTCATTAGCCATCATCATATGACATCGACACCTCGACATCTTAGTGCTCCATTCACAGTATGCACTTTGATCTTGATACATTTAAACTTTAAACAAAATAAACTTTAATTGATAATGTGTTTGACATATTTTTGTGATTTTGTAGGGTCTCTCATGTACGACTGAGATTGGCAGTCCTTCATTCTCTGCCCCACCAGTCACCGAGATTCATTCGCATATACCTGTAGTATGTTTTTCATTTATTAATTTTAAGTATTTGTATCTTACTAATTTATGTACAACTTTGATTCACACTTATTTTTTTGTAATTGTAGGATTTTGGATTGTCTCATGTTGCACAATCCCATTTACGTCCTCACTCATCGGTGACATTAGCTACGTGTCACACACAGGTAATGTACACATGGTTTTATATGTACTATAAGTTTGATTCATGCTTTATATATGTTGTTCAGGTCGACACCACCATGAGTCTTGGCATGGCTACAAGATTAAGCCAAATGCATCCATCAGCACTATCCTTTGAGGTGATGATTAATTTAAGTAATTTTTCAATGTCTTGTGTGTATCTAGATCTTTTTCAATGTCCTGTGTGTATCTAGATCTTAGATGATTAATTTAAATAATTTTTAATTTGTACTTTAAATTTTTTTACAGGACTTGGCTTCATCCACTTTTCATGTAGTTGAGGATGAGGGTGCTTGAGACCAGACAGAGCAGGATCAGGGTGCTCAGGACCAGACAGAGCAGGATGAGGGTACTCAAGACCAGACAGAGCATGTTGATGCATCGCAGTCCTCTTCACGTGGAGTGAAGAGGACTGTAGATCAGCTAGATGAGTAGAGTTAGATTATGATGACTATTTGGACTATTTGGACTTTTTTTATGATAACTATTTGGACTTGTTCATTTTATTTATGATGACTATTTGAACTTGTTTTATGATGACTATTTGGACTTGTTCATATTATTTCTTATGACTATTTGGACTTGTTTTATGATGACTATTTAGGCTTGTTTAGACTTGTTCATATTATTTTTACTTGTTGTTAGAGTAGGACTTGCATTATATACTAGTCCACTTGTTATCATATATTGTACTTGGACTTTTTTTTAGAGTAGGACTTTGTTTTGTGATTGTATGTATATATCATGAGTTGATATGATGAACATTATGATACATGTAAATTATTTCAGGACTTGTTATGTTATTTATCTTAGTCATGAGTTGTTATGTAATTTATCAATTTATCTTAATCGGGACTTATTATGTAATTTATCAATTTATCATTAAAAAAATATCTATCTAACAATGAGATCTATTAATTCATGTGTAATTGATCTAAGTATAATATCTAGATACGTGTTACTTGAGTAATATGAACACTTTGATTAACTATAAAAAAAAAATCATCTAGATCTAACAATGACATCTATTAATACATGTAAAATTGACAAGAACAATATGGATACATTACAAACTTAATAACTATTAAACAATGAGATCTATTAAGTGAACATAATCTAACCAATGAGCATAGTTTAATATTTGTAACAACAAAATTAGGTGAATACAAAGTTATGAATTTAACTTAAATATTTAAAACAAAATTCGATGTATAAAAGTGAGTTCATGTGATCTTAAATTATTAACCCAAAATTGTATGAATACAAGAGTGCATTGTACTACATAAATAACTTTCATGTCTATGTTCTTCCAGACATCCTGCATCATAAAAATAAACATGTTGAAATGTTAGAATTTATAAACATTCATTTAAAGTTAATTTTAATTTTAATTTCAAATCTATATCTCTAAATTATAAATTATGACACTTCAAAGAAGACGTGTAGAAAACATATACAAATATGACAATTGAACAAAAACTTACATGTATAAATTTGATTCAACCTAATGTACCATCAACATACTCTCTTTTCTGCAATGCAGATCTATGTTCTTCCTGACATCCTGCATCATAAAAATAAACATGTTGAAATGTTAGAATTTGTGTACTCAAGTTCATTTAAAGTTAATATGACAATTGAACAAAAACTTACATGTATAAATTTGATTCAACATAATGTACTATCAACATCCTCTCTTTTCTGCAATGCATCTAGATGTTCTTCCCGACATGGACTGCATCATAAAAATAAACATGTTGAAATGTTAGAATTTATGTACTCAAGTTTATTTAAAGTTTATTTTAATGTTAAAGTTAATAAGACAATTGAATAAAAACTTACATGTATAAATTTGATTCAACCTAATGTACCATCAGCATCCTCTCTTTTCTGCAATGCATCTATGATTGCCTCATGCTCTTCCATTGAAAGTGTCCATAAAATTTTATTAGCAGGTCTCCCTTTGTATCTTTCCAATTTGATATTTGTTGCCACTACCAAATGGGAATAGTGTATAATCTTCTTTTCTGATTGGTAGTCTTCAAAAGCTGGTAAACCATTCCTTCTTGTTAGGTATTTGCGTAGCCATGTACCAACTACCACAATAGACCCAATTGGATACTAAAAATTATCATCATCTACTTGATGACATATCAACTTTTTCTTGGGTTCTACACATCGAGCTAAACAATACTCTGTCTTCTCTTCATTATCCTCAGGTGCAACAACAACATACACATGTCCTGCAAAACCAAATTAAGTATATGTGCACTGTAAATAAAACTTGTTTAAATTAAAGGTTTATAATTCAAATATATATATAATCATAAATTATATGACATACACATGTAACTAATATATAATTTAAAGTTTTACAATAAATTATATTAAATTACCAGGTTGTATGAGATCTGAAACATGATCATAATCTTCTGATGCAAAGGCATGATCTAGGTCTTCATTTATTATAACATCTTCATCTTGTCTCTCACTAGGTGTTAATGATTTTTGTTGCCATTCTTCAACCCATTCTGTATTCTCGCATTCTTCCCATTCACTTGCAATACAAAATTGACAAAAACATGCAAGCTCCCTAGTCCATATAGTCTAAGTGTTAGAATTAGAACTCCTAAATGAATGCCATTTAGCCGATCCACTGATTGTATTACAATCATATCTTGAAAAGATATTCTTCTCTTCAACTAGCTAGAAAAAATGTCTGATTGTAGAGTTCTAACTTGATCTTGTAGACAAACTTATTTTACACCATTCAACAATTGCACATGCATCTTTAAATTTTAATTTTTCCTCAAATTTGAGTTGCTCTCTACAAAGGGCTCTCTTAACACATGCACCAGCACCATCATGTTCTCCCTTCCCGTGTCCAGCCTCAAAAAAACTCTAGATATGTTGGATATTTATTTTCTTGTGCATCCTACTCAACTAATAAAACATTCTATCATTCTTGAATTGTCCTGTGCAATTATCTGACCATATTAGATGTTGTGTTATATGAATTTCTCTCTCCCTTAAATTTTCATAAAAGGTATTAAAGCAATATTGGACAAACTCCGATGAGTGTAACTTATTATCACTCATATAGAAATGGTACTCTCTCAATATTTTCATATCCTCTTCTGTACTATCAGGTGCATGTCTATAGACAATATGAACAAAAATTATTACTTGCACTGAATTATAATATTGTGGTTGGATCTCATCTTGTGGTGCAAGCGTGTAGTTCTCTGCAAAGTCAACAACTGACAGTATACTACCAATTGGAAATGTATTCTTGCATATGTGAAATTGTCCATCAAGCCATCTAGAATTGTGAGAATGTTTCACATATTTAGGTATGATCTTACTCTTGAATTCATTCATAAAAGCATTAACACTAAGTTTTTCAGTTATTAGGTCACACCATTTTCCAACTTTTCCATCCTTCAATGGATACTCAACAGTTTTAAATCTTTGTACATCAACTAATTGTTGTCCAAAATCAAATGAAATATTTTCATGCAAACATTCATCTAATAATGTAAGATTTCCACATACATCACATACACTAGAAACACATGCATTCAAAAGATAAAATTGCTCATTAGGTGGGTTACAAAACAAATTTGATATAAACTCCTTTACAGTTTCAGGTGGTATATTTATACCACATTCCTGCAACATTTCATTAGTATGCATAGTAGAATGTATAGATCAAAAAATATCATAATGATAACGAAATTGAACATGAGTTTTGCAACAACAGGTGATTCTTTCTTTGTTAATCCTTACATACCATGGTTTACATTTTTCAAAAGATCTTTAACTAATACTAATAGTTAACACCTTATCATCCATAAATTTTTTATACAATTCTGTTTGAGTCATATCTAAAAGGTGTTTTGGATGTGGATCACAAACTTTTGAACTGACTCTTAATTTAAGAACATCTCTGGCATTAGGGGATACTCTTGTATTATCGTGCCAAAAAATTTTAATCAAAGTTTTGACTTCACCAGTAAGTTTCATGTCAGACCTCGGGAGTCTGCCACTAAAGGTCCATAAATGGTTTGTCGGATCACTTTCAAAGTTAACTCTTCTCTTTACAACTCTTGCTAAATTTTTACGATTAATATTAAGATATCCACTTATGTTTGAAATCATTCTTTTATCAGTAGTAGTTTTGTTTACTAAAGCTGTTGTTATTGCTCGCCATGCCGCATTACTATCTTTAGAATGACTTTTATTTCCAATTGTGTCAAAGGCACTAGCAATAGTTGATACAACTTGTTTTAGAGACTCATCCTTCTTCTTAGTTTTCACATAAATGCCTAACCTCTTCATCACTTTTCGCATTTTAGACATTTTAATTAATTGTAACATTAATTGACATTGAAACCCAAATTTTTTATTATAAAAAAATTGTCTAAACAATTTGCTCGCATGTGTCCTAATCTGTCTCAATGAAACCAAACCACGTAGATTGTCTAACACATCAAATTTTAATTTAAATTGTTCATTTATTTCATTATCATTCAAATGATTTTCTTTCTCAATCGGTGTTTCTATGTCTACATTTACATTGTTGATTTCAATTTGAATTGGTGTTTTATTTTCAGTTTCAATTGGGGTTTGACTTTCAGTTCCTTTATCATTATGATTAACATTACTAATTTCTAAAATTTCACGTGCAATTAAACTTGTTAATCTATTTTTAGGAATAAAATTTAAATCATTTCTATTGTAACCTGCTTCTAGCAAATCATGAACATCTTTATCACAATAAGTTGTAACAATTGGATGCGAAGACATACCTGTATCCAATACTGGATTAGAAGATGCACCTGATTTTTCTTCTTCAACCTCTACATCCATTATGGTGTCTTCATTGTCCTCCTCTTTTGAAACAATTGTTGAACTTGATGCTCCAACATTATTCGGGTTTCAAAGTCTTTCTCTTCTTTCTCATTGTCATTTTGCCTCCTCTCTATTTTCTACAATCTCCTTAGGTGTCAGATTCTTCTTTAACCTCTTTCTATGTTGATTTGATCCCATTTTTGCACCAAAATTTGAATTGAAACAATCTTTTATGAATGTCAAATTCAAAATAAGACAAATAAAAGGAATGTTGGTAGAAATATTCTCTTTGTCTAGTGCGAATCGATAGAAAACAAAATGAAAAGTCACAATCATTAGATCAGGCCCACAGTCTGGTTTTTTTTATTACAACAGCTCTTTAAGAAACAGGTGCTTGTTTTTAGTTTCATAAAATGGGCACCCATTTTTTGATACTAAAAATGGGCGCCCGTTTTAGATTTACAAAACAAGCGCCCGTTATTTGAATTTAAATAACAGGCACCCGATTTGTAAATCTATGGGCGGGAACCTTACCTCTTGGCTTGGGTTTTGGTTCAGGACAGGCTTGGTCCCACCAAGCTTGTGCTTAACCCTACAAAAAAATGGCTAAGGCATTACAGAGTAAAATTTCTACCTTGCCATAATTTTTAGGACAACTTCCCGAATGAATTTTTTGATAAAATGAAAACCCATTTTAGCTTTTATTGTGCAGATTATAAAAATATAAATTTTATAGTGATATGATGAATTTTAATATTTATACAATATTTATTAAGCCAATGTGGTACCTAAACTTGAAATACCAAGGTTAACTAAAACTTTAATAACTTTTTTAATTTTTTATTTTTTGAAAAATGAGTTATATGTCATCAAACTACATATAATTATTTTCAATTTTTAAAAAGAAAAATTGAAAAAAAGAGAAGTTATCATCAAATTATGGTGTCCGTACACCAGAGGTTTAAAAAATATACTTTATAGTCAATTAAAAATTAATTAAAAAAATATATTCAGTAAAAAAATAAGATAAAATATTCTCATCAATCTTCAGTGTTTTAGGTACCTTTTTCCAAAAGGATTCCCAAAAATACATTCATTTACTTCAAAAAAGGGTGTCCGTACACACGTGAGGTGTGGTCCTGAAACAGGCATTTTGAAAAAGTGGCTTTTAGACATGCATACTAAAATTCAATTTATACCATGTGGGTATTGAAATAAATTACATATTTGAAAACTAGATTCTGAGCACTAAATTTATGTTACTAAATTTTTTCAAGATTCAATCTTTAAGTGCTTCAAATTTGGACATCAATTGACAGAAATTTTGAAAGAAAACACATCCACTTTTTGGCCAAAAGTGGGACCCAACTTCTTGCAGCCACCCCAACAAGAAATTGTAAGGTGGAAGCCCTAGCCTTTAAAGTTATCCATTTGAAGCAAAGGATTGATCATCACATCCAAGAATTCTCAATCAAGAATCTACATTCTCAAATCAAGCATTCCAAGACATCATGGAGTTTCAATTGGATTGTGAGGATGGCTATGAGTACTTTGATCCTTGGGGGCTTGGTATGATTTCCTTTTTATTTTTAGATCTATATCTTGTTTCTTTATATTTGTACATTTTGATCATATTTACATGATAGGTTTATACTCTTAGGATTTGATCTTAGCATTACATTTGCATTGCACTATTAGCTTCTTTTCATTCTAGACACACAATCTAGATATACTAGTACTATCACATACTCTACTTTATTTTCTAACAATTATCCATGGAGGTGGAAATCACCAAAATGGGGGATTGATCAAGGAAAACCCCTATATTAGTCACCCACACACACACTTTTCATATATGAAGGTTTTAAAAGCCTAGTTTCAAGTATAGCTTTGGATACCATTTGGGAGATTATTTTGGATCCACCTTCTATTTTAGACTTTGACGATGTTTGGTGTAGGTCGCAAAGTTTGACCTATAGCCGAAAGATAGAGTGATAGTGCAAGTTGTAGAATTTGATACAGAAGTCTCAAAGCTCCAAAACCCAATATTTAGAATCTGATTTTGGCATCATTGGTATAGATCGAATTACTTGTACCAAAGACATAACAAATAAAATCATATTTTAGCTTCCAAGTCTTCATGGTTGTCTGATATGGAAAACAAGGCTTGTTTGTGTCTTGTCGGCTCAGAAATCAATATTTTGAGTCATCTTCTCCCCTTTATTTCCATGTACACACATTATTATCCCTCTTTTATTAGATAATATATATACATTTCTTTCTTCATTACATTTAGGAATCAATTATGTCTTACCCACAATCAAAAGAGAATAAAATCTAAGCCTTAAGGATTAGACCTCGTGCTTGTACCTGTGTGTGTGAATTTTGTACCTAGCTGGAGACACAACACTTCAATAAAACATTAGAGGTTAGCAAATCAAGAAATCTGCAAATAAGAACAATATAGCTAACTAGGCAATTTACTACCTTCTAGTAGGTGTGAGTATGGTATTCTCAGATTCAGACCGAGATCAGTGACAATGTAACACCTAAATGAAGTATTTAATGCTAAAGATGGATGAAAGATGAATGCAAATTAATCTATTTTTTTGGATTTTGTGTGCAATAAGATGAAAAACTGATATGAAACTAGTCTAGAATGGATTGAAATGATATGCAAACTGAATCTATTCTAACAATGATATACTATGATATGAAAATGAATGAATGCTATGATCAAAACAATAAGAAAAATCTCACAATCGCTTGATTCTTTAGATGCAAATTCGCCAGAGTTCAAGTATGCAAATTCACGGGGGGGGGAGTAAGATGAAGGGTTGAGCCTCAATTATATAGAAATCCATGGCTTGAGGATGCATTGAGAAAATCCATAAATCACTCTTGATAAACTCAGGTTGATTTTTTAGTTAACAAGAAATCAGGAAAAGATCAACTCATAAAATCATGCAAAAGCAGCTTTTAACTCGAAATAGAGTTTAGTTCACTTTTTCAACTCACAATCACATGTTGAGTTTAGAAAGTTAACAAATTGAAATTGATAATTGATTTAAAGTTGACTGCTTTTCTGATTATGCATGATTTAATATGAATTTAATGTTAGGGATTGACAGATTCAAACTAATATAAAATTAACATTTATTGTTATCTCTATTGAGCATTCAATGTTGTCATTAGTATCAAAGGTTATCAAAGATATCGGTCAATCACTTACATTGAGAAAATTGGTAACTAGAAGCAAGACAGACTAGTCAGTAAAGCTTACACACTGAGCACTACACAGTTTACCGAGCAACAGCATCACCGACACCGACAGATAGTAAACACCGAGCGTCACAGTATACACCAAGCAGTTTATACAGTGTTTACCGAGGATCACATAAAATGGCATAGTAATCTGAAATGGCACATTCTTCTATGCAAATGGTTACAATAGATGAGAAAATATTTTACCAAGATTGAGGAATATTTATTGTTATGATATTCATTAAATGCAATGTATATCTTATGTAATAGTCTAATCTAGGTCATTTTTGTACATCGTAGATCTTAGGGTTATGACTAAGTTGTGTAACCTAATTTTGTTAAAGCAAAAAAATCAGATCGCTATATAAATGTTTGTTTACATCATTTTTTATGTGAACTAATGTGAGAACAGATATATGAATCAAGGAGAAACTTGAAGCACTTGCCTAACTTCAAGTTTATTAGTTAACAGAGCAAATTGCAGAGGATATCAGATTAAGAAAAATCAGAAAAGGCTACCAAGCAGTTTAGAGCAAAGATTCATCACAGTAAAGGTGAAATACATTCAGAACTTATAGATTTGTATCAGACAATTGAGTTATCAATTAGCAGATAATTGCCTATTGCTTTCTAACAATTGTAATAGAGTTTTTGGATAAATCTCTTAATAGAGTAGACTTAACAGTCTTATGTAAATCTCTTAATCGAGTACACACTTCATTAGTGTTGTTAAAAACCTATAACTAGGTAGATCTAGCTAATCTAACATGTTACTCCTAAGAGGGTAAGATCACCAGAAGTGATCAAAACTTGTAGCCCTAATAGGGAAACCTTTTCTATCTGCAGTAGTGAAGAATTTGTGTGTGTCATCCCCATCATAGTTTTTACCTTCTAACAAGGGTTTATGCATTACCAAAATACTTGTGTTATGTGATTGCTATTTTGATTTCATGTTGTTTACTTTCATAAGTTAACTGGATGATTGATACATGCAATTAGATACAAGTTATTTGCAAGGTTATCACTGTTTACAGTCATAGATTTGAAAGGTTTACAAGTAAAGTTTTTGAAGGCACTGATTCACCCCTCCCCTCTCAGTACCTATCTCTCCTAATTCCAACAATTGGTATCAGAGCCCAGTTCTCTCGTTGAACAATTTAACCACTGAAGGGTAAAGATCTAAGTCATGGAGAGATATAAGCTTGATAAGACTATTGAGAATTAGAAGATACATATGCAGATGTTTTTTGAACAATTTAAGAAAGCTAGAGAAGGATTGAAGAAATTACTGGTTGAAAGGAAGAATCTAGCTATTTTGCAAAATGAGATCGATTACCATGAAGAACCTATTGATGAAATGTTTGAGCATCTTGGATCTAGTTTTGGAAGCATCTCTGATGGATCTGAAAGTATAATCACTGATTTGTCTGAAAAGAATCAACATTTAACTGAACAAGTGAAAGCACTGCAAATCGATCAAGAATCTCAGATGGTGAGAATGGTTGAGACTATGAACAATGCTAAACAAGTCGAGCAAGAAAGGAATTTGGCTATTGATGACCAAAGACAGATGACTAAACAACTTCAAGCTAAAGAAAATGAAATACAGAGACTCACTGATTGTCACTTCCAAGTATCTAATCAAATGATGACTATGAATCAAGAAGTAAACCAAGTAAATGGAGAATTGTCAAGAAATCTTGAAGAACTTGCAAGACTTAGAGAGGAGAATGAGAAGCTGAGGAATGAAGTGAAAAATCAGCAGCAACACAATGAAATGAAGAAATTGGCTAAGGATAGTTCTAAGAATATTGATGACTTTCTATTTAATCAAAGAAGATTTGGGAGTAAAGCTAGGATAGGCTATACCGGCGAAGGAGAATCATCACAACAAGCTGAACAAGTCAGCAACAATCAAAGTCAAAGACCTAAAGCATTGACATGTTATCACTGTGGAAAACCGGGACATACATCTAATGTGTGTAGAAGCATAGCATAAGGTAAACCTCTTGTCACTCCTAAGTTCAATGAATATTGCTATTATTGTGGTAAGTTTGGACACCAAGCTTATGAGTGTAGAGCTAAACAGAATGATATTGCTAACAATACTACTGTGGATAAAATTTTCTATACTTGTAATAAACATGGACATACTGCATGAGAGTGTAAGGCAAAAATGAAGCAAGTATGGACTCCTAAGAAAAAAACACAGTGAAAGCCTTATCAACTGAAGAGACAAGGTAATTCTTATGTTTGGGATTATAATACATGGGCTAACTGTACTACTTGTGGTAGATATGGACACATTGTATAAAATTGTTACAGAAAGAGATGGATTGGACAATCAAGAAGGTGGACAAGCATGGGAATGGCATGTATGCACTGTCATAGAGTCGGTCATTTAAGCAAGGACTACAGAGATCGAGCACCAAAGGAAGATCATGTATTTGAGAGTGGATAAACTATTGCAAATATCATGAAGTTAAGGAACACTATGTGGAAGAAGGCATCTAATGAGAATGCTAAGTCAAGTAATGTTGTCAATGAAACCTTGTCCACTGGATTGCGTGACATCGGTAACTCCACTTAAGGTGACAAAGGTATGTATGGGACTGATATTTATAGTGAGCACATCTTACATATAGTTCCTTATACATGATGTACAAATACCAAATCAGCATGAATAAAGATGTGTTATCTCTATTGAGATTTTAAGGTTATCATTAGTACCAAAGGTTTGTAAAGATATCGATCGGTTACTTACATTGAGCTAATCGATAACATAAAGCAGAATAGACTAGTCAGTAAAGCAGTATACCGAGCAGTAGATAGTTTACCAAGCACCAGCAGACACTAACACCAACAGATAGTAAACACTGAGCATCACAGTATACACCAATCAGTTTACACAGTGTTTACCGAGGATCACAGGAAATGACATAGTAATCAGGAATGGCACATTCTTCTATGCAAACAGTTACAACGGTTTATAAAATGTTTTTCCAAGATTGAGGAACATTTAATGTGATGATATTCATTAAATACAATGTATATCTTTTGTAATAGTTGATCTAGGTTATTATTGTACACCGTAGATCTTAGGGTTATGACTATATTGTGTAACCTAATTTTGTTAAAGCGGAAAAAATAGAACACTATATATTTGTGTGTTCGCATCATTTTTGGAGTGAGCTGATATATGAATCACGGAGCACTTGAAGCAATTGCCTATCTTCAAGTCTATCAGTTAACAGAGCAGAACTGACTACAGAGGAATTCAGATTGAGTAGAATCAGCAGAGGCTACCAAGCAGTTCAAAGCAGAGATTCATCACAAGGTGATACTTTATCAGAGCTTATAGATCTATATCAAACAATTGAGTGTCAAATAGTAGATAATTACCTATTGCTTTCTGACAATTGTAATAGATTTTTTGGATAAATCTGTTAATAGAGTAGACTTAACAGTCTTATGTAAATCTCTTAACCGAGTGCACACTTCATTAGTGTTGTTAAAATCCTATAACTAGGTAGATCTAGCCGATCTAACAGGTCACTCCTAACAAGGTGAGATCACCAGAAGTGATCAAAACTTGTAGCCCTAATAGGAAAACCTTTTCTATCTGCAGTAGTGAAGAATTTGTGGGTGTCATCCTCATCGTAGTTTTTACCTTCTAACAAGGGTTTCTGTGTTACCAAAATACTTGTGTCATGTGATTATGATATTGATTTCATGTTGTTTACTTACTTAAGTTAAATGGATGATTGATTCATGCAATTAGATTCAAGTTGTTTTGGTCGGCTATCACAGTTTATAGTTATAGATCTGAAAGGTTTACAAGTAAAGTTTTTGAAGGCACTGATTCACCCCTCCCCTCTCAATACCTATCTCTCCTAATTCTAACAATTGGTATCAGAGCACAGTTCTCTTATTGAATATTTTAACCACTAAAGGGTAAAGATATAAGTCATGGAGAGATACAAGCTTGACAAGACTATTGAGAATTAGAAGATAAAAATGCAAATGTTTGTGGAATAGTATAAGCAAGCCAAGGAAGGACTGAAGAAATTACTAGTTGAAAGGAAGAACCTAGCTATTTTATAGAATGAGATCGGTTACCATGAAGAACCTATTGATGAAATATTTGAGCATGTTGGATCCAATTTTGGAAGCATCTCTGATGGATCTGAAAGCATAATCACTGATCTATCTGAAAAGAATCAATATTTAACTGATCAAGTGAAAGCACTATAAATCGGTCAAGAATCTCAGATGGTGAGAATGGTAGAAACAATGAACAAAGAAAAACAAGCCAAGCAAGAAAGAAATATGGCAATCAATGACCAAAGATAGATGAGTGAACAACTTCAAACTAAAGAGAGTGAGATACAAAGACTCATTGATTGACATTTCCAAGTAACTAATCAAGTGATGACTGTGAATCAAGAGGTAAACCAAGTGAATGCAGAATTGTCAAGAAAACTAGAAGATGTTGCCAGACTCAGAGAAGAGAATGAGAAGCTGAGAAATGAAGTGAAAAATCAACAGCAACAAAATGAAATGAAGAAACTTGCTAAGGATAGCTCTAAGAAGATTGATGACTTTTTGACTAATCAGAGAAGATTTGGGAGCAAAGTCGATATAGGCTACACCGGTGAAGGAGAAACATCACAACAAGCTAAACAAGTCAACATCAGTCAAAATTAGAAACCTAAAGTGTTGACATGTTATCACTATGGCAAACTGGGACATACATCTAATGTGTGTAGAAGGAAAGCACAAGGTAAACCTCCTGTCACTCCTAAGTTTAGTGGATATTGTTACTACTATGGAAATTTTGGACATCCTGCCTATGAGTGTAGAGCTAAGCAAAATGATCTTGCTAATAATACCACTATGGAGAAAATATGTTATACTTGTAACAAGCATGGACACACTGCATGAGAATATAAGGTGAAAATGAAACAAGTCTGGACACCTAAGGAGAAACCACAACACAGGCCATATCAATTGAAGAGACAAGGTAACTCTTATGTTTGGGATTATAATACATGGACTAACTATGTTGTATGTGGTAGATATGGACACATTGTAGCAAACTGTTATAGAAAGAGTCAAATTGGATAATCAAGAAGCTGGACAAACTCTAGGATGGCTTGTATGCACTGCCATAAGGTCATTCATTTAAGCAAGAACTGCAGAGACTGAGCACCAGATGAGAACCATATATTTTAAAATGGATATACTATTGCAGATATCATGAAGTTAAGGAACACTATGTGGAAGAAGGCATCTAATGTGAATGTTGAGTCAAGTAATGTTGTTGATGAAACCTCATCCACTGGATTGGGTGACATCGGTACTTCCACTTAAGGTGAAATAGGTATGTATGGGACTGACATTTCAAAAGATCATATTTTACATACAATTCCTTATGCATAATGTTCTTATACCAAATCAGCATGAATAAAGATGCACTATGGTTTAGTTGTCATGAGTTAGCAATGATATACAGATGGTAAAAGAGAGACTGAGAGTTGTTTATCTGTCGGTAATCACTATCTAAGGTTAACCGAGCACATGTATCAACCGATGAAGAAACTCTATGTTAACCGAGTAGATGAAAATTTTAGTTGTCACCGAGCTAACAGTTGTTTCATACCAAAAGTTACATCAAGCATTTATTGCATAAAATTTTGAGCGGGAACATCAAAAAATCTATAAATACACGGGAACAGAGTTCATTTTTTTTTACAATGCGATTTCGAAGAGCAGAGAATTAAAAGAGAAAAGTTTGAGCTAAAAGATTTTTAGAAGGATTCAAGGCTACGTTAGATCAAATCGACATCACTCTTCATGATACCGAGTAAGTTCATTTGCGATCAAACACTTCTTATCCTACTACTTTCGAAAACCCTAGAATTAATTTATGGCATCTACATCGTCTGCAAGAAAAACTCAAAGTGTTGAGGAGGAAGTTAATCTAATCGTTAGGGAAATTTTTGATGAACCTAAGTTTAAGCCACATCCCAAGGTCACAGCACAAATAGATACAATGGGTGCTTTTTTGAGCATACCAGAAAGGGTTTTATTGATAGAAGACGTAAGGTCTTATATTCATTGCAAAATCAGAGAAGTTAGAGACTTTGAAACTGTTGCAGCATATCAACTACTTTGTGGCCCTGATGGAAAAATAAAATTAGATTACAAGAAGATTGAGGAATCAGGGTTATCATGTTTTATACACTTTCCACAATCATTTAAATCAGATTGGATCAGAATCATTTTGAGCAGATATCACGATGACAAATTCTAGCTGGATAAACTGATTGAGGTCAATAAGAAAATGATCAGTAGGGTTACTGGGCTCCCTACAACCGACAAGGCTAAGGCCTTCCATAGTTCATCACGACCGAATGTTGAGAAATGTACTAGATCATAATGGGATGGTCGGGCATTGAATATTTTGACAATCAAGGACCCATCAGTCAAATTTGTAGCACATGTGATTGGGTACAAGTTATTTCAATCGAGCAAACTCAACAGCGTACCCTGCAGCGCAGTAGACATGGCACACAAAATTGTAGTAAAAGGTCACCAGGTTGATCTTGCCAAGGTACTGTTTCATCAACTTTAGGAGAATATGAAGACCGTAAGGAAAAATAAGTCTAACACATGTAAGTTTGGATCTCTACTTGCATGCATATTCCTCTATCTACAAAAGTATTTGCCTAGCACCGGTAAAGTAAATTGGATACCGGATGTACCGATAACAAAATAGATTGGTGAAATGATGAATAAGTTAGGAGATAAGTTGAATGTAGAGTTTAATGCATACTTCACAAAATTTCAATCTAAAATGCATAAAAGAAGCAGAATTATGAGGGAACTAGTTCAAAAATTTGAGAATGATATATGTTTTGTAGTCAACATCGATTATACTTTGATAAAAGTAGTTGAGCCTAGGATCAAATGGTTGGCACCGATAGGATATGAAATAAACCATGATTTCACAGTGAAATCTATCAATCCACTACTTGCACTACCCAAAGATCCCATTGCCACTAGGTTCAGAGTATATGAAGAAGCCAAATCTAGAATTTCAACAAATATTGAGATCGGTAAAATAACTAGAAAGGTAAAGAAGATGAAGAAAAATCTCACTGCTAGATATGGAGATGGGTCTGACACATCTGAAGAGACACCGGTTGAATAGGAAACTGAAGGTCAGCTACAGTTAGCTGACAAACCATATGATAGTGAGGAGATTGAGTCTGATAAAGAAGTAGATCCTACACCGGTTCCTCCACCTAAAATTCCTATAAAGAAGTAGTCACCTGTACATGAAGGTATGAAGACACAATCATCAACTACAACGCCACTTATTGATAAGGAAGAAGTAGAGAAAGTAACAAAAAGAAGAGCAGCTACACCGACAAGGAAATACATTAAGAGAAAGAACAAGGTTGTAGCTGAGGCACCAAAGAAAAGGAGAAAATTCATAAGAAATAAGGAAGATCTTGAGGATACTGAGTCAGAAGATGATGTTAATCAATTCAAAGTGATCAGTAACAAGGCAAAAATAATAGATGAAATCATTGAAGACATAATTGAACATGGAGACCTCACTGATCCCTTACTAGATAGATTTGACAAAATGTAAAAAGAATATCAAACCAAGATTGAAGAGGTTGTCATCCAAATGATGATAAAATTCAAGAAAGTTCCAATGGAATTTGTCTGTGCATTACCAAAGAAAGTGGATGATACAATTACTAAAAAATGGGCTATTGCACTAGACACCGAGAAGAGGAAGAGAGAACACTCTCTAGTTCGAGCAGCCACACATTTAAGCTTTGGAGAAGTTAGTGAATACTTGACCAAATACCAAGCAAACTATATGATCAAGAATAGAGCCTTAATGATCATGGATGACAATGTAGCAGATATGGATATCACAACAGATTCTATATGGACATCAATTTTGAAGGCTGAAGAAAAAGTTGAGCAAGAAGCATTCTTGAACCTGTCTAAGAAGAAACAAAATTCTAAAGGTAAAGGTATTTGTATTGATAAGGGAACAAAAAATAAATCAAAGAATACCATTATATCAGTTACCGAGGTAATTGATATCACTGAGGACAAGGAAGAAATAAGTGTTTCACAGGATGCACCGGATAAAGTTGAAATTCAACTAGAGAAGAAAATTGATGACGATGTACTCATTGAAGACATCACAAATGGTGATCCTGATGACCAAGATGATGAAGATGTAAATATTGCACCAAACAAAGATGAAGCACTAGACACTGAATGTCTATTTACATCACTATCGGGTGAACTTCGTGTACTTTCAGAAGTAGCTAAAATTATTTCCAAAGTACAACTTGATGGCTCAGATCCTGAGCAAAACAAAGATATCACAGGGGATCAAAACATAAAGAAACCTGCAGAGATAGATGAGCCTACACATACAGAGGCACCTTCCACCGAAGCAAAGGAAATAGAAGAAGCAAAGGAAATAGAAGAAACAAAGGAAACCAAGGTAAACCCACTTAACACCACATCCAAAACTCCTACTATATCAACTGAGACTACAACTACCAAGGAGTAGAAGAAGGAAGAATAGGTGTTAACCGGGAAGGATACTCCAAAGACGGGAGATAAAACTATTGCTATTATTAAGAAGAAATCACCTCTAGCACTAAAGAAGAAGAAGAAAGGAAAAGGGCCAGTCACCCTAGATGAAGTGATTATTATACCTGAGTGTGACCCAAGGACCCTAAGCCCTGAAGACTTGAGTAAATATGGGGAATTATGTTCAAGGAAGGTAGCGCAAGAGAAGTTGAAGCAAGAACACAAATGAAAAGAAGTATTAATCGATGTGCAGGATATCCTCCAATAGGTAGTACCTAAGATAAATATTGATGATGATACACCTATCATAGATCAACTTGCTACACTTGCCGAGAAGATCAATGCCCTGAACATTGATACCGATAAATGAATTGAAGAAAGTGTAGAATCCAGGATACAACACAAATTAGCAGAGAAAATCAGCCTAGAAGTGGCATTACAAAAGGTCAAATTAGCTGAGGTAATTACTGAAATGAAATCCATCACTCAGTTAATTTGTCAATATTTATTGAAACTTTGTACTATAGACACCTTCACTATTGAAGTCAATGAAAAGATCAAAGGATTGGAAGCAGAAATACAGTTGAGTACAAATGTAGCTATAACCGAGCCTCATGCTTTCTTAAAGCATATTCACTAAGTTTAGGAACTCCGGTGGTTGATAGAAGCTTTGAAGAAACAAGAAGAGCACATAAAAAATCAGGTTACTGAGTTGCAAACCAAACTCATTCCATACCTAAAAATTTTTGAAACACATATTGTCAAAGTCGAGCTACTAGTTGCAACACCAAAAATTTTGGTGTTAGATAACATCTTTGACATGCATGCACAAGTCAGTCTTGAGCACATCACTCTCACCAACTTGAAAGAGGAATGGGACAACCTCTTGGAGTCAGTGAAGAAAACCCATCAATCCATTTTTGACAAGTTGTGAGTATACTACTTCAAATTGTGTATTTGGCATTACTATCAAAAAGGGGGAAAACAATGTATTCACTATTGTGCCAAATATGTACATAGATGTTACGTATACTACATATTATCAGGAGCATGCACCGAGGGGGAGTACTTAGTACTTAGAAAACTTTTGATGAGTATATGTATATGCTGAAGATATAAGTTATACAGAAAATTTTGTCTATATACATTCAAAGTTTTGATACTAATGCCAAAGGGGGAGATTGTTATCTCTATTGAGCTTTTAAGGTTGTCATTAGTACCAAAGGTTTGTAAAGATATCGGTCGGTTGCTTACATTGAGCTAATCGGTAACATAAAGCAAAACAAACTAGTCGATAAAGCAGTATACCAAGCAGCAGATAGTTTACCAAGCACCAGCAGACATCGACACCGACAGATAGTAAACACCGAGCATTGTAGTATACACCGATCAGTTTACATAGTGTTTACCGAGGATCACAAGAAATGGCATAGTAATCAGGAATGGCACATTCTTCTATGCAAACGGTTACAATGGTTTATAAAACATTTTTCCAAGATTGAGGAACATTTAATGTGATGATATTCATTAAATACAGTGTATATCTTTTGTAATAGTTTATCTAGGTTATTATTGTACACCGTAGATCTTAGGGTTATGACTATATTGTGTAACCTAATTTTGTTAAAGTGGAAAAAATAGAACACTATATATTTGTGTGTTCGCATCATTTTTTAGAGTGAGCTGATATATGAATCACAGAGCACTTGAAAGAATTGCCTATCTTCAAGTCTATCAGTTAACAGAGCAGAACCGAGTATAGAGGAATTCAGATTGAGTAGAATCAGCAGAGGCTACCGAGCAGTTCAGAGCAGAGATTCATCACAAGTAAGGTGATACTTTATCAGAACTTATAGATTTGTATCAGACAATTGAGTGTCAAATAGCAGATAATTACCTATTGCTTTCTGACAATTGTAATAGAGTTTTTGGATAAATCTCTTAACAGAGTAGACTTAACAGTCTTATGTAAATCTCTTAACCGAGTACACACTTCATTAGTGTTGTTAAAATCCTATAACTAGGTAGATCTAGCCGATCTAACATGTCACTCCTAATAGGGTGAGATCACCAGAAGTGATCAAAACTTGTAGCCCTAACAGGCAAACCTTTTCTATCTGTAGTAGTGAAGAATTTGTGGGTGTCATCCCCACCGCAGTTTTTACCTTCTAACAAGGGTTTCTACATTACCAAAATACTTGTGTCATGTGATTGTGATATTGATTTCATGTTTTTTACTTACTTAAGTTAAATGGATGATTGATTCATGCAATTAGATTCAAGTTGTTTTGGTCGGCTATCACTGTTTATAGTTATAGATCTGAAAGGTTTACAAGTAAAGTTTTTGAAGGCACTGATTCACCCCTCCCCTCTTAGTACCTATCTCTCCTAATTCCAACAAGATGCATTACAATTTATATGTTATGAGATAACAATGTTATACAGTCGGTAAAAGAGAGACCGAGAGTTGGTTACCTGTCGGTAATCACTACACAAGGTTAACCGACAACAGTGCAAACCGATAGAGAAAACCTATGTTAACTGAGTGACAAGTAAATTTTTATCATCACTGAGATGACAGCTATTATGTACCATAAGTTAGGTCAAGCATTAAATGCATGAAAGTTTGAGCGGGAATATCAAAAAGTCTATAAATACACGAGAAATAGAGTTCATTTTTACATTGTGATTTCAAAGAGCGAAGATTTTATAGAGAAGAGTTCAAGCTAAAATATTTTTAGAAGGATTCAAGGCTACTGTAGATCAAACCAACATCACTCTTTGATAACTCCGAGTAAGTTCATTCGCTATCGAACACTTTTTTAACCTACTGCTAGCCAAAACCCTAAATCATTTTATGGCATCTACATCATCCACTAGCAAATCACAAAGTGTCAAGGAAGAAGTTAATCTGATTGTAAGGGAAAATTTTGACGAACCTAAGTTCAAACCACATCCCAAGGTTGCATCAAAAATAGATTCAATGGGTGCTTTCTCAAGCATACCAGATAGGGTTTTATTGAAAGAAGACGTAAGAGCGTATATTCATTGCAAGATTGGAGAAGTGGGAGACTTTGAAACTGTTGCAGCACATCAACTACTCTGTGGCACCGATGGAAAATTAAAACAAGAATACAAGAAGATTGAGGAATCAGGGTTATCATGTGTCACATACTATCTGCATTCATTTAAGACAGATTGGATCATAATCGTATTGAGTAGGTTTCATGATGGAAAATTATGGCTAGATAAACCAATAGATGTCACTAAGAAAATGATCAGTAGGGTTACTAGCCTCCCTACAACTGACAAGGAAAAATCCTTCCATAGTTCATAATGATCTGATGTTCAAAAGAACACTATAGCTCAATGGGATGGTCAAGCACTAAAAATTTCAACAATCAAAAACCCAACAGTTAAGTTTGCAGCACATGTAATCACATACAAAATATTTCAATCGAGTAGAGTCAACACTGTACCCTATAGCGTAGTAGACATGGCATACAAAATTATGGAGAAAGGTCACCAGGTTGATCTTGTCGAGGTATTGTTACATCAACTACAGGAAAACATGAAGACTATAAGGTCAAAGAAGTCAAACACATGTAAGTTTGGATCACTACTTGTTTGTATATTTTTCTATCTACAAAAGTTTGTACCTGGCGTCAGTAAAGTAAACTGGACAATAGATAAACCAATAACTACATAGATTATCAAGATGATAAGTAAGTTAGGAGATAAACTAAATATAGAATTTGATGCATACTTCAAAGAATTTCAGACCAAAATGCATCAAAGAAGTAGAATTCCAAGGGAATTAGTTGAAAAATTTGAGACAGACATTTGTTTTGTAGTAGACACAAATCATTCTATGATAAGAGCAGTTGAACCTAGATCAAAATGGTTGGCACCTATGGGTTATGAAATGAACCATGATTTTGCACTGAAATCTATTAATGTGCTACTTGCATTACCAAAAGACCCCACTGCCACTAGGTTCAGAACATATGAAGAGGCCAAATCTAGAATCACTACGGGCATAGAGAATGGTAAAATGTCTAGAAGGGAAAAGAAGATGAGGAAAGATCTTACTACTAGATTTGGAGATGTCTCTAACTCATCTAAGGAGACACCAGTTCAAACAAGCAATCGAAGGTCAGATACTGTTAGCTGACAAGCCATATGATAGTGAGGAAATCGAGTCTGAAAAAGAAAAAGATACCACACTGGTTCCTCCTCCCAAAGTTCCTATGAAGAAGCAGTTACCAATACAAGAAGGTATAAGGACAAGATCATCAACTGCAGCTTCACCACCACAAAATAAAAAAGTAGAAAAGATAATGAAATGAAAGGCTGCTACACCAACTAAGACTTATGCAAAGAAAGGATCCAAGGTTGCAGCTAAAGCACCAAAGAAAAGGAGAAGACTAATAAGAGGTAGAGAAGACCTTGATGCCACTAAAAATGAAGATGACATCAATCAATTCAAGGTGGTCAGCAATAAGGTAAGGTCAATAGATGAAGTCATTGAAGATATAATTGAGAACGGAGACCTTGTTGATCCAGAAATAGGCAATTTGACAAGATGTCAACTAAGGATCAAACCGAGATAGAAGAGGCCGTCATCCAAATGATGATAAAATTCAAGAGAGTTCCATTAGAATTTTCATGTTCATTACCAAAGGAGTTGGATGATAGGATAAATCAAAAGTGGGCTTATGCACTTGAAACCAAGAAAAGAAAGAGAAAGATATCTAGTTCGGGCAGCCCCACATCTCAGTATACCAGAACTTGATGAACACATGGCTAAATACCAAGCAAGATTTATGGTAAAGTACTGGTCCATGACAATACTAGATGAGAACATGGCAGATGTAGATGAGACTAGTGATTCTCTATGGAGATCTATTTTAGAGGCCAGAGAAAAAGCTGAGAAAAAGGCATTCTTAAACCTTTCTAAGAAGAGACAAGATTCCAAAGGTACAGGTATTTATATTGATGATGACAAAGAAAGAATTCAAAGGACACCAATATATTAGATACCGAGGTAATTGATATCACCGAGAAAAAGGAAGAAATAAATATTTCACAGGATGCACCGGATCCAGTAGAGATCCAACTGAAGAAGAAAACCGATGATGATGTACTCATTGAGGACATCACAAATGGTGATCCTGATGACAAGGAAGATGAGGATGTAAACATTGCACCCCTACACAATCAAGATGAAGTGCAAGTCACTAAGTGTGCATTTACATCATTATCGGGTGAGCTTCATGTACTTGCAGAAGTAGTTGAAATCATTTCACAAGTACAACTCGATGGCTCAGACCCCGAGTAACACAATGACACCATAGGGGTACAAGAAACTAAGAAACCTACAGAGACAGACAAACCTAACAAAATAGAGGCACCTTCCACCCAGACAAAGGTAACAGATGATACAAAGGCAACTGACACCACATCCGAGGCTCCCACTCCATCAACCGAGACAACAGCCACCGAGGAGCAGAAGAAGGAAGAGAGTGTGTCAATCGGGAAGGATACTCCGAAGATTGGAGACAAGTCTCTTGTTGTTATTGAGAAGAAATCACCATTAGTATCGGAGAAGAAGAAGAAAAAGAAAGGAAAAGGGTCGGTCACTCTATATGAAGTGATAATTATTCCTGAGTGTGACCTGAGGACCTTGAGCCCCGAAGAACTAAGCAAATATGGGGAATTATATTCAAGGAAGGCAGCTCAACAGAAGTTGAAGTAAGAAACTAAAACAAAAGAAATTCTAGTAGATGTGAGGGATATCCTACAATAGGTAGTACCTGAGGTGAATATTGATGAAGATACTTTCATCATAGATCAACTTTCTTTATTAATAGAGAAGATCAATGCCCCAGATACTGATGAAGAAAAATGGATTGAAGAAAGGGCAGAGTCAAGGATACAAAATAAACTGGCAAAGAAAATCAGCCAAGAAGTGGCAATTAAGAAGTTCAAATTATCTGAGGTAATCACCGAGATAAAATCTATCACCCAGATAATTTTTTAGTTCTTACTAAAGCTTTGTACTATAGACACCTTCACTGTTGAAGTCAATGAAAAGATAAAAGGACTAGAAGCAGAAATCAAGGTTAGTACAACTATAGCTATAACCAAGCCAAATTCTTTCTCAAAGCACATTCACTGAGTTTAGGAACTCAAGCAGTTAATAGCAAATTTAAAGAAACAAGAAGAGCACATAACTGATCAGGTCACTGAGTTACAGACAGAACTCCTGCCATACCTAAAAATTATTGAGGCACACATTGTCAAAGAAGAACAACTTGTTGCAACACTAGAAATCTCTATGTTGGATAACATCTTTGACATGCATGCACAAGTCAGTCTTGAGCACATTACTCTCACCAACTTGAAAGAGGAATGGGAAAACCTCTTGGAGTCAGTCAAGAAAACCCACCAACATATTTTTGACAAAATGTGAGTATACTGTTACATTTTTGTATTTGGCATTACTATCAAAAAGGGGGAAAGCAATGTATATTTCAACATGCCAAATAAATATGTACATAGATGCTACATATACTACATATTAACCGAGAGCATGCACCGAGGGGGAGTACTTAGAAAATTTTAATAAGCACATATGTATATGGCAGAGATATAAGTTATATATAGAAAAAAAATTTGTCTATATACATTTGAGTTTTGATACTAATGCCAAAGGGGGAGATTGTTATCTCTATTGAGCATTCAATTTTGTCATTAGTATCAAAGGTTATCAAAGATATCGGTCGGTCACTTACATTGAGAAAATCGGTAACTAGAAGCAAGACAGACTATTCAGTAAAGCTTACACATCAAGCACTGCATAGTTTACCAAGCAATAGCATCACCGACACCAATAGATAGTAAACACCAAGCATCACAGTATACACCAAGTAATTTATACAGTGTTTACCGAGGATCATAGAAAATGGCATAGTAATTTGAAATGGCACATTCTTCTATGCAAATGGTTACAACAGATCAAAAAATGTTTTACCAAGATTGAGGAATATTTATTGTTATGATATTCATTAAATGCAATGTATATCTTATGTAATAGTCTGATCTAGGTCATTTTTGTACATCATAGATCTTAGGGTTATGACTAAGTTGTGTAACCTAATTTTGTTAAAGTGGCAAAAGCATATCACTATATAAATGTTTGTTTACATCATTTGTGATGTGAACTGATGTGAGAACAGATATATGAATCAAGGATAAACTTGAAGCACTTGCCTAACTTCAAGTTTATCAATTAACATAGTAGATTGCAAAGGATACTAGATTAAGCAGAATTAAAAAAGGCCACTAAGCAGTTCAGAGCAAAGATTCATCACAGTAAAGGTGAAATACATTCAGAACTTATAGATCAATATCAGACAATTGAGTTTTCAACTAGCAGATAATTGCCTATTTCTTTCTAACAATTGTAATAGAGGTTTTAGATAAATCTCTTAACAGAGTAGACTTAACAGTCTTATGTAAGTCTCTTAACCGAGTACACACTTCATTAGTGTTGTTAAAATCCTATAACTAGGTAGATCTAGCTTATCTAACATGTTACTCCTAACAGGGTAAGATTACCAGAAGTGATCAAAACTTGTAGCCCTAATAGGGAAACCTTTTCTATCTGTAGTAGTGAAGAATTTGTGGGTGTCATCCCCACCATAGTTTTTACCTTCTAACAAGGGTTTCTGCGTTACCAAAATACTTGTGTTATGTGATTGCTATTTTGATTTCATGTTGTTTACTTTCATAAGTTAACTGGATGATTGATACATGCAATTAGATACAAGTTATTTTGCAAGGTTATCACTATTTACAATCATAGATCTGAAAGGTTTATAAGTAAAGTTTTCAAAGGTACTAATTCACCCCTCCCCTCTCAGTACCTATCTCTCCTAATTCCAATAGTTATATGCATAAAACAAAAGAAGAAGACAATCTCAAAAAAGATGACACACATATTTAACATGGCTCACCCAAAACCTAGGCTATGTCCACCTACACAGTCATCCAACCTTTCTTATTATCTAGCAAAAACATACACCAACATTACAATGCATTATGCATCTTAGCCGCTTATAACAAAATTTTAGGGAAACCTCTAAAATCAACTGTATCAACAATATCAACACCCACTACATGATCAGTCACCACAATATCAACAATCTCCCACTTAGAGACTGATCAGGCTCCACACCAGAACAATCTCCCACTTGGAGGCTAAATCTAGATGACAATGTAGTATGTGCAACTCCCACTGGATAAAATACAAGGTTGTGTATTAACTCCATGATCATAAGTCAAGAAGCCCAATAGAAGCTGAGCAAGAAACCAACTTCTCCTTGGGCACTGTCTTCGTGAACATGTCTGCAAGATTGTCACTTGTGTGAATCTTCTCAAGCCGTAATTGGCCATCCTCCAAAATAGACCTTATAAAATGGTACCTGAGTTGTATGTGCTTTGTCCTTGAATGAAAAGAAGAATTCTTTTCAAGATGAATGGCACTCTAGCTATCACTGTACAATGGGTGATCTTCTTGCTTCTGACCCAATTCCTCCAGAAACATTGTAACCAAATCATCTCCTTGCTAGCTTCTATAGCAGCTACATACTCAGCTTCAGTTGTTGAAAGTGTATTAACCTTCTACAATCTATATATCCAACTGACTGTAGTACCCCATATAGTGAAAACATACCCTGTAGTACTCCTCCTTGTATCAATATCTCCTACCAAATCAGAGTCAACAAATCCACTCATAGCAGAACTGGATCATGTGAAACATAATGCCTTTGTAGTAGTACCTCTCAAATATCGAAGAATCCATTTGACATCATTCAAATGTTCCATACCTGGATTGTTCATATACATGCTGACAACTCCCACTGCATGAGCAATATCTAGCCATGTGCATACCATTACATACATCGGACTACAAATAGCTGATGGATACGGGATGTTAGACATTTTATCTACCTCTTCCTATGCCTTTGGGTACATTTCCTTAGTCAATTTGAAATGACTAGCCAAAGGTGTACTGACTACTTTTGCATCTTGCATATTAAATCTTTTCAACACCTTCTTTATGTACTCACTTTGGGACAAATTCAAGGTTCTATTTTTCCTGTCATGTGTAATCATCATACCAAGGATTTTCTTAGCATCACCCAAATCCTTCATAAGAAATGACCTTGCTAATTTTTGTTTAAGTTCATTTATATGTTGCATATTAGACCTAGCAACAAGCATGTCATCAACATAGAGTAATAGGATAATGTAACTCTCATTATCCAATCTCTTAAAATATACACAATGATCAGAATGACATCTATGGTAACCTTGTTCAGCCATGAAACTATCAAATTTTAAATACCATTCATGGGGTGCCTATTTTAGGCCATACAGACTCTTCCTTAACTTGCACACCAAATTCTCCTTACCCTTGACCTCATATCCCTTTGGTTGCTACATGTAAATTTCCTCCTCCAAATCTCCGTGGAGAAAAGTTGTTTTGACATCTAGTTGTTCAAGATGCAAGTTATCTGCAGCCACAAGACTTAGTACAGTTCTAATTGAAGTCATTTTTACAACAGGGGAGAATATTTCATCAAAATCTATACCCTTTTTTTGTGCAAAACCTTTTACCACAAGTCTGACCTTATACCTTTTCTTTCCTCCATCTTCCTCCTTCAGCCTATAAACCCATTTGTTAGGCAAGGCTCTTTTTCCCTCAAGTAAAGGGACTAAGTCCCAAGTCTTATTTTTCAACAAGGATTCCATCTCCTCTTTCATGCCCAACTTCCACTATTGTTTGGCATCCACCTGTATTGCTTCTTCATATTCTTCTAGTTCACCAGAATCAATTAATAAAATTGAATACAAAGGAGACAACTTTTCAGGAGGTCTACTTGACCTTGTAGAACATCTAAAACTTACAAGAGTTTGTGGGATAACTTGTTGTTGCTAAGCATCAGGTACCAGTGGCATTTCATTTTCAAGAATCTCATCCAACACCACGTATTCTTGATTGACCTGTTCATGCTACTTTTCCTGCAATTGTTCTTTATACATGACCTTCTCATTGAATATAACATCTCTACTTCTAATTATTTTAAGATTTTGAAAATCCCATAACTGATAACCATAGTCATCTACTCCATATCCAATGAAGGCACATTTTAGAGATTTAGCATCAAGCTTGGTTCAAATTTTCTTTATCAACATGGACAAAGGCTTCACAACCAAAAGTTTTTAGAAATGAATAATTTACCTTTTTACCAGTCCATGCTTCCTCTGGAATACCACCATCCAAAGGGGCTGAGAGTCCTCTATTTATCAAATAGAAAGCAGTGTTTACATCATCTATCTAGAAATGAAGGGCCAGTCCAGCATGCAATCTCATGCTCCTTGCATGTTCCATGATTGTCCTATTCATTCTTTCTGACACACCATTTTCTTGTGGGGTTCCTGGAACTATCTTCTACCTTTGAATTCCATTGATGGAATAGTAATCTTCAAAGGCTATGCTACAATACTCACCTCCATTATCGTATCTGAGATACTTCAACTTCTTTCCTATCTCATTCTCAACCAAAGCTTTCCATTTCTTAAATGTTTCAAAAACATCAGATTTTTGTTTCAGGAAGTATACCCATGTTTTCCTGGTTGAATCATCTATAAAAATAACATAATAATGAGAGCCACCAAGAGATGATACCTAAGCTGGTCCCCATACATCTGAATGCACTAGCTCTAGCTTCTCACTCTTCTTTTCTTTCCCAACTCTCAGAAATCTAACCCTTTTCTATTTACCATAAACACAATTTTCACAAAACTCTAAATCAATATTTTTCATTCCTAGCAACAAATTTTTAGAGTGAAGAATTTTAATCCCTTTCTCACTCATGTGTCCAAGCCTATGGTGCCACATTTGTGAATCTATTCTTGCAACATCCATAGTAGCATTCCCTTCATTAACATTATCAGTAGCAGTTAAGGTAGAATAAGCATTACCAGTACACAGATATAATGTGCCTACCTTCACACCTTTAGCTACTACTAATGAACCTTTAGTGACCTTCCAGACATTGTCTATAAACATGACTGTGCATCCTTCACTACCCAGTTGTCCTGCAGAAATTAAATTTTATCTTAAATTAGGAACATGCCTTACCTCTTGCAGCATCCAGTCATTTTCGTTTGGAAACTTAATCTTTATCTTTCCCATTCTGACAATAGGATAGGGTTCATCATCACCCAAATATACCTGTTCAAAATCACCTTGAACATGATCTTGAAAATATTTTCTATGGGGTGTAGCATGGAATGAAGCCCCATAATCTATTACCCAGGAATCATTAACATTATCCAAACATAATATTAAAGCATCTTGTAAAGTATTACTTGCAACATTAGCTTCCTTACTGTCATTTTCATTTATGTCTCCTTGCTTATTTTTCTGAGCCTGACAGTCTTTCTTTAGGTGACTAGGCTTTCCACAGTACTAGCAATCTTTCTTTCCTTTAGATTGAGAGTGCCCTTTCTTTGACTTCCCTCATGACTTATCATTCAAAGAGCCTTTTCCTCTTTCCCTTGCTCTTCCTCTGTTCTCTACATTTAGAGTAGAACCTAATGAGGTTGAAGTTTCACCTGTGCTTTTCTGTCACATTTCCTTGCTTAGGATAACACCAACAACATCATCAAATTTCAAAGTATTTGAACTAGAGGCACTGTTACTTACAGCCATAACCAAGCTATTCCAACTTTCTGGCAAAGAGCATAAAATTAAGAGAGCCCTAACCTCATCATCAAAGGAAATATTTACCGATGATAGTTGACTGGTAACTGTACTAAACTCATTTAAATGATTCAATACAGATCCTCCCTCACCCATTTTCATATTAAATAAACGCTTCATAAGAAATACCTTATTCGAAGCTGAGGGTTTCTCATATAACTGAGCCAATATCAGCATCAGATCTATGATCATTTTTGCCTTTGATATGTTGAATGTTACAGACAGTGCAAGGCACAAACAAATAGATCCCAGTGCCTTTCTATCAAAAATATCCCAATCTTCCTTTGACTGTGTGGCCAGTTTCTTTGTATTTCCTTCTAATGGCTGCCACAAATCTTTTTGATACAGATAATCCTCCATATGTATTTTCCATAACTGAAAATTATGGCCATTGAATTTTTCAACCTTGAATTTGGAATCCTCCATTGCTCCCACTCAAATCTGAAAGTCTTGCCAATCTACAGCACAAAACCTTGCTCAAATACCAATTGTTAGGGATTGACAGATCCATAACAATATAAAATTAACAATTATATGCAGAAAACAAAAGAAGAAGACAATCTCAAAAAAGATAACACGTAGATTTAACGTGGTTCACCCAAAACCTGGGCTACGTCCACCTACACAGCCGTCCAACCTTTCTTATTATCCAGCAAAAACATACACCAACATTACAATGCATTATGCATCTCAGCTGCTTATAACAACATTTTAGAGCAACCTCTAAAATCAACCATTTTAGGGTTTTACAATATCAACACCCACTACATGATCAGTCACCACAATATCAACAATTAATTTAAAAATAAAGTGATTTATTCTCAACTTAACTAATTTTGAGTTTAAAATAACTGATTATGGGTTAATCAATTATTAAATCAAACTTTTATTCCAAAATTATATCATTAAATATTGACAACTGGATTTAATTAATTAAATAAGAATTTAATCAATTATTCATAGGATTTTTGATTTATTGTCAAAATTATATAATATAAATTAGGAATAAATATAATTAAATCTAATTAAATAATTAAGTGGCAAAATTATATCTAATTAATTTAATATTCAAAATATTCAATTAATCAATTTTTAGGATAAATATGATTTATCACCAAATAATATTCAATCAGGATAATTAGATAAATTAGGAATATTCAAGGAATATTCTGTGATGCAGAATTAGGATAAAATCAATTAGGGTTTTGATAAACTGATGTGTAGATGTGCCTTAGGTTAGGACTTTGATGTTGATTTCGATCGATTTGTTGATGTAGGAGGTTAATGAACCTATAGCCCATTTTTGGGGTATTACATTTTACCCCTCTTTGAATTACTGTGTGAAGTGCAGTGGTTCAAAGATTAATTTGTTTTTTATAATGATGTGGACTCATTTATGTGGTGGAGAAACTGATCCTGAGAGATTAACTAATTCTGAGACAAAAACTGATTGATAGATTTGAAGATGTTGGTGATTCAGGTCCTGGTTGACCAAAGAATCAAGATGATGCTAACTATATCAACAATGAACCGATGATTATGAAGAAGTGTCAAAATGCCTAATTCTGAACCTATGATTACGAAGAAGTGACTTTCTTGACTCCAGACCTAATTGTCCAAAGGAATTGAAAGGATATCAAATCTGAACCCTTCAGTTACGAAGAACCAAGGAAATAACACAACTAAATCGATGGTTACGAAGAGGTGATACAATTTGCAAGATTATTTAGGATACTAGATTGATATGGATCTTGATGAACCTGATATGCCCCAAACAATGTGCCCCAAGTGACGAGATCTTTTGATGACTCAGCAACTAGACGTGGTTGTTGTCTTGATTACTGAAAGAAAGATTTGATTTACAGATTTGATTGATGTGCAATACCATGCCCCCTTCGGGGTGAAAATTAAAATCTGACAAGAAAATTCAGTGTTAGATGGTTTAGAAGCATGTTAATTGATTTGAGAAGTGGTTGTGCACGTCCAGAGATGCGTTCTACATCATTTGAAGGTCTGGAAGACCAAGTTTGACTAGGTTTGACCATGAGTTGACCATGGTTGGCCAAGTTGAAATTTTGATAGTTTGATGTATGATAATCAATTAAGTTGAAAATTGGATTTCTATGATGATCAGAAGGTCAATTATGCAAGCAGTTGGTCGTCCTGGGTCTGAAAATTTTAAATCATGATTTTGACAATGTAAATGATCTCAAATTTTGATTTTGATCCCGAAAATGGATTCATAATGTCAAAATTAGCCAGGGGTGCAATTTTCACGAAAAATAGAGCACTTTGAAAAATTAGGTCAAAACCTATATAAGGGTCGAAAGGGTCATTTTCAAATCATTTGAACCTTTTTTATTTTGTGAATCTTGTGGAGCCCTCTGAGGGAAAAATGGATAATATGGCAGTTCCAGTCTCCTCACATCGATTCAAGCGCAGCCGACAGTTCCAACAACCTCCCCAGTACGGGAACCCGATAAGTGGACCTCTGTGCCTCTCTATGAATTCAAATTTTCCATGTTTTTAGCATTTTAGGATCTTTTTCATACGTTTTTAGGTTTTTAGGTTTTTGAATTTTTGCACCATGAAAAGTCATATGACAGTCTGCTTGAACTCGTATAAGTTTTCAACTTCTTGTAGAGTGTCATCCCCGTTAGTACTGTAAGTCGTATGAGAGGGACCCATCTATCATATGACATTTCATCGAGTCCCTCAAGTGTCATACGGGAACCTGTAGAATGTTGCGTACACATGAAATGTCATGCAGGAACCCATAGAAACTTGTACAAGTTTTGGTACCAGTCTGAAAACTCATATAGAAAACAGCAAGTGTTTTTCTCATCGTTAGGTCAATTTTTTTATTTTTGTGATTTCATAGGCTAATTCCTTAGCATTTTAAGCACCTTCTGAAGTATTCAACTTTTCAATTCCTGTGCTTATAGCCTGATTTTTTACCAAGTTACTAATTGGGTACTATGTTTCTGTGTTGTGTAGGTCATCTATCGTAATGTACATGTCCAGATTTCACATCCTGCCACCCAGAGACTCTGTGTGTCACTGCCTAACCCTCTCAGAGTGCACCTAGCTGCTTGCGGATTTGAGCATTTGATACATTTGCCTAAGATTCAGGTGAACCATGGTTTAATTACTGCGTTGATTGAGAGATTCTATTCTGAGACACAGATGTTTCATTTGCCTACTAGAGAGATCACCGGTACTCCAGAGGATGTGTATAGGATACTCCAAATACCTTTTCATGGTCCTCATCCTGACTATATCAATGCGGGGAATGTTGGTCTTCATTCTTTTTAGACATTGTTCAGTGATGATGATCAGTTAGCTCAATCTATCTCCTGGGAGGCTCTAGTACAGAGATATGGGCAGACTCACAAATTGGAGTGTATCATAGCAGGGATGATTGGTGGGATCATCATGTATGACCGTCAATAGAACAATCTTCTAATGGGTTGGGCCCCGATGGTAGCATGCCTAATGGCTATAGCTTCTGAGCTGGGATGGGGTCAATGCCTTCTTTCTCATATGTTCTTAGAGATGCACGAGATAGTGTATCATGAGGGCAAATCTTTTGCTTATGGTGCACTAGCTCTACAGATTTGGGCATGGGAGCACATCCCGATATGTCATCTTGTATGTGGCAAGGGAAGAAAGCCACGGGAGCCTCTCATTTACAGATATTCTAGTTACATCACACAGGTCCGAATGGGCATTATAGAGTACTAGAGGCATGTCCTTAATGACATGACCTTCATTATATGGAGACCATACTTACAGGTGGAGGCATGGCCTACTACTCGGGCCCAGTTTGGATACTTTTGTCAGAGTCGGGTGCTGATAGGTCGTTCCACTACTATCCTTGAGATATTCATCATTACACATGTCTAGAGACAGTATGGCATCATACAGGATGCACCATAGGACTATGACACTTATGCATGTTTGGTTCCAGAGCTGGGACTAGGATGGACAACTCGATTATCTTATGCTCTGTGTAGTCAAGAATATACCAAATATGTTTCTTGAGATTGGGACTACAGGCCACATGTTGTTGATGCGGGAGTTACTGATGCTTTTATTGCTTGGCTGGCTGAGCACCCTATGAGGAGATTCTTTGATCCCATAGAGTTGATTATGACCATGGAGGAGGTAGTAGACATGATAGGAGAACCTATGGGTAGAGGCCAGAGACATCATGATGTTCAGATACCAGTGGTGCAGCCTACACCACCTAGGCCTAGAGCAATTGTTGTCCCACATAGAGGAGCAGGACAGATGAGACCACCTTGCCCTCTAAGTTCTACAGTAGGCAGACCCATAGTTCTTTAGAGGAGACACACTAGAGGAGAGAGTGGTACACTGGGTAGCGTTGGTAGTGCAGATGATGTGTTAGGTGTCTAGCAGTATGTAGGTGGTGGTGAGGACACACAGGCTGATCTAGATTTTGATTTAGGTGCTGAGGTCTGACATCACAAGGCACGTAGAGTAGAGGCTATTGATCAGCCTGAGGATACAAAGATGTTGGTAGCTAAGATAGATACTGGACTGAGGTAGACTCCTCAAGATATTATCAGGTGACTCAAGTTGCAGATTAGAGACTTGAGATTTCAGAGCACCACATTTGAGATACAGCTGAAGGAGTCTAAGAGGTAGCATTTAGAGTGGGAGGTAGATGTTAGATGGCTATAGGCAGAGGTCATCCATCAAACTACATGGGCTTCTTACTATGTCTCGGCATATCATGTGACTGTACTTGCTGCGTAGAGAGTGCCTACATACTCTCAGTACATGGTTGCTTCTAAGGGAGCTAGAGCATCGTGGGCTGATCCACTGCCATATGCACCTACCCCACCACCACCAAATGCATAGGAGTAGGTAGACAGCTGATCTACCTTAGTATTCTGATCATTTTTGTCATTTTGTCCATACACATTGATCTGATCTGATAGCTCACATGAGCTCATTCTTTTGTATACTATGCCATTAGTACACCCATGACTATTTTGAGGTTTTATGATATATATGAGATCGATTTTTGGGTTATGACTTCATATGTTCTTTACAATTTGTGTATGATGATATCATGTGATGTAAATGTGTAAAATGCTTTGATTAGTGTAGAATGTATGGAATATGCAATGCAATGGTTTCTTTCAAATGTATGGATTATGCAATGTAGTTGATTATGGATTATGGAAATGTATGATTTTTTTTATGCTTGATGGATGTATATGTCTATAATGCAATGAATGTAATAGAATGATAATGATATGTAGTGTAAATGCAGCGATACACATGATATATTTTATAGGTATTGATGAAGAAAAGTACTCGGTCATTTGTCAAAAAGGATGTTTAACCCCGCATGGTGACTCCTTGTTGATCTATGAAGAGACCTTCATGTGAGATTCACCCATTGTGTCATGTTTAGCATTGTTTTAAAGAATCATTTAAGTGTTAAGATGATCTAGAAATCATGAGATAAATGCAATCATGCAAAGTGCAAAGTGACATGCAGAATGAAATTCAAACCTAGGACCTAGGACTTAGTCATTGATCATGTGTTGGTCATTTTCATCACTGAATATTTTATTAGGTAACTAGATAAATCAATACAATGTCCACTAGTTAGACAACCATGAACATATGAATATTGATTTTTACGTCAAAAGTCAATAGAACGCCCACTTGCTAGACAACCATGGACATATGAATATGGACTTTTTGTTAGAATGTCGGATTAGATATAAGCACCAAGGCATAAATGCCAGGATGACCTAAATATCATGTCCATTTTGATAGAGCAATTTGTATAAGCATCAGAAACTAAATGTTGTGATGACCTGAATATGCCTTGCAGACAAACACACCAAGTAATCAAGAGATCATTCTAAATCCATTGTGGATTACCCGCAGTGACCCTTTATCATTCACATCCTTGGGTAAGATCATATTTCACAATAGCAGTAAGAACTCGCTCAAAAAGACAAGAGTTAGATCAAAATTCCTTGAAGCATCCGAGTATCGATGGTCGAGGTACACATGGCCATCCAATACATGATGGAGGCACTTATAGTGGACACCAATTCAATCCACAATTTCCAAAGTTATTAGATTTTCACTCAAAGAAAAGATTATGCCCTTAGTCATCACTCTCTAAATCCTATGAAGGACATCATTGAAGAGCTCGAGGGTACATAATATGCAAAAAATCTCAATGTGAATTAGTAAGCATACAAGGAGATAAAAGCAATGAAGAAAATATTATTTTCAGGTTGTTATTGATATTTGTTTGTGTTTGATTGAAAAATCCTTTCTGGTAAGGAGACAGACATACTGACTCAGATGTAGCTTCAAAGGACTCTGACTGGAAATGACTCATCTGAGGTACACTAGAGACCATAGGATATGACATTGATTGCCCCCAAGTTTGAAACATTGATAGGATATGGACACTTTTTTTGATTGGTGTACAAACCGACCTTTATTGAAAACAAGATGCAGAAACAAACTGGGAGATATGTACAAGCTAAAGCAAGACTGAAAGTTGGGAAAGACCAAGATTGCACAGATAGATGGAGTTTTTTGAACAAGTGGCATCCTTTTGCCAGGTTTTCACCATCTTGGCAGAGATTCTATTTTTGCCACCAAGGTGCTTGTTTCCAGGTTTTCACCAAGGCACTTTTTCTTTTTCTCATTTTTTTGTATTTTTCATCTTTTCAATTTTTTTGTATTTTTCCTTTTTTTTATTTTTTTTTTATACATCAAGGCACCTATTGCTAGGTTTTCACCAAGATGTTCATTTTTTTAGGACTTTTTCTAATTTTTGTGATTTTTTCAAGACATTTTGCAAAGACTGAATGTCGTAGGCATTTAATTTCTTCAAATGGAGAATGCTGATTGGTTCTCACAGATGTTCTCCTTCATTAATTGAGAGTTGATAGGCTCCAGAGCCAAAAGTAGTAGTGAAAACAAAGGGACCCAGCCAGTTGGGCTCAAACTTCCCCTTGCATTCTCTATGTGATTGATTTTTAGGATTCTCTCTCAAGACTAGATCACCAACCTAAAATTCTCTGTGTCTGACTTTCTTGTTGTAGCCTCTAGACATTCTTTTCTAATATACTCTAAGATGATCATATGTTGCTTGTCTATGGTCATCTAGTAATTCAAGTTCTTGCAACCTAGACACTCTGTAGTCATCATCATTTACTAGACCATGCATTATGATTTTTAATGATGCGATTTCAACCTCAATAGGCAGTAGTGCTTCAAACCCATAAACTAAAGCGAATGGTGTAGCCCCAGTGGGTGTTCTGATACTTGTTCTATAGGCCTAGAGAGATGGATTGATCATGAGATATCATTCTCTTCCTATTTTATTAACTGTTCGATGCAAGATTTTCAACAGATTCTTGTTTGATGCCTCTACTTGTCCATTCCCCTGTGGATAGTATATGGACAACCAATGTTTTGTTATCTTTAATTTTGAGCATAAGGAATCTAGGTCCTTGTTTTTTAATTGGCCACCATTATCTGTGACTATAGAATGTGTAATACCATACCGACATATGATGTAGTTCAGAATGAACATAGAAATTTTCTTTTCAGTTGCTTGAGTCAAAGAAACTGCTTCTACCCATTTTGTAAAGTGATTTGTATCTGAAATTATATGGGTATGTCCATTAGAAGAATGTGGATAAATAGCACCTATCAGATCAAATGCCCATTATTGAAAAGGCTATTGTGTAGTAAAGGGAATTAGATCTCTCCCTAGTGCATGAATCAAGTTTCCATGTACTTGACACTTTTGACAATTCTTAGCAAATTTGATAGCCTCTTTTTCCATTTCAAGCCAATAGTACCCAACCCTAATAAGTTTTTGAGCTAGTGTTAAACCATTGGAATGTGATCTACATCTACCATCGTGGACTTCCTCTAATGCACGTTGAGATTCTTCACACTCTAAACACCTAAGTAGCATACTATCTAGACTCCATTTGTAAAGATCATTACCAATTATGACATACCGAGATGTGTTTCAGGTAAGGAATCATTTCTCATGGCAGTTGAAGGAATCAGGGATGATTTGGTCTTTAAGGTAGGAGTATAGTTTTTTGTATCAGGAAGAATCATGACCAACAACAATGCAAATCATGTAGGTTTCAAGGGAATCATATGCAAGAAATGACAGTGCTTCCACCAAGAACTCGTAGTGTAGCTCATGTTCGGGATGTTGTAGTAGAGATGATAGTGTGGCCATAGCATCAGCAGCCTTGTTCTCCATTCTAGGAATCTTCTCAAATGTGATAGATATGAAATATTTCTTTAAGTCATCTACCATGTGTTTGTATGGAACAAGTTTCTCATCTTTCATCTGGTACACATCATTGACTTGGTGTATGACTAGCTATGAGTCTCCATGAATGTGCAACTCTATTACTCACCACTCAATTTCTATCTTCATGCCATTAAGTAGAGCTTCATATTCAGCAATATTGTTTGTGCAAGGAAATTTTATTCTGAAAGCTTTAGGTATTGAGTAACCTTGAGGTGTTATGAATAATATGCCTTCTCTAGATCTATTCTGTGTGTAAGATCCATCAAAGAAAAGATGCCAAGTCCTAGAAGATATGTGCATGATTGATGAATCAGGAAATTCCATCTGTAATAGTGTATTATCAAACAATAGTGCTTCAACCAGTTGATCTGCAATGACTTGACCTTTAATAGCTTTCCTTTCAACATATTCTATGTCAAATTCGCTCAATAGCATCACCCATTTAGCAAATCTACCTGTGAGGGCAGCTTTGCTTAGTAGGTACTTTAGTGGATCAATCTTAGCTATTAGTTGTGTTGTATGGGATAACATGTAGTGTCTCAATTTTTGTGATGCAAAGATCATAGCTAGATAAGCTTCTCAATCATGGAATAGTTCTTCTCATATGGTACCAATGTTCTGCTCATATAATAAATAGCTCTTTCCTTCTTGTTTTCATCATGTTGTGCTAGCAATGCCCCCAGTGATGTATCTGTGGCGGAGACATATAGAATCAATGGCTTCCCTTGAATAGGAGGCATCAAAATAGGAAGATTTGATAGATATTGATTGATATGATTGAAATTATTTTCACATTCCTCATTCCATGCAAAAGTCACACCTTTATGTAATGTTTTTGTGAAAGGCTATGATATGTCTGCTAGTTGAGATATGAAATGTCTAATTGATTGCACCCTTCCTTGTAAATTTCTCATTTGACTGATATTTTTAGGGGGTTGCATCTCCATGATAGCTTTGACTTTAGCAGGATCTACTTCAATGCCCTTCTTTGAAATAATATAGCCTAGGAGCTTTCCAGAAGTGACACCAAAAGCACACTTTTAGGGTTCAGTATGAGACTAAACTTCTCCATTCTATCTAGTATTTTTCTCAATTCATTCAAATGTTTTGATCTTATCATAGACTTAGCTAAGGTGTCATCAACATAGTCTTCCATGGTTCGATTCATCATGTCATGAAAGATAGATGGCATAGCCCATTGATATGTAGCACCGGCATTCTTAAGACCAAATAGCATGACATTCCAAAAAAAAGTACCCCATGCACATGTAAAATCTATTTTCTCTTGATCTTCTAGAGCTATTTTGATTTGGTTGTATCCTGAGAAACCATCCATTAAAGAAACATTTCAAAGCCTCCAGTCATATCCACTATCATATCAATGTTTTGTAGTGTAAAATCATCCTTAGGGAAAGCTTTGTTTACATCTCTGAAGTTGGTGCATACTCTAATAGATTTGTCAGGTTTTGATACTAGAACAATGTTGGAGATCCGCTTAGCATGATCAATAACTCGAATAAATCTGGCTTTTAGTAACTTTTCTAGCTCAGCTTTGACTAGGAGTGAAACATGTGGATGCATCTTTCGCAACTTTTGTTTAATAGGTTTTACTCCTGGAGCTATAGAAATATGATGTATTATCAGATTTGGATCTAACTCTGGCATATCTAAATACTTCCATGCAAAGTTGATCTTCTTTTCTGTCAAGAATGTTGTGAATGCTTTTTTCTCTTCCTCTGATAGGGATTGTGCTACATGAATCAGTTGTGGTTCCTCTGGTGTACCCAAGTTGAGAGATTGAGTTGGCTCTATCAATACTAGAGATTTGTCCTATAAATGACTTAGAAGAACATCAAATATCTCATCCTTAGGCACCTCAAAGAGGTTTTCACCTTTGGATACATCTTTTGTTTTTACTATTTTAGGGTCTGAGACTATCGCAAAGTGGTTTTCACCCTCAAAACTCTTTTTCTTTTTGCTTTTGCTTTTCTAACTAAGATATTTGATATCTGAATCTAGCATGATAATGCTAGGTTCACTAATGGAATTCATCATAGGTTCCACTGCATTGAGATAGCAAGCAAGGGCATAGTTAGTCACAAAGGTGTGGATATCTTGGTTTGGATCAGTAGATGTTTGGTCAATAAGCTCTAGATGTTGGATAGTCCAAGTAGGGGAGGATTGGGAAATGGTGTTCACACATATGGTGTTGTCATCATTGGTCCTAACCCGAATCTCAAATTCAAAGGTGATATTACTACTCAGAATGTTCAATTCATGAATAGTCTCAACGTCATTATTGGATTCCACTTCAGCCATAGGTGGATCAGACTCGCTAAGTTTGTCATTTCACTCTAGACTCATGTCAGTTTTAGGTGAATATTGGTGAATGAAATCAATGTGTTTTTCAGTGATAAACTCATCTTCTTCTAGAATGACTCCCCATTCATAGTCATTTGATTCTTCATCTGGATCTCTTGGAAAATTAAGAACATGTGTGAAGTCAGGATGAATCCCGCAAGCAGGATTGCCTTTAGATTCTGATTGGAATTCATATTCATGGGAGTCTGTTTTAGAATCATTGTTGTATCCCAAGTGTTTAGCTATTGTGGAAGGTTTACCATCTTCTTGTTTAGTAGTAGGTTCTTGTATATCTACTACATTGATATTCTCCTTAGGTTTTTCTTCATCTTTAAGAAGATCTAGTATTTCTTGACGTAAACATTCATAAGGAATAAGATCAGTGGTGTCTAAATCATCACTGTCTGATTGTTGTGTTTCTTCCTCTAGTTCAGTTTATGTTGATGGTTCAATCTTCTCTAAGACATGTGGAGAATTTTTGCTGAGATGAAAAGGCTTCTTTTGATATCCCAGGCCTCTAGTATCTTTAGTCATCCTTCCACAGTGTTCAACTAGTTTTACAATGCCTTTGCCTCTTATTCCTAGAGGTCCTTTTCCAGTGTATCCCATTTTAGACATGAGTTTATGACCTGGTCCATAAGATTTGATAGGGATTTTAGGGGTTTTAGAGTCACATTTCTGAACTGTCTGGGATTGAGACTCATCTTTGTACAACCATGCTAGTATAGCTTCTTCTTAATTAGATTCTTGCTTGGGCACTTTTTATGTGATAAAACTTCAATTAAATATAACTTGAGATTCTTTAGCTGTAGGTTTCACCTTGTTTGAAGGTTGTCCATAAGATTTTGGGGACAATGGGAGAGATATGAGAGATATGACTGGTTCCATAATATATTCTCCCATACCTATGTCCTTGATTTTGACCTCTTTGGCAATGTCTTCCATCTTGGATGTTGAGGCAATATCTATTTTCTTAGTGAAAGATTCTCTATTATGTGGAATGAGTTTGTTAGCACTTTCTTTCAAGGCATTGCAAGATGTGGATATGTCAGTTGGAATCGTCACCTCTACCCCATCATAAGAAAACTTCACACATTGATGGTATGTTGATGGAATAGCTTGCATTTCATGTATCCAAGGTCTCCCTAGAAGAACATTGTAAGCCAAAGGAAGATCTAGAACTTGACAAGTGATGTCTTTGATAACTGGTCCTATTCTGATAGGTAGGACAATTGTTCCTTTGGAAGATCTTTCATGCTCATCATATTCTTTTATGGTTATCTTATTTTTAGGATCAATAGCATCTTCTAATAGTCCCAGTTGTGTGATAAATTTGTAGGAACAGATGTTTAGACCAGCACCTCCATCTATCAACACATGTTTGACACGACGGTTTTGGATCAAGACTTCAATGTGTAAGGGTTGGTTATGTGGATGACTCAATGAATTGTCATCTTCCTCTGAAAAGGAGATATACTGGGGTGATGTCAGATGACCAACCATAGTATAGAATCTGTCTAGATCAAGATTGTCAGGAACATTAGAACCAAGCAAGGCTTTATCTAGGATAGCTCTATGAGCAGGAGATATCTGAAGCAACTCAAACATGGATATTTTAGCATTAGTATGCTGGAGTTGTTGGACAATACTATATGATGTCACTCTAGTCTCTTTAGGAGTTGATTTTAAGGCAGCCCTCTATTTAGAATCAGATGAAAGATTGAAAGGAACCTTAGGGGCGTTTGATGAACCTAAGTTTTGTCCTTGTAGATGTACCTGAGCTTGTGATCGAGTTACTACATTTTCTAATTGATTATCTCTATCATTTCTCACAATAGTGATGACATTGCAATGTTCAGATAGGCATGGTTCAACCATGTTAATGACATCATTGTTTCCAAAGTAGGTGTAATTGACCTTAGCACCCATGTTAGGCTTAGAAGACAAATCTCCTTGATTATGCTTTGGAAATGGTTCCGTGAATTTTGTATGATCATTCTTGGTTTTGTGATTGTCAATTATAATTTCTCCTTCATCAATTTTGTCTTGAATGAGATGTTTTAAGTGCATGAAGTTATTGGTTTTATGACCTTTATTTTGATGGAAGTCACATAAATCAGTCTCTTTCCACCATTTAGGTTTAACTTCAGGATCATATGGTTTTATCTCAGGCAACGTGATGATTTTGTTTGTCAATAGCATTTTCATGGCAGATTCTAAGGACTCACCCAAAGGAGTGAACTTGCGCTTTGGTTTTGTAACCCATGGCTTATAGTCATTAGACTTTTTAGCAGATTTAGATGCATTTTGTTTAGAAGCTTTTATGGCTTGAGTGCCCATGGTAAGATTGAATGCGGATGCCTTTGATGGAGCACTGATGTGATCGACAACACCATTTGTCACAACATTCTTGTTCTTGTTCCTGAATTTGACTTTGTCTTTGTTGCTGGAACTAGAACCAGATTCATACTTTCTATCTTTGTTAATCGATATGTCTCCCTTACGGGAAAGCACATTTTCAATTTTTATGGAATTTTCTACCATTTTCTCAAAAGAAGTGTGATTTTTCATTTCTAGATGATAGTTGAGTTTTGGAATCAGATTGTTGATGAAGATTTTGAGTTTTTCAATTTTCGGAATGGATCTAGCATAGAGTGAAAACTCCTTCCTCCATCATTTGAGGAAAGTCAGGAAGGGTTCTCCTATCTTTTGTTTCAGATTGCAAATATTGATCATGGTGATTGGATGTTGGATATTGTATGAGTATTATTGGTAAAATAGTTTGATCAACTCCTCAAAATTTTTGATGGTTGGAGGCATTTTAGAGAACCAATGAATGGTTGACCCTCCCAGAGATCGAGGGAAAAGATGCATTAGGTAGGTTGGTTCATGCATAAACTCCATAGATTGAGTACTGAATTCTCTGACATGATCTTGAGGATCAAAGTTTCCATCATACTTATCATATTTCACTATCTCCACACTTTTTGGGAATGGTGGCATGTACAAGTTCTTTTCAAATGGAAAGGGGCATAGAACCTCCATAGAAAATTCTTTGGGTTATTTCTCTTTTTCCATATTGTTTAACTTGACTTGCATAGCATGCATCTATTTCATCATGGTTGTGATAGGGTTTTCTTCCTCTTGAGTGATGATATCTTCAACATTAAAGTTTGGAGGAAGTTTGGCTCCTTGCTGAGCTAGTTCTAAGAAGTAATTTTCTTTCTCTTCTTGGAAGAAATGTTTCATCATTTCTATACTACTCAATTTCAGATGGTGTTGGTTCTGGATCTCCACCATGATTAGACTGATGACCTTGAGAACCTTGGTTTCCTCCTCCTTGAGACATCATGTTGTTGTGAGGACTACCAAGGATTGATTGATGTGGATTTTGTTGATGACCTCCGTGAACTGATACAGGAGGGGTCTTGTAACCTCCTTTCAAGTAAATGTTTCCAAGAGCATATTCTCCAAATAGATTTGTGTCGTAGGGTTGATGAAATATTTGAGCAATCACAGAAGATGTTGTTGAAGATAATTTGGGTTGGTCTCCTTGTTTTCTTTGTGAGGAATCTCTTGTTTCCACCATTAACCTCGAGTGAAGCAAAAGAGCAAGATTAAGACAATTGAAGAATGACTTGTTTCAAGAAGATTGAATGACACAACCTTGTCAAGATTGGGTTGATTGAAGATTGATTTAGATGTAAATGAAGGATATTGTGCCCTAGATGTATGGATAGATGCCAAAAAGATAGCGGACATGAGCTCACAACACTTAGCTATTTTGAGGATTGATTCTGAAGATGATGTTGACAAGGTTTTGACACAGGATGAACGTGATTCAAATCGATAGATCAGAAGACTAGATCAAGCTCAAGAGACCACTGTTAGAAAATTGGTTGGATTCTTCTAGTTTTCTGCTATGTTCCTAACCCAGTGAATTTTCTGACAGAATTTGGAAGTTGGCTGTAAAAATTGGATTTCTAACAAATTTTGAAGGTTTCTGGAAACTTTGGTAAAAAATTGATACGAGTTTCTCTAGGCTCCTACAAGTCTAGGTTAGCTCTAGGATGACAATTGACACCAGGTTTTGATTTTGCTTGATTTTTATGACAACACTCATACGAAAGTATACAATCTCTCGTACAATAATCTGGGGGTTCTGGTACGACAATTGGGAAAACTCATACAAATTTTGCAATTTCAGGATGAATTTTGACACCTGAAAGGATTTTTGCTTCAGATTTTGCAATTTTTCAGTTTTCAGGGTTTTCAGTATCAGATTGTTTGCAAAAATTTATGTCCAGGTTTGAAGATCTGTGTTACAGTTTGTCTCAGGTTTCTTCATTCTCAATAACCAAGTAGATATTAGGCATGTAGAACAATAATCAAGGGAGAAAGCAATCATCTTCAAACAATGAGCAAGGGACAAAGTAACCTTGCACATGAACAAGAATAGTGACTTATTGTTCTAATCCCTAAGAATGTTACTTGTGTATGTTCTCAAAAGTTTTACAAGCACACACATAGTCCTAGAAAATAAAAATTTGGTTGCACTAGGGGTCTTAGTAATGGTTTGACTCTGCAAATTTTGTAATCTCAAGAGGGAAAAATCCAATCCAGGCACACCAGGGTTTTGACACAGTCTGAGAATTTAATCAATCAAGAGTTGCTAAGGAGATTTGACAACCCAACAAGAGACTACACATGTGGAGATTTCTTCCACAAGGATATTTATATGGCGGCTGATGCTACCATGGTGAAAATGGCTATTACCGCTTGAGGTTTCATCCACGTGGTTGACCTAATAAAGGGAATATCCACTATGGTTAACCCTCTCTATAAGGAGACACACAAAAGGACCACAGGGGGACTTAGTTTAGATTCCAAGGATCTAAGTTTCTGCTACTACCCAAAAAGGGAGTAGAGCATAATCCTCTAGCCTCTTCACTTCACCAAAACATAGCAAATAGATTCTTTGACATGATAAGACTGAAACCACCTCACCAAGGTTTGTGATGTCAACAAAAATATCTACCGAGCTCTCTAAGTGGACCAAGAGAGAATGTACCGATCAAATTTGAGGACTAAACCCAGTAAAATCATGAGATAATAATAGTATCCTCCCTACCTACAAGGGGATCTATCTTCGAGAAGAGCTTCGCATGCAAAACAAGTGAATGAAGCCCATTCTCTCAAGAACTTCACAAATAGTGTTCATAGGGCATAATTACTGTGTAACAGATATGCAGAAAGAAAATCTATGTTCTTTTTAGAGCCCAAAATGAACGTGTGATTTATGAAAGCAAGAGACACTCAAGATAAACATATGAGAGGTTCATTTTATGTCCCAAATCAAAATTTTATCAGATGTAGCAAAATACCTCAGTTCCTATGCAATGCGCTTAGTAGATTTTACCTGATTTTTAATTTTTTTGCACTTTCCCATGAGCCAAAATAGCAAGTATCAATCAGAAATAGCAGATATCGATTGTTAGGGTTAGCTGTCAGTCCAAATCCAAAAATCAAATCTGAAAGACAACCTAGAATTTTGGTACGACAATTGAAATTCTAGTATGAAAACTTGTACGACAATGTGCTACCTCCCGTACGACAATCCAGGCACGAAACAACAATGGGTTTGTATGCACATGATAGAGTAACTCCCAATGATAATAATAAACAACTGGGATGATTCTCAAAATTTCCAACTATCGTACAACAATCAGCAGGTCCTGGTACGACAATCTGTCAAATGTTGTACGAAAACTATATGGACAGAAAAATAAAAATCACAGTTTTGAGAGAAATAGATACAAAATTGATAGAAAAAAGAATGGAAACCCATTTGAGGGCCCCACAGTGGGTGCCAGAAATGTGTGTGTGAATTTTTTACCTAGCTGGAGACACAACACTTCAGTAAAACATTAGAGGTTAGCAAATCAAGAAATCTGCAAATAAGAACAATATAGCTAACCGAGTGATTTACTACCTTATAGTAGGTGTGAGTATGGTATTCTCAGATTCAGACTGAGATCAGTGATAATGCAACACCTAAATGAAGGATTTAATGCTAAAGCTGGATGAAAGATGAATGTAGCTTAATCTATATTTTTGGATTTTGTGTGCAATAAGATGAAAAAATGATATGAAACTAGTCTAGAATGGATTGAAATGATATAAAAATTGAATCTATTCTAACAGTGATATACTATGATATGAAAATGAATGAATGCTATGATCAAAAGAATAACAAAAATCTCACAATTGTCTGTTCGCAAGAGCTTGATTCTTCAGATGTAAATTCGCCAGAGTTCAAGTATGCAAATTCACGGGGGGGCAAGATGAAGGACTGAGCCTCAATTATATATAAATCCATGGCTTGAGGATGCATTGAGAAAATCCATAAATCACTCTTGATAAACTTAGGTTGATTTTTGAGTTAACAAGAAATCAGGAAAAGATCAACTCATAAAATCATGCAAAAGCAGCTTTTAACTCGAAATAGAGTTTAGTTCACTTTTTCAACTCACAATCACATGTTGAGTTTAGAAAGTTAATAAATTGAAATTGATAATTGATTTAAAGTTGATTGCTTTTCTGATTGTGCATGAATTAATATGAATTTAATTTAAAAATAAAGTGATTTATTCTCAACATAACTGATTTTGAGTTTAAAATAACTGATTTATAGGTTTGTCAATTATTAAATCAAACTTTTTGTATCGTCTTAAAATGGAATCACTTCCATGATAAGAGTGTTTAGCCCTCTGAGTAAGTGGTTTGGGGTCATGTTAAGCACCTTGATTGGGTCTTTGCATGTATTTGGCATTCTCCCCACTTTCCACTTCTTCTCCGCACTTGATTTCTTCATTCTAGGTGAAATTAGGGTTAAGGTCTTAAGGACTTTCCTGATTTTTCCTCTTCCATGACTCCATTTTTGAGGTAGGATTCAGAAATGAGACCTCCTAGTCCTTCATCACATCAAACAAAGGATTTTATGTCTGTTCTTCACACTAGGTCCTATTCTGACATCAAATCCTGCATTTTTGGCACCCATGGAACTCCTATTGTAGAATCTGGCAAAGTTAGGGTTTGAGGTCAAAGTCGACCTCGACCCTGACCAAGTCAAGGTCAACCTTGACCTTGACCTCTTCCTACTAGGATTTCAATGTTTCATTTGTCGGTAATTTATCTTTCGAGATAATTATTTCCCGCTTTCGAGTCGGCTGTTTCGGGCTCCGAAACGGTAAATCCTTTAATGGTATTTAATCAAGGTATATTTTCTAAAGGTGAGGACCTAATTGGGATTTAATTCTCCAAGGTGGCCCATCTAGAGGAGTGTGCCCTAGATCACTATAAAAGGAGGCCTTCCTCTCTCATTTTCACATCACTCAAACATCAAGTTTACATCCACACTCAAGCAATTTCATGAGCAAGCTCTCAAGTGCAAGCAAGTCTTCAAGCATTCAAGTGTTCAAGCATTCATCCATCAAGGAGTTCCATTGTTAGCTATTGAAGGATTCAATCTCCTTGGAGCCCCCTTGAAGATCCATCCTTCTCCATTCATTCAAACCTTCTCATATGCAAAGATCAAATCAAGGTTGGTGTTGAAGATCAAAATACCATTGATTGGAGACATCCTACATTCATTGAAGCATTCTTACTTGTGGATTTGAGGATTCAAATCCTCTACAAGGACTTCAACATAAGCGAGGTGATTTGTTTCAATTACTTTGTTTATGTACAATACAATTTCAATTCAATTTCAAGGTTAATTCCTAAATTGGGGTTTGACCAAGGCAAACCCACCCATACAACCAAAAACCCCCATTTTCTTGCAGGTACAAGTGTGAAATCTTAGATCTGAGAGTGAATTTGGATACCCTTTTCGACAATCTTTCAGGATCTGTTAACAGAATCAGAATTGGACTTCAAATAAATAATGTGGTCTTTGACCTTTTAAAAGGTCAAAGTCGACCTGTGTGAATTTGGAGAAAAGATTTCTAGGTTTTGTCTACCTCGACATTTCCAGTTCAGAACAAGTGACAAAATCTTCAGAAAGTTCATACAGAAGCTAGAATTCAGCATTTTCCAGATCTGCCCTAATTCAAGGTTAGTATTTGCACTTCAATTATTTCAGATTTCAAGCTTAATCCAACTATAGGGAAGTATAGGGTTTCTCTCTCTTTTTCATATTCTTCATAGATTGATTCAATTGTGTATTAACCTCTTGGTTGATCAAATTGGATCTCTCCTTTGGGAATTTGGATTTAGGAGTGAATCTTACATTTTCCCCACACACATACACAAATAGTGGTGATTCCAAATCACAACTATTCACTTTTATTCCAAAACTATATCATTAAATATTGACAACTAGATTTAACTAATTAAATAATAATTTAATCAATTATTCGTAGGATTTTTTATTTATTATCAAAATTAAATAATATAAATTAGGAAGAAATCTAATTAAATCTAATTAAATAATTAAGTGGCAGAATTAAATATAATTAATTTAATATTCAAAATATTCAATTAATCAAATTTTAGGATAAATATGATTTATCGCCAAATAATATTCAATTAGGATAATTAGATAAATTAGGAATATTCAAAGAATATTCCCTGATGTAGAATTAGGATAAAATCAATTAGGGTTTTGATTAACCGATGTGCAGATGTACCTTAGGTTAGGAATTTGATGTTGATTTCGATCAATTTGTTGATGTAGGAAGTTAATGAACCTATAGCCCATTTTTGGGGTATTACAGCACCCTTACTCATTTGGTTGTATTTTCCAGATCTAATCCAACTTTGGTGGGGTTTTCCTCCACTTTATTCCTAATGGATATGTGTGGAATGGTAGTCTACCATTGATAACCATTTCACCATATACATTTTGATGAACCCAACCCTTTCATCCTTTCTACACCTTTTGTGTTGGCTAGTTAGATCTTGCATGCATATTAAAAACAAAATAACAAGAATATTGTCATTTCATTCTTATATTTACATTTCATGTATTAGATTACATTTTATGCTTTCATTAGATATATTTACTCTCTTGTTTGCGTACTAAAAAGTGAAAAACATGTAATTATTTCTTTACTTTATTTCATATCATCTAAATTTGGACAAAATATAAAAACAATTGCATCTTGTTTTCAACATGTATGACTTTTCAATTTATGAGTAGTTTGATTATTCCTTTAGTAGGAATGATCTTAAGAACCTTCATGAGGTATCTAGTAGTGAATAGTTTGTGGTGACAAATGAGGTCTCTCATGATTCCATTCCTATTAAGTCTTCCTCTAGATCTCTTCAACCAACCTTTTGCAACAAGTCGTTTGCTTTGCTTCCTTTGTGTAATTTTGTCTTCAACATAGAAACCCATAAAGTAGTTGTTCATGATAAACATGTGATAACTATCAAAGGATGGCCTTCTATTCAACAATCTAATCCTCAAACTTTTACTTCACCTATAGTTTTGGTTAAAGGATATAGTCCTTTCAAAATCCTAACAAGCCTATTATAAATGTCAAAGGGAAACCGAGGAGTCCTTTGGAGTTCTTTCAAGATTAAGATGTGGTGGCTCACATCTATCATACACAAAAAAATCATAATCCAATTATTCCTACCTCTTTACCACCTTCTCAACCAATTCTTCCTCCAGTACCTCAGCTACCTCCTACTCTTGCAAAGGAGTATGATTAATTTGGTAGAATAATTATGAGCTAATCTTGTGAATATTTCCTCATGGGAACTTCTTCAAACCTCTCCTACATACCATGAATCTTTAAATTCCCTTCCAACCCCGACTCCTAATCAGGATAATATCAATTCCTTCCTTGTATGTATGCATACCACACCTATTTAGGCCCAAATTTTCTTTACTCAAGATGACTTACCTTCAAAAGAAGTTAAAAACCATATAATTCTTTGATGGTTTTTTTCCTTATCAATTTAAATCTTCTTTGAAGGACTCCAATTGATAATGGGTCTCAATTGATTGTTTGTAGTATGGACATGCTGAAATAAATCCAAGTTGATATGTCAACTATTAGATCCAATAACATTCATATTCATAGAGCTTTGAAAATGTTTCTAAGAAGAAATTAGGGATCATAACATTACCTATTAAGTTTGGTCCAGTTATTTTAGAGACTCATATTCATGTGATGCGTAGACCCCTTAATTACAATCTTCTTTTGGGTAGACCTTGGTTGCATAATATGCATGTTGTCCCTTAAAATCTTCATTCCAAAGTTAAATTCATTTATAACAATGTGGTGTATACTCTTATGGTAGATGATAGACCTAATAGTTGTTTGAATGTTGAATCAAGAAATACTCTTGTGTCTATTAATGAACAACAAGAATCAAATTCTAAATCTAATCCTGCATCTAATTCTGAATATGATCCTAAACCTAATTATAAGTTTAACAATGATCCATCTTCCTCTAGTCCTCTTCCGGATGATGATTGTGGTTCCTTAGATTTTACACCAACTTATATTAGAGAGTATAGAATTTTTTTATCTCTTGTTTATAAAATCGAAGGAAGAAACTAAAAAAGAACCTAAAATTACTACTCCTCTTTCTAGTGAGTTGAGTACTAATTTTGTTGTATCTTCTACTAATGACACTATAGAAACTATTAAGCCTTATTTTTATGACTATGTAGTGACCTATGAAGATCCCCTAACTCTTTCAAATATGGCTTCTCATTATGGTCCTAGTTATCACCTACTTGCAAAATATGGTTTTAATGAAAAAGGTTGTGGAAAATTTGAACAAGGAATATAAGCTCCTTCAGAGAATGATGTGCATGAACACTCTTATGGATTAGGATTTAACCCTTATAAGAAACCATATGTGTCCTTAAATTTTAACAATATTTCTATATGACCCTTTAAAGTTGTGAGTCCTTATCTTATTGATTTTTATCAAAAACCTTCTCTTGATACATTTAGTACCGATGGTGCTTTAGCCAAATTCTTAGGGGCATACGATAACCTTCCTTATTTTCATCATAATAATAAAATGCCTTATTGTTTGAATGTTGAAGCATACTTTGGGAACAATTTTGATTATAAACTTCATCATTTACATTTTCCAATGGATGTCTCACAAAAAAATAATCTTTTGATTACTGAAATTGTTGATGCGCAAATAGACTCTAATGACCCTAAAAAGGTTGTAAAAATTGGAAAATGCTTAGATGAGGATGAACGTAAGGAACTTACTTCTATTATTCTTTAATTCTCTAATATCTTTACTTGGACATATACTGATATTCCTGGTACTGAGTCTAAAATTGTGATAAATAACATAATTCTCACTCCTAATGCTAAGCCTATAAATCCTAGTATTGCTCTTCTCATGAAAGATGAAATTGAAAAACTTCTTGACGCCGAATTTATACGGCCTATATATTATTCTCCTTGGATTTCAAATATTTTTATAGTCTCCAAGGGTGAAAATAAAATCAGGATGTTTATTGACTTTTAGGACCTCAACAAAGCTTCCTTGAAGGATGACTTCCCCTCCCAAACATTAATTTTATTGTAGATTCCACAGGAGGGCATGCTTTGTTATCCTTCATTGACGGATTTTTTGGTTATAATAAAATATTTATCCCTCATCAAGATCAATATAATAATTCTTTTATTACTCCTTGGGGTACCTTTTGTTAGGTGTTTATTCCTTTTGGATTAAAAAATACAAGTGCTACATATCAACCTGCTATGTGTTACAACTGGTGGTTTTTGTTGCACCAAAAGATCAACCTATTAATGCCTGATACAACCACTAGACTTATAGAAGACACAGGGGGTTGTAAAACCATATCATGAACTGCCACTGCATTGGCAATGCCAAGGATACGGAGGGTGAAAACAACCTTTCTTACCATTCTAACAATCCCCCCCCCCCCACCACAAGCTCAGGGTTCAAACCTATGACCAAGCCCTGATACTACTTGTTACAACTAGCGGTTATCATTGCACCAAAAGATAAACGTGTTAATGCCTAATACAACCACTAGACTTATAGAAGACACAAGAGGTTGTTAAACCATGTCACAAACCACTGTTGCACTAGTAATTCCAAGGAGACCAAGGGCTCAATCAGTCTTTATCACCATTTTAATAAGTTATGACACTCATATTTCATGATTATATTCACAAAATCCTTGAAGACTATGTAGATGAATTTTTGGCCAAGTTTGTTGCTCGTAGGGATCATGTTCTTGTTCTAAGGAAAATATTTGAATGCATTCATAAAATATAATATGTTCTTGAACCCTTGGAAATATGCTTTTGGTTTTGACAATAGAAAGCTTCTAGGATTTATAATCTCTAATAGAGACATTGAGGTCGACAACGAGAAAATTGATGTTATTGTTAATATGCCACCTCTGTGAAATATTTTACAACTTCATAGTTTGCGAGGAAAATAAAATTTATTCATCAGTTTATTTCTAACATGGTAGATCATACTATTCCTTTTACTTCCCTAGTAAATAAAGATGCCACTTTCTCTTGAAATGAAAATTTCAAACAATCTTTCAAACAATTCAAAAACTATCTTGCTAATCCCTCTATCTTACAACCTACTCAACCTAATAATCTTTTCTTCTTGTGTACCTTAGCTTCCTCAAATGCTTTAAGCACTCTTCTAGCTCAACATGATAAAGATGGAAAAGAGTGACCAGTATACTACATTAGTATGACATTACTGGATTATGAAACATGATATACAAGAATAGAAAAATAATGTATGGCTTTAGTTTTTTCTTGTCAAAACCTCCAACATTACCTTCTTAATGTTGAGATTAATGTAATTGCTGAATTTGATCCTCTAAAACATCTTTTATCCAAAACTGACTTATTAGGACATTTAGCTATATGGATTATGCTTTTAAGTGAGTTTAACTTAAAGTCTGCTTCTCAAGAATCAATCAAAGGACAAGCTTTGATGAATTACCTTGTTGAGGATCCTTCATCTACTTTAACTCCTAATACCATTTATTTTCATGATGAATTTGTCTTACCTATTGAAACTGATGATACTTGGGAACTATACTTTGATTGGTCTAGATGTAAAGTTGGATCTGGTGCTAGTGTTATTATGATTTCACCCTCAATGAAGCCTATTCATTTGTCTTATTGTCTTAACTTCTCTTGTACTAATAATATTATGGAATATGGAGCTCTTATTGTTGGACTAAAAGAAGCTTTATCCCTCAAGATAAAAAAAAAACATCAATATTTTGAATGACTCATAATTAATTGAGAAACAAATTAATGGAACCTATCAAACTAAAAATGATAAATTAACACAATATAGGTACTTGTCTTTAGGCTTTCTTTCTAAGTTCAATTCACATTCTATTTCAACTTTACCTCAAAAGGATAATCGAGGAGGAAAGACTATTGAAATCTATGGCATAAATGGGTAAGATTCATAGGCTTGATGTTTCTAACTTTGTTAGTTCATTGCATCTTGAGGAATTGATAGATTGGATTAATGATCTAGAGGATTACTTTGAGCTGGAAGATACTAAGGATCCACTGAGGGTTAGGTTAGCATAGACTAAGTTGAAAGGTCATGTTTCCTTATTGTGGAAAGAGTTGTAGAAAGATATGAAGATAATGGCGAACCTAAAATCACTAGGTGGAAAGTTGTGGTTTCAAGACTCAAGTCCAAGTTCATACTGAAGGACTATGAATTGGAATTGTTCAAGAAACTACAAAAAAATGACTTGATTTTTAAGGAGTATACCGAAGAATTTTACAAGATGTAGATTATATTTGGACACCGAGAAGAATCTAAGGAAAGGGTTTCTAGGTATGTTAATGGTTTAAGACTTCACATTCAAGATGAGTTAATTATGTTGCGGCTTCATACAATTGAATATGCTTACTAGTATGCTCTGGAGGATGAAGATAAGTTGAAAATAAGACAGGTTACACCTAGGGTCAAGGATAAACCGGTTGGTGATAAAGGAAAAGATAAACTTGTGATTGAAGAGGAACCTGATCAAAAGATTCATGGAAGGGGTGGTAGAAATAGGGATTTCAAGGTTACTTGTTTCAAATGTGGTAATGTCGGGCATAAGGCTTACCAATTTTTGGTCAATTCAAGAAGAGGAAATTAAAACTTAGTGGCACATGAGGAGGAATTTGGGGATAAATATTTTGAAAGAGAGGTTGCACCTGATATGGGAGAGTCTTTGATATTGTAGAGAGTTATGCTAAGTAAGAAGGAAACTGAACCTATTTAGAGAAGGCAATTTTTCTAGACAGATTGTAAATTAGGGAATAAATGTTGCAAAGTAATCATGGATAGTGGAAGTACTAAAAACATTGCATCAGAGGAAATGGCATTGAAGCTTGTATTAAATAGACTTAAACATCCTTGTCCATATGGAATAAGTTGGTTTCAGGATGAACATATGGTGAAAGTTAAAGAATAGTGTTGGTTTAAGTTCAACATTGGTCCATATCATGATGATGTATTATGTGATGTTGTGAATATAAGTTCTTATCATCTCTTGCAAGGAAGACCTTGGCACTATGATGTTGATACTATTAATGATTTTCAAAGGAATGTTGTGTCTATTGTGAAGGATGGTAGGAAGTTCACTTTGATTCCTTTGAAGGAGGAAGGAAGGAAGGCTAAGAACCTAAGTGTAATGAAAACTTACACCTTAGGAGATCAAAGTACTTTGGATTAGGAGGTGTTGGATTTGTAGCAAATAACTGAGAAGGTTTCTGAGGTGTTACAACTGTTGTTGAATCTAATTAATGAATCCAAATTGGTAGTGTTGAAGGATACCGACCATAGAATGATGTTATAATAGAGTATCAGAGGAGTGGTATTAGATGTATATCATAATCTTGTGGATGGATCAATGGTTGAAGTTGAAAAGATACGCAATGATGTTAGAAGTAGAATCAAATAGAAGAGAATGAAGAAGACATTAATTGTTGACTATAAGAGTGACAAAGATAGAATCCATTTGAAAGAATTAGAAAATTAGAGCATTAATTTTGGAAGCGGTAGTAGAAATAGCATGGCATTGGATGTTGAGAGGGATGTTATTGAATTGGGGTTGAAAACTTGCATCAACAACAGTATGGTTAGTTATGTGTGAAGTCGAAGAAGGTATTTTCCTTTTGATGGAGAGGATATGTGGGTTAATAATGAACATGAGATTTATGTATCAAATCTTGTTAGATGTTCATAAGTCCTTCTAGAAAATATTCTATTCACATAGGGTTTCTAATGCAGGAGCATCCTTGGGTCATTGGCAATCTTGCATCACCCAAAAATATTTCCTTTCAATTTGTCTATTTACTATTCAAATTGGACAATTTCTAGTGTTTGGTATTGCGATCATTCTAGTTGGCTCATTTTCTTATGTGATCCTTACATTGTTCTAACATCCTAGAGATCCTATGTCTAGCTTTGTAGTTCATTCAGATGTTTCCAAATGAATTTATTTAATGATTGGTCTGGTCCTATTTTGTTTTCCTATTCTAATAGCCAGGGTGGCGAGATTCAGCTTGCGATGGAGTTTCACATTATGTGAAGCTTCATGGAACCTTTTTCTATGTTCTTATACATGTGGCCTCCTTTTATGATCACATAGAATGATATATCTAATTGGAGGTGTTCTTATGAATTTGGGTCTTGACCTATATGTTTGTAAACCATTTTCTTTATCTTAGGGATTGTGATCAAATTAGTCGACTTGTGGCTAGTGATCTTGTATTTATGTAGGTCTTGTGGTTCTTGTTTGAGAGAGGAAAAAAATGGGTTTAGAGGATAAGAGGAAAATAGAAGATCCAAGAGTCAGGATCTGAAAGCTTGTGATACCTAGAGTCTGAGGTTTAGTCTGTAGATAATTTTGAGGGATAATCAGTTGTGCCTAGCTTGTGAGCATGGTATTGAGGATATAAAGAATATATGACTGTATTGCAGCTTTATATTGACAATTCTCATGTAATAATTACATTTTTAGGCCAACTTGAGGATAATATATGTGATATTTTTGTCTTGAAATTTTGTTTTCTATATCTTGTTTGGGTATTACCACTGTGACATTTATAGTTGTAAGGATTGGACATCTTCTTCAGAGATTCTATGTTCTTGACTACATCAAGTAGTATCACAACATAAGGTTGACCTTGTTCCAAGTTTTGACTTGTGGATCTTGTTGTTGTGGAGTCAAAGAGAAGAGGATCTGATCTACATCAACCAAAATTTTGTGCAAGGTGGAAGAAGGAGGATTAGTTTCTAAAGGACAAGAAAGACTTGGGAGGATTAAATATCACAACTTGTGAACATAGTTGTGGGGTGACAGAGTAACATACCTGAGGGATAATCAGTTGTGTCTAGCTTGTGAGCTTGGTATTGAGGATAGAAATTATATCTGACTGTATTGTAGCTATGTATTGACAATGGTGATGTAATAACTACATTTGCAGGCTAAATTGGGGATAATGTATGTGATATTGTTTCCTTGAATAATTTTTTTATGTATCTTGTTTGGGTGTTTCCACTATTGCATTTATAGTTGCAAGGATTGGACATCTCCTTTAGATATTCTTAGTCATTGACTACATCACTCATGGAGCCAAAGGTCCACTCCCACCATTCTGAGGAGATAACATCAAACCCTACTTAGATATCAATAGCAAAACCAATCATAAGGTAGTATTAAGTAAGGGATCCTGAAAGCTCTCTATCTCAAAAGGTACAATAGAACTATAAAGGTAATGCATACTAAACCAGAGGCAACAAACATGTGTAGGAAAAATAAGATGTATATAGGGAAGTGTCATCACATATGTCTAACCCTTGAGTTTTGTCCTAGAAGTCTCTTTGGACCCCGGAACTCAAGTGACCATATGCGGCATTAGCAAGCTTCTCATATGGAAAAGGCTACTGATCATGAAAGACCCCAATCAAGCATCTTCTCCCACTCCCATCCTAGTCAAGACCTCAATCAAGTACTCAAGGTATGGGTGAGGAACACATCTTATTAATGCATTTTAAAACCCCCCATTTAATGTATTTGGTTATCACTTTATTAAGTTACTTACAATAAGTGATCTTGGCAACCACTTGTGGGCCTTGACGCTTATTGCAAGCCACTCCCATCTATACACCTAGATAACCTACCCTAAGCTCATAAGTCATTAAAACATCTCATAAATATAAAAGACATGATAATCAAATTTAGTTCCATAAAAGATACTTGGAACACAAACTGGTTCTCAAACCATAAACTCATACATATTGGTCCTCAAACCATCACATCAGAAATCCAAACTCGTCCTCAAACTATAACATCATAAAACACCCTCTCAAAGAGTTCATAAAAATAATCAATGCAGACAACAAGGTTGGATAATAATAATTGAATGGATACATTTCACAATGCATAATAAATAAGCACAACAACATCAACACAAATACACACCCCTAAACCTCTAGTACAATTCCATATGGCCAATCAATTTCCCCAATTACATAGTAGAGATAAACAAGTACAAAATACAAACACCCAAATCAAATAAATTCTTAGTTAACTAAAGTTCAATTCGACTAAAGTTATGTTTGTACAAAATTTCATGTCTATACATACACATTTGAAAATTAATAATTCAAATGGGGAAACTACGTTGTACATAAAAATATCCATATTTATATATATAAATTATTGACTATTAATTAATAAAGTCTATTAATTAATAATTAATTTTAACATAAATATTAATTAATAACAAAAGTATATATATTAATTAATATTAAAATATTTAATATTTTAAAAATTAAATAAATTAATTTACAATAAATTTAATTAATTTTAAATTTATTAATTAATTTATTTTTTATTTTTATATATTTTTTTTATAAATACTTTTTAAAGGGTGGTTGGGGGCCATCCCCACGCTACTATAGTAGTGTAGGTTGTTGTGCAGCCTAGCTACTACGACAACATAGACTGTCGTGTAGCCTAGCTGCTATGATAGCTTCGGTTGTCGTGCAGCTTGTTGCCACGGTAGCTTCTACTACGAGTTGGAAGAAATTAAAACCCCACCCCAAACTAACTTAATAAAAAAAATTATTTTATTTATTTTTTAAAATAATTTATGTCAAGAAAATTTCTGAGATAGAAACCAACAAGCTATTTTTTTAGTTTTAATTTTTATTTTTTTTTATTTGATAGCATAATTGTAAATAGAAAAAATACCCAATAATTTTCAAATCTCAATTGAATTAATAACATAAAATTTTTACAAAGAACATAATCTAAAACCATGATTGGATCTAAAACTCTACATTTTCTATATAAAAAATTTTGTAGATTTTTACCAAGAACAACCCAGGGTTTTAACAAACATAATTTTCCTTTGAATTTAAACACAAGGGTTTCTAGGTCTGGGTTTATAGCAGAGTTTTCTACATAAAGGAAACAAACAATTCTCCATGCATTTTCCTTAAAACAATAAAAAAACCCAAATCAAATTCTCCTCTACGATCAACATCAATTCATAATTCACCACAAAATCCAGACAATTCTTGGCAGGCACAAGGTAGACAATCTTTTTGAAAAGAAAATTTACAAAGGATCTCAAACCCTACCTTGAATTCACCAGCAAATCCAAAACAACAAAGGCCAAACTAGAGATCCAAAAATTCTAAAATACTGATAAGCTTTCACAAATTTCTTCAATCCAAAACCAGAGCCAAAACCTGTAAACTTGTGTGTGTGCAAAATGACCAAAAATGACTCTAATAAAGGAAAACCCAGCAATCAGAACTGAAACATGCAACTCCCAATTAGCAATCAGAACTCAACTTCACTTTGTTTTTATCAATTCCATTTTTTGTATAATTAATTAATTATAATGATAATTATATGTACTTTTCACTTAATAAGCCTTAACTCAACTTTTAACTTAAATTTCTAATTCAATTTTATTAAATTGATTGTGCAACTTTAGTTACATATTAATATTTAATTAATCAATTTATATTTTTAGTGCATATTAATAAATATGCAACTCAACATCGTAAATATCAATTTTATACATTAAATTTTAATTTGGATTTAATATTGAATTAAATCCTTTATTTTTAAAATTGGACTTTTAATTAAGTCATTTTTAATAACCATACGTGTTTAATTAATTCTCATTAATTAAATACCCTTATATTTATAGTTCCATATTTTCTTAATTTAATCAATCACATAATTAACCTTAATTAAATCCATTATCTATCTTAACACAAAATCACTTCAAACCACAAACATGCAAACCTGAAGAACTGACTACATCAAAAATAGTATAATCAAGCACAATGGAGGGTTCATGAATCCATGTCACCTTGACAAGTTCAGAGAGTAGTAAATAAGATACTTGTCAACTATTTCAAGACAATAAGTGGCTTAGGTTATGATTTGGACTTGTCCGCTATCCCCTATCTTACCATTGAGATATTGTGATAGGGCACACTTACTCCTACCAATTCAGGGAAAACAACCATAAATGTAACTGTAGACACATGATATCACACACTATCCAAAGGCTCATATATCAAATCCAATATAAAGTCATACATCAATAATCTAAATATCACTGAAATAACCAACACACACATAAAGTGGCCTAAAAGAGTTTGACAACAAGAACTGAAAAGTAAACTATAGGAGGGGTATTACAGGTTACATCATGGTTAGAGTCAGGGTTAGGGTTGGATTTCAAATTATGATTAGGGTTAGGGTTGAGGTGAACATATCTATTATTCAAATGATTTTTTTTTAAATCATTGTTTACCATCAACTTTTTAATTCAATTTATCACAATTAACTTCTAGATTCATATAACCTATTATTATATAAATTGTTGTGGCATATATATCAATTTTTATTTGCAAATAATTAATGAAATGAAGAATGGATACAATGTCACATAATATGGAGTAGGACCAATTCATGCTTGCATTTGTTATCATTAAGAACCATTTTTAAAAGATTACATTGCAAGAATATGTTAGTGTTATTTGTGGTTATAATGGTAGAAATAAATAATTAAAGAAATATTTCTTTATTTACAAGATGAATCTTCTTGCAGATAATTTTTGTAGTCATTCCATATAGTTTGAATTCTTAGTAAATATGTTTCTTATCATATAACTATAAAAAATGTCCAATTTATTTGAATTTATCCTATCAAATAGAAGAGGAAAATAAACTCATATTCCTTAAAGAACTAAAGAAATGGAGGGATAAATTGAAATGATTCTTTAAAAATATTATTCGATGTCAAATATAGTTCTTTATTTTAATAGTTCTATTATTCAATTACTCATAGAACACTTAGGGGTATGTATGACATAATTTATTTTATTTTATAATATTACTATTAAATATAATTTAATTTAACCATTACAAATATAGGTCAATTTTTAATTACTATTTAGAAGAATATATTGTTGTTCTAATAGTTATACAATATAACTTAGTTTTTTATTATCATAATTATATGTGCAATATCAACTCCAATTTGATCGAAATCTCTATATCTATTTTTTATTTAGTTTATAACTTGTCCAATTTACATAACACTATTTTATTTCAAATTATAATATAAATTTAGTATATTTAGTTGTGAATTTTTTTTAAAGAAATAGAAATTAATCTAGATTTATAGAAACATTTTTATTCAATTTTTTCATGCAAATCAATTATAAATTCTAAAATTAAAATAAATTCAATTTTTTAAAATTTTCAAATGAAACCTCAATTTTAGAAAAAATATAAAACTAAAATTTAGATATACATATATAGTCTTTCTATTTTTTTCTACATATAAAAGCAATATTTCTATTTTTTTCTTTTTGCATGCAAATTATTTTAAAAATAAAATTCTAGTTTAATTAATTTTGGAATAAATTTAGAACTAAAATATAGACACAAATATAACATTTCTATATTTTTCTGCTATCAAAGTTTTATGCTTTCTCATATGATTGATTGTTTAGGTAAGATACATCATTCTTCTCCTTTTCGCTAAATTTGAAAGATGTTTTCCTTTTAGTTCCTTCTTTATTAAATTATCTCTTCTCAAAAGCAAAAATTGCTCCACAAAATTGATCCATTGAGAATTTATCTAGATCTCTATCTTCCTCAATATAAGATACTTTAGAACTATAAGATTTTAGGAGGGATCTAAGTATCTTTAGTATCATGATAGATTCTTTCAATTCTTCACCTCAAAAGTGACAAGTGATCCATAAAATTTATCCATTAAAATGTTATCTAAATTTCTAGCTTACTCAAGGGAAGATACTTTAATATTTTAGAAGGGATCTAAGTACCTTTTGTACCACTATAGATTCTTTCATTTCTTCTCCAAACTTGTGGAAGCAAGACACATGTGCTTGATGTGGAGGGAGATTGTGCGGGTATTTAAAGTGTGTCAACTCCACTTAATTGGGATTAGGGAAAGTGAAAATGATTAGAGAGGGGATTTAGATGAGGATTGGGAGGCAAGTAGAAGGGTAGGAGGATGTGACATTTGGAGAGAGAAAGAATGGAGGAATTAAAAACTGATTGTAATCCCATGTTGAGGAAAAGGAGAAAATGGATTAAATTAAATGAATTAGGGAATTTATTTAATTTAATATATTAATAGGGTTAAGAATAAATGAACAAGGAAATTAATCAAATGAATTACCTGGGGAGATAGGCTAGAAAATAGAAGAATGAAGATAATTAATAAAATAATAATAAATTATTTCATTAATAGATATAACTTGAATAGACTAGTAATGGGGATGAATCGACCAAAGTATATTTGTCAATTTTAGGTGTCTATTATGTCCCCATATCTAGGAAGGAATATCATATGCTTACATTGAAGGCACTAAAATCAATATTGTAAGCACCAAAATTAACCAAGGGCCAATCAAACTTCTTTCGAAATGTGAAAATAAAGAGAATGTTATTAGTTGGCATTCCATCACTTTACTCAATACCTCATACAAGATCATGAAAAAATCTCTTAGTTGTAGAATAAATCATGTTAATCAAGAGATTGTGAGACCAAAACAATTAAGATTCCTTATTGAAAGATTCATATTGGATTACCTTGTGTCCTAGGAGACCAAGAAATTGGCCTAATAAACTATGCAAGGTGTCCATTAAGCTAGACTTTGACAAATTATAATCATAGTAGATGGTCATTCATTCTCAAGATGATGTGGTGGTTGTGTTTGTCAAGTTATATGATCATAATTAATAATTCTCTTCGTGAATGCTAATCTAAACTGGATATTAATGGTTATCTCTCCCTCTTTTCTCCTCCAAAATTACATCTAGCAAGGATATCCCTTAATTCTCATATTTATACTTATATTAAAGTTCTTGGATACTTGTTCCAACATGCTCATTCCAACTCCTTGATCCATGATATCTATATGCCTAGCAATGCTACTAGTATCAAATCCTCATTTGTGGATGATGGTTTCTCATTCATTCAAAATATTGTTGAAGAAGTGACAAACACCTTAAATATCTTGAACCTTTTTGTGTTGTCTTGGTTTGCCTAACTGGCCATACATAAGATTGAATTTCTTATTGCACAACCTAATCCTCACCATGTAGATCCCTAGTGAATGGAATGTAGTAAAAAATGATGTCATTACTAGATATCTTGGAATTATATTTTTTCATAAGAGCTTATTTCAAATATATGTGCAATTGTAGCAAAGTAAAAGGTAAACTCATGAATGATCAAAATAACTTACTTAGAAATTACAGACCAAGTTGGGCAACTAGAAGGGTATGCATGTTGGTGTAATTAACTATTCACCTAATTACACTTTACTTAAGCTTATTAGGATAATGCATACATAGAAATTTGCATTTGATACAATTAAGAGTTTGCACATTTAGTTGCACATGGTGTATAATAAATTCCACTTTAGGTGGTGATAGTTATTATCACATACCACTTTATGTGTTGTCTCCACCTTTAGTTCACTTATCACTTTATCATCCTCCACATGTTGCATATACTTTGTTGTACAATGGAGGATGATCCACCTTTGGTGGACATGTGATTTAACCTTATGTGAGTGATAAGCTACCCCCTAGTTATCATGTTTTGTTATCGTCATGCCTATATAAGAAGAGACATATTCATAGTACATATCTCAGGTAATGAATCTAGTTAATTTAGTTATTGCATCATTGATGAGCATATAGATTGTTCTTGTCCATTTTGTTCTCTCTTTCTTGGTATTCATTGGCCTCTAGATCTTGGGTTGTTATAGGAAAATTCTTTCATGGTATCAAAGCCATAGGAGCATCATTGCATAGTCATATTGGAGATATCTTTATACATTTTTGGTTGGAATCCTCATAGATCTATGGATCATTAATTCTTATGTGTTCCCTACACTAGATCTAAACTTATCATTGTGTCCAGAGATCGTTCCAATAAATTTTGACTATAAATTCACCTATATCAAGTGAAAGTCAAGTCCGAGGCAAAAAAAAAAAAATCATTTTGCATGGGCAAGTCGTACAAACCACATGCACAAGTTGGTACAATCTTTTAAAAAAAAAAATTCTTCTAAGATTTAGAATATTGTTTTAATTCATATTTTCTTTGCCAAAAAATTTGGGGTCTATAGACCCCCTGTAATGATTTTTGCAAGGGATGGGTTCATAATACATGCATCAGAACAACCTTTATCTTTGGTGGCCCTTTTTCCTCATACTCTCAGCGACACCATCCTTATTGTTCCAATAGATCTTCTTGATCCTACGTACATTTCACTAACTCTTGACAATGCGTTCCTCCCAACTTCCTCTAACCTGCACCACATTTCCTAGCAACACTATCTTTTCCTAGAAATTGAACACAAACTCCTTGCAATATCAAGCATCATTCAAAAATAATTCCATCACTAGCAAGATTACAAGATGACAAGATTACTATAAATTTAAACAGTAAAACATCAAACTTTTATCAACACTCTACACATCAATAGTGTATCTTCAGATATTAAAAACCAAAATTTTCCTTTTGACATCAATGTGGAACTAATTGAATAGTCATGAGGTCCTTTTCTTTGTGCGCTACATGACATATTAGGAGACTACCATGCAAGCTAGTAGGATCAACACATCAACCTCCATCCAGTCAGTGTGATTGTCATCAACATCCATGTATGTAGTGTGGGCCAATCATTTTTTGACATGTGGTGAGTAGAGCATTAAAATTGATAGTTGATTGACCATCATATATAGGTTTTCTAATTGTTTTTTATGGTCAAATGGTCGTGAAATGTAGACTAGTGTTCTAATGACATCGTCATTTTTAAATGAACTTTGAAACCTCGTAACTTAGAAATTTTGAGGCCTTTTTTTTATGCAATATTTTTTTTAAATGATTATACCTATTTAATATTTAATTTTACAACTTCAAAGCTCCATTCAAGATCATACAGACACATTTCCAGGTGTTTTTTTTCAAAGTGCCTAATTTTTTTGTTTACTTTTCATTTTTTCTATCAGATTGTAGCCATTGTCAGTGGACATATCACTTTCAACATTTGGTATATTTTGGTGCTTGTAATTGCTTGGATCTTTGATGTATCTTATGCATTGTTCATTTGAGTATGTTATAACTTATTTGAGGTAGTTGTAATTGTTGAAATAAGAAGTCCACTTTGCCTTATTTTGCAAGTGGAATTTGTACACACACTAAGTATAAAGTGCTAAAATCAACATTTTTTATTTTTTATTTTTTTGTTTGATTGAGTGAATTTGGGTGGGTGTCTTGTGTAATTGTGCCACTCTTTGTGCTCTTTTATTTTCATTATGGGTTCTCCTAAGTTTCCTCTTTTAACTCCATATAATTATGCATCATGGAAATACATGCTTGGATAAAACTAATGGAAAAAAGACTCAAGTTGAATGGACCACTAAAAAATACTATGGCTCTTCGAACATTGAAGAAGTATATTTCAATTGATAATTTTTCACATTGATAAGTGTACTAAGACAATCAAAAAGGCTTGCGAAAAAACTTGCTAATTTGTATGGCAAGGTTGATGAGGTTAGAGACTACAAATTAGACAATGATCTCACAAGCTTATCCTAAGAACTTTGACACAATCCAAGACTATGTAACCAAAGAAAATGAGCTTAGAGAATGGCTAAAGGATTTTGGCATTGATAAAAGGATGCACAAATGGTTTTTAATTTGTTGGACAAGATTCCATCAAAATATGTAGCCTTTGTCTCTAGTTTTTGAAACCAATGGTTGACTATTAGTTCATACTCTACACCATCTTTTGCTGCACTAATATAAATGTTGATACTTGAACAAGATAAATTTGATCGCAATGGGGGTTCTCACATCATCTAAGTCACATTCTTTTGTGTCTTGTCAATTGAATCAAGGGAAAGGACAAAACTAGCAGTCATCGAAGACAAAGCCACAAAAGGATAGAGAACAACCTTTTTCATCCTCTCCTAAAGGAGAAATCATCCAAGGAGTTTCTTACTTATGCATTTTACAATAAATTGGGGCATGATGAGCAAAAATGTTATGTCAAACAAATTGATGAGTTGAAGCATCTTCTTAAGAAGAATTAAAATATTTTTTCTTCAATGCAAGCATGGGGTTCATCGACTTCTTCTTCACGACAAACATAATTTGATAAGGGAAAGAGTCACATTTTTGAGACAAGTAAGAACAAAGGATAATCTCTTTGTGCTACTACAAGTCATGATTCAAGAAGATGTCTTCTAGATTCAAAGGCTTCTCATCATATGGAATCTTTGTAGTCTATGTTCTTGTAGGAGTACAATGAACCTTGAGAGGGGGGGTGAATTAGTGTTCATACACAAATGTTCATTTGAAAAAAAATTTATAATCTTTATCATACAATGAAACTAAAAAGATGAACTATAAAGAAAACTAACATGAGCAATAATTCAACACAAGTATTTGTCCTAAGTGGAAACCCTCTGGGAAATAAAACCACTCGAAGTGCCTCACTAGCTTATGAATTAAATTGCTTTTACAAATGTCTCACTAGATTAATTGTCTCATTGATTGTATACCTCACTGGCTATTTCTCTTTTCAATTTCTTTAAAAACAACATAGAGTACTAATTGTGTTCCTCTTTTTAACACGTTCTTTTCTTGATCTAAGAATACATACACCACATCATTGCATATATTTTTTACTCTATATACAACAATACACTCTATGTATTCTTCTATCAATTCTACATATTAAAATCAATATAAAACATTCTATCTCTGAAATATGTTTTAATAAACCTCTCTGCCTCTATATATGTTTTTCCTCTTAATTGCACATTCTAAATTCATCTCTATAATAGATATATAATGATCTTTATTACAAAATTAAAAAATTGCCATCCTTATAATTGTAATGTAGTTTATTTGAACTGAAAAATACTTTGATAAGAAACACTATCTTTGTCAAATTCTCTTAATAAATGATAATCCAACGAAAGAGTACTCACTCACAATAGAAAATAAAATATACAATCACTTAAACATCTTTCTTGAATCAAGGTTAGACATATAACCACATACCTCAAAAGATAATCAAGAGCCCAAACTAACCCAAAGATAGGTGAAAACGACCAACAATGATACAAGGTTATGAAAAATTGAACACATTTAGGTTACTAACCAAATCTTCAACTTGGGATACATAACCCTACTAGAGTATATAAATATGGTCAAGAAACGTGAACTAGGCTTTACACATTTTACACCTTATTACATACCCTTTTACTGTTTACAAAACAAGAAATAATAAGACATGTATTAGGGTTAAGAAAATATTTGATTAACCATAACTAATTAACAAAAATATCTAACCAAGACTCGAATAGGGTTTACACAGATAACAGAACTGTAAACACTTTTTGAGACTCATTAATGTATCAATTGTACCATTAAAAACCCTCAAACCAAACTGAATTATGATTAACGAAAAGAGTTAAAGACTTTAAAAAAATCAAAAATTGGTTAAACTCAACAACTATAATAGAAAATTAAATAAATTGGCTAATCGAGGATAAAGGAATTACAACAACTATAACTAGTAATTGAACTAGTTGTCTATCCAAATTCATACCATTCCCAAATATCTTTCAACTCTCATTTCATTCTCAAACTGTCTCAAAGTCACCACTCAAATACCATAGCATATTATCTTAGACTATGTTGTGCCCTAACTTCCACGAGTCATGCCCTAACTCAAGGACCTGAGCTTAGGGTCTTTTAATTAAAGATATGAATGGAATGAAATGAAACTTCAAATTACAATATCAAAATACCAATAACTTTGGCATCATCTTCATATGCACTTCGGTGCATTTTACAAATGCCATATAACTTTATTTAATTTCCTTCACTATGTGCAATGCCAACCAAAAGGCATTTTCCTTTAACATTTTGATCCCCTTTAATTTCAAAGTGCTAAGGATCTCTTACTTACTTATAGAGACTAATATTTTCAATGAAGAATAATCTATTAATGGGAAGCTTTTATATAATGAATTAACTTATAATGAACTTGTAACTCAATGTGATGGAATATAGATATAGGCCCTTGTGAATTATGAATCATCAGCCATCATATTGTCATGCTATCATGGTCATGAAGAATCAATATCAACCTAACATTTGACATGTATCTATTTCATATAGAAGATGGATGTGCATCAAATGACCAACCTGTCATGTATCAAATTGCATATGACAAATATGTCAAACTGATCATGTATCAAACTAATCATGCATCGAGATCCTATCCATATCACTACTATAAAGAAAAATATCAAATTGATCATAATTGTTATGCATCATTCAAGTATCACTATCATCAAGTATGACTACCATGTATGGTATGCATCATATGTGCATCAATTTAGTGTTATGTCATCAAGGACAACAAATTCAGGAGAAATAAATCTCTTCATTTGAACCTTGTCACATGCCACTAATTTTAATGGGAAATAATACATATATGAATGTGATTGGGAAAGGATCCATTGATATTGGGGAGGGAACCTTCAATGATATTTTATGTGTACCTCACTTAACCAATAATTTTCTTTTCATCTATCAAATCACTCATGGTGCAACAAGGAAGATTGTGGAGTTCACAATTGATTCATTTATCATCAAATACTTGGAGAGTGGATCTATCATTTCTACTAGAGCGGTGGATCATGTGTCTCGATTGTACTCCTTTGAAAAATTTGTTCCTATTGATGACACTGATTTTTTAGAAGATGATCACACTTCTAGTGTGGATTTAGACATTGAGGATAAATTTGGCTACTTGAACTTGGGTATTCTCACATGTGATCAAGTTCTTAATATTTCCATTCCATCTCCTCCTATTGATATCACATCTAATGTTTCCCTTTATTATTCTTGTATTGCTACAATTTTGGCTTCTTGTGATTCGATGTGGTAGGATATACATTGTCTTCCAAACAGTTCCATGGGATTACTACTTAACAGACATTACAAGTTCATTTTTGGAGTCCTACATTGTATATTTTGGAGACACCATTGATGGTATTCATCTTCTCTTTGATTGAGATGATCCTTCTTTGGTTTTTGTGAGGGAACAATTGGACCCCTCTTCCTCATTCTCTACATGATCCTCCATCACAATTTGACTAATTGTGAACACTTTGGACCATCATTTGGAGGAGGTCCCTTTATCTTCAAATGATACATTTGAGTCTTTGGATATTGTTATACTTTCATCCCCATTAGATCCTGGTTTGTCTTTTTTGGTAGTGTGGCCTAGTACACCTTATTTGGAGGGGGCATCTTTCAGCATTGACATGGGGACACTTGAGCAATTTTTAGAGACTCCATAAATCGTGAGGTTTCTTCCTATATATTCCTTTCAGGATTGAGGAGACTTCATTCATGCACCTTTGATTTTGTTTCTCCCTAAGCGGAGGAACATTGTTCATCAATCATGGAGCATCTTCTGCATCCAGCTAAGAGCATCTACCATCGGTGTAAATTATGCATTGAGAGGGAGATAATTGGTCTCTCTTCTTCTCTCTTATGGGGGGGACTTTTTCCTCACATGGGGTTTTTTCCTTCTCATTCTTCTTTTCGAGTTATTTTATGTATTCATCTCTCTTTTGGGGGTGGGGGTGAGTTTTTTCCCATTGGGTTTTCTCCCTTTCTTCATTTGTAAGAGATTGCATTGTCTTGCATATTGTACATGGGTACCTAACATGGCCTAGTAGATGGGACCCATCTTGCATTGTTATCTTGTCTACATTCCCATAAGTTTCACTTGAGGGGGGTGTTGGTGTAATTAATTATTCACCTAATTACATGTAATTAATTATTCACCTAATTACACATTACTTAAGCTTACTTAGGATAATGCATACATAATAGTTTTCATTTGAGACACTTAGGAGTTTGCACATTTAGTTACACATGGTGTAGGATAAATTCCACTTTAGGTGGTGATAGTTGTTATAGAATTCCACTTTATATGTTTTCTGATCCACCTGTAGTTCACTTATCACTTTATCAGCCTCCACATGTTGCACATAGTTCATTGCACAATGGAGGATGATCCACCTTTGGTGGACATGTGATTCCACCTTATGTGGAAAATAAGTTATCTCTTGGCTATCATGTTATCTTATTGTCTTATGTATATAAATAGGCATAAATAGGCATGTCTTCATTATACTCATATCTCTAGTAATGAATCTAGGTAATTTAGTTATTGTATCATTGATGAGAATACAGTTTGTTCTTATCCATTTTGTTTTCTCTTTTGTGTTATTCATTGGCCTCTAGATCTTGGGTAATTGGGTAGCTATAAGAAAACTCTTACAATGCCTACCAATTAATTTCTTATTAGAGTTAGGTTTTGAAGGAACCCTAAAACCCTTTATAAAATGTTGTCAAACAAGAAAAGTGAAAGTAGCCAACAATCAAACACTGGACTGTGACAAAATAATAGGTTTTGAAAGGACCCCAAAATCCTATAAATATGTTATTTAAGAGGATAAGCACAACTAACAAATAATCAAATACTCAACTACATCAAACAAAAATCAACAAGTTTTGAAGGAGCTTTGAAACCCTGTACTTTGTGAGATAATAGTTAAGTTGCAATGAATCCACAAACCAAAGAACAATAGAAACAACATGCAACTAATAAATGCTTAAATTTTTCCTATCAATGCTCACCCCCTTAACCCTTTGGATGGGAGTTAGAAACCAATTTAGAGAAATATTTCTTCCTTTTTTGGATGATCTTCCGCAAAACTTATTCCTCCAATTCAATAGAAAGAGGAGAAGGGACATCATCCTCCCCCACTATCGCCTCTATAGAAACTACACCTGAAGGAGTATCGAATGAAGTAGAAAGCTCCATTAACTAAGAAACATCTCTAGACCTCCCTAAGTCCCTTAACAAGGTCACTAGAATAGAAGAAGACCTTTTTTATTTGTATCAACTCGAGGGGAAGACACCAAATGAGTAGTGAAAAGATCTAGTAAGAGAGATTAATAATCCTCAACCACCAATGGTGAAAAAAAAATAGGGGTGTCTATAGTTAAATGGTTAGTAAGGGCTTCACACCACCAAGTAGAAGACTCTGCATTGTGAAACAAGGAAGAAGACACTTAGAGGCCAAGTGACTAGTGATAAAGTAGCACTTGCACCCAAAATGTTCTTATAGTCAAGTGGCTAAACCCATTTCCCATCTTCGTCCATTAGAACCACCTCTCCATGAAGAGGCTTGGAGGTGTCTAAATCCACAAAAATATGAGAAAAGGTTGAGTAGCCAATGTTTGATGAGGTAGCATCCACCTTTAAAAAATGTCTAATAGCATTCTCAATCTCTTTAAAGCAAGAATCATCCCAATACTAGAGAGGGAAGTATGAAAACCTTAAACAAATAGGAAAGACATTGAGGGGTTCATTCTACAGGTTGAAAGGGGGAAACCTAATGGTTTGATATCAAGGATGCATCAATATTATTGATCATTTCTATCAAGGAGTGTGCTTAATTGATACATGGGTTGTATTGGCCCCTTAGCAATGCCCCTTAGAAGCATCTGGTAGATTAAGAATTCAAGTACTACCAACAAACATTAGCATGAGGCAAAATGGGATGGAAAAATCCTCTTAGCCCATCTTTTTTAAAGGCTATGGATGTCTCTTTTAACAACCTATGGAAAGCGTAGTAGTTGGTGTCCAAAAGTTCTCTTGAAATTATCAATCTTTAAGGCATTGACTTAGCTTCTATAACTATTCAATTTGGTAGAAAAGATTGATTCAATTGAATGAATTTCCTTAGGGTCTCCCTCATCGACATAAGGGCATGTACCTCTACAAAAAGGACATTCAAGTGTTCAGAGACATAACCAGCGTTCAATCAAAATTGTGGAATCAACTCAAGATTAAATATATTCATAGTCATTTTGACCAACAAATTGTAAGTGAGATCTAAGATCTTGTTCCTTCCTTCCCTTACCATCAAGCTCTATACATTTTGTCATTGTAATTTCCTTGACGATTGGTGCTAGCTTCATACCCATAGCATCCAATTCTTTCTACCTAAAACCAATTACAAATAGTTTCTCCCCACTCTCTCATCTCTCCTAGACTTAACACCAAGAGGAAATGGAATTCCAAACCAAACAAATTAGCCATGGCCTTTAGAAATATAAATTGATGTACAATGCCAACTTATAGCTTGGAAACTCTTTCATGTCAAGATTCCCATTGGCTCGTATCTTAATTGCATTCAACCCCCTTCCAATTTCCCCTCTATGATAAACAATAATCTATCAACCATGCCTTGTTACATCCTCATGCATATAAGATTTGGCAAACCCTCATGTCTTCTCTTCCAACCCTCTTCCCTCACAAGTGGTCTTTGAAAACTATCATATTTTACCTGTCAACTTTTAATGTGGTCTTTAGAAACTTAGAGACAAGTGTAATCAAATTTTATTTGGAAATATCATTGTACAAGTTTAGTATTTTATCCTCTAGAGAGATAATTTCAAATGATTTTATCTAACCTTTCATTGAGGATTTCTTACTTGTTTGTGATTATGAAGGGGCAATTAAAAAATGAACAAAGAAGATAAAATTTAATTGAATTGAATGTGAACCCAACTATAGGTTCTAGAAGGTAACATGAAGGAAGAAATGTCTATGCAACCCCTAGGATGCACCAAGGCATCCCTTATGATGTATGAGGGGCAGGAATACCTTTAGTGCATCCCTAAGGGTTGGATAGCCATTTCTCAAGAAGACATGGATTCCAATATTTATGAAATGATGGAGGACTCCAAGGTAAACAATTAAATAGTTGTTAGTATATTTCAGATTCTAACAAGGAATATATCAATCTATAGAAATCTAACAAATCTAAGCACAGGATATATAAGAAATCACAAGGAACAAAGAGAGATAATACCCTGATTATAGCTTTGAATCAGTCCTTAGAGACTTCAAATCTGAACCTTGATATCTTCAATCTTGCCCTTTAATATTGGTATGATCTGAATATGTAATGTTGCCCACTTAGGGCTCTTTTAAGTTTGATCCAATATTGCTCAGATCTAAATATAACCAATTAAATCCGATATGGATGAATGCTATCAAGGTTTTCTCACAATGTATCACTAATCTACCCAAATTTTTCCTTCTATTAGATCTATCATACTTCTCAGATCTAGGGTAGCAAGATCGACCCTTATATTGTTCTTCTAGGGCTGCTCTAGTTTTCCCTAGTTCGACCTTCTTGGGTTGCAACAATTCGCCCAAAAATTTTCTCTAAATTCACCCTTTTAGGGCTGCAACAATTCGCCCAGACTTCTGCTCTAAATTTTCCCTTCTAGGGCTGCAACAATTGACCCAGAATTTTGCTCTAATTTGCCTTGAATTCTACTCTAAATTTTCCCTTCTAGGGCTACAACAATTCATCTAGAATTCTGCTCCACCATTCACATAATGCATTCGCTCCAGCACTTCACCAAATTCACATGTAAGGAGTTTGATCCTTGAGAGGAGAGAATCATGTTATGTTTTTTATGATCTTTCCCCTAGGATCGATAACATATATATATATATATATATATATATATATATATATATATATATATATATATATATATATATATATATATATATATATATATATATATATATATATATATATATATATATATATATATATATATATATATATATATATATATATATATATATAATGCTTTTAGGAGATAAACTCCTCCACCCAAGGTGGCCGACTTGGGCCTTCCCAAGTGAAATAATAAATAACCTTTTATTTATTATTTACTTAAATCACCACTTATGTGTGTGTGTGTGTGTAATTAATATCAATAAACAATAAATAATAAATATCACATATATTTATTATTATTATTTATATATATTTACACTAATAAATATATCCTATATATTTATTATTATTGCCTTAAGATGGTTTATATATATGTCGTAAAGGCCATAATATCAACACTCCCTCTTGGACTTGAGGCAAAGATCGACTCTTAGATCCTTCATCACAAAACATAACCAAAAATGGATGTCATAGATCTCTTATCTATGATAGTAGATCTCTATCTACAAGATATAATGAGAATACAAATGTTCTTCAATATTCCTCAACCATACATCTCATATTGAGACATCATATCATATGATGCTTACCATCCAAATGTGGATTTCCTAGATCCACTGGTCTCCACGACCCAAGAATATCAAGTCCACGATATTCATGATAACATCAAGTCCATGACACTTATCAACCATAAGTGATATCAAACCCATGATATCAGATATTTCCAATTAATTTGTGAATTTCCTAGATCCACTAGTCACCTTGACTCTATTGAATATCAAGTCCATGATATTCAAGGTAGTATCAAGTCCATGATACTTTCCAAACACAAGTTATCATCAAATTCATGATGTTTTCTATCCAATTTGTGGATAACTTAGATCCATGAGTCCTCTTGACTTAGCCAATAGAATATCAAGTCCATGATATTCATGGTATCATCAAGTCCATGATGTATACCATCCAATTTGTGGATAACTAAATCCACGAGTCACCAAGACTCAAGAAATTTCAAGTCCATGACATCAAAACAACATCAAGTCCATGATGTTAAGAGCATTCATCTAACGAATATCAAGTCCATGATATTCACCAAGTACTCGGAGTAATGGCCTATCGACATCAAGTCCATGATGTTCACCAATTACTCAGATGTTGATGCAGGGCAAACCATGGAGGATCCAATAAAGGATAGTCCAAGTCTACACTAGCGGTAATAACAACAACCACAGTGAAATACAACAATATATATCTTCAAAATAGAATTTCATTCTCAGTTGTAAGGCCTTATGGGTTAGGGCCAAATACAATCACTTACAAAAGTATTTTTGCAACCTCCTAGATAGTCCATCTTTGAAAGACATAAGCAACAGATGGAAACACTAAGGTAGATCTAAACTTGATCTCACAAGACTCCAAGCAATCTCCTTGTCTCCAAGCATGCAAACCACTAGCTCTGCTATTACAATTATCAGACAATTAATCTGATCTTCAAGATCTCACAGGATCCAATTGCTATCCTTCTCAACTACTTCCACTAATTGACTCGCTAAAAAACTACCCAAGCACTCCTTAAATACATTTCCTCAACCACAAGTCAGTTGGAAGAAATAATTAACTCCTAAGACAAGTCGGCTTCTATTACAAATAAATATTAAATGCAACAATAGTTGGCTCACAAATAGCCTTACAAACATTTGATTCTCCATGTTGGCCTCTAGATCCACATAGGAGAATATAACAAAAGATACCAACATTAAATACACCAAGTCAGTCAACCAAAACTCCAAGAAATCCAGTCAGTAAACCAGAACTACCGAGCACTAGTAAAACAACCGAGCACACTAGGCATCACCGAGAAAGCACATCGACCAAGCACCACAAGCATCACTGAGTACATGTTCCACCAAGCACTAGAGGTTTTACCAAGTTCCTTCAGTGATCGAGCTTCTTCAATAACCAAGATCATCGGTTAAAGCTACAACCGAGTAACACATAACCACTTCAACACACCAACATGCAGATTTGTCGATTACCCTAGAATGCCACTGCATCAGATGTGGATCCCTGATCCATGAGATATCAAATCCATGATATCCTTGAGCATTGGTCTAATGAATATCAAGTCCATGATACTCTCCAAGTGATCGGAGCAATGGCCTCCAGACATCAATTCCATGATGTCCACCATATACTTAAGTGTGGATCCCTGATCCAAGAGATATCAAATCCATGATATCATGAGCATTGGTCTAATGAATATCAAGTCCATCATATTCACCAAATTCTCAACATGAGAGGAATATCAAATCCATGATATTCTCCAAGTATCCAATTCATAAGAAACAACTTAGCCATATGCATAGATGTAACCAAATGAATAAGAAAATGTATATCATAATCAAAATCAAAATCTCATGAATCCACATAAGTATAAGAGTAACCAATATGATCTCATAATCATAAGAATCAAGTTCAATGTAAAGAAAATGTGTTCACACATAGAATCACATGTAATATAGTCCCATTAAAAGGAAATATATTCACACATGTACATAAGCATTTTATCATGAATACATAAAGTCAAAACATAACATGTGCATATATCCATAAAATATGCTCCCATAATATGAAGTATGTTTCCTTAACATACATGAAACTACTGTAGTAGTTAATAAGCTAGTAGTCAGGGTATGTATGTCAATCATACATTCATCTAGCAATATATAATGTATGCATCAATGTAAAACCAGTTACTTAGTTATACTAACAATTAGTTGTGAATGTTCCAAAAATAGCGTTAGATATAACATATGTCAAATTAAAGTGTGTACTCACACATACGCAAGGTATGTTGTAAAGTATGCTCCTCATACATACAAATGTGTTAACTAATGAGTCATGCAAATGATAGTTAATCAGCTATGCTTAAATAGCAATAAGATATATTCTCATAATATAACAGAAACATGTTAATAACCAGCTATGTTTAAGGAGTAATATCTTGATGTAGTCAAGTGCGGAGGACCAATTTGCTAGGAATAACAGTCCACAATACAACTGAGAGGGGGGGTGAATCAGTTGTATAACAGAATTTAAACTTTAAACTTTAAGCTCATCAATATTAGAAACAATGAACACAATGAATGCCAACTCAATAACACAATATTTTGGTCTCGGGAAAACCCTGTTAAAGGTAAAAACCCCGATGGGAATTAGCACCCACAAATGATGTACTAAGAGTATAGTAATCCTTGTTAGAAGATATAGCCATGTTAGGAGCTTATTGAAACATTACAGTACATAGTCCTTGTTAGAGGACAGACCCTATTAGGAGTCAAGAAACAAAGAGGGCTCACTACCCAAAGAAGGTTAAATCCACCTTTAGAACTCACTAGTTCGCAACAGGTGTATATGAAGAAATACACAATCTTTTGAACTGTTTGCTAGAAACTATCTTTGCTTGATCAGTTCCAATGAAGTCCACCATTAAACCTCTTCTCTACATGTAGCAGACACAAGCTCGCAGGTTTCACAACATCTCTATATCACATATATTCTATCCATGTCTTTTCCAAAGAAAAGACTCTACATATATACCTTATTACATTTTACCATGATCAGGTCGGCCCATGAGGCTTTCCTAATATACAAATGATTACATAAAATCTTGCTAAGATACACATGGTATCAAGAACAAGTATACAATGACTACAATATAATAATTAAGGATCAACATCCTTAATTCATGTTTTCCAAACAAAACACACGCTTCATTTCCTGAGTCAGCTTCTAAATAAACCATCTCCAGAGCATACGCCATATATGATGTCACCAATTACTCTATACCTTGCACTAACCAATGAACATCCTTCACTACCCTCTCTTTCATCCTTCAAGCTCACATACCTTGAATCCAAGTCTTTTGGAAGATATACCAAAAACCCAGAGACTAACTCTATCAATTCTCACTGTCACAATCCAGTGACCAGTCTTCATTAACCATATGTATCTCTCTCAATATGAAACATCTAAAGATGTGATCTCAGATATAAGATCACAACATCCATCTCAACTCTTGTCCAACTTTGCAGCATCTGAAACATTCGTACAGTGTCTGTACACTGTGATAACCTACATGGTCTTCTCTTAGAAACATATATTGACATCAGTGACAAAACACAAATGACAATAGTATGAATGCCCATTCGGTAATGTAGTGATTAAACATATTAAATGTCTCAATCACCACCCATGCATTAAAAATATCCAACAATCTCCCCCTTTGGCATTGATGTCAACATATGGGAAAATCTTATCCCAAAGTTATATCAATCCAAAGTCCTTCAACTAAACAATCTCCCCAAATAGTAGAGATTTTCTTATAGCAACACTCCCCCTTTGACAGCAATGGCAAAGGGTACCATGAGCCTTCAACTGCCTTCACATATAAAATTTCTTGTATGATCACTCCCCCTGAGGAGTAGATCCCTACATCTAATCCAGAAAATGATAAGGCTTTGAATACTTCTGGACTGATGCATTTCTACATCAATTAGTTTTGACTAGGAGGGGCCTAAACCCCCAACATACCTCTGAGATATTCAAAGGTATCTTTTGGTAGTGGCTTTGTGAAGATATCTACAATCTTCTCTTTTGTATTGATATATTATAATTTAATTTCCTTTTGTGTCACCTTGTCTCTCAAGAAGTGATACTTAATAGAGATATGTTTAGTTTTGGAATGCATCACCGAATTCTTTGACATGTTTACTATACTAGTGTTATCACAATGGATAACCACAGGCTCTTCAAAAATTACTCCAATGTCTGTCAGCATTTTTTTCATCCAAATAATCTAAGTACGGTTTATAGCAGCAGCAACATACTCTGATTCAGCAGTAGACTGTTCTATACAATCTTGTTTCTTGCTTAGCCACGAAACCAACTTTTTCCCAAGGAAAAATGCACTGCCCCTGGTACTTTTTATGTCATCAATATTTCCTACCCAATCAGCATCAGTATAAGCATGAAGTTCAAAGCTATCATTTCTGTCATACCATAAACCATAGTCTATGGTTCCTCTGAGATACCTTAGTATCCTTTTCACGGTAGCTAGATGTGTCTCTTTGGGTTCTGCCTGATATCTAGCCACAATTCCAATAGCATTAGCAATATCTAGACTGGTGTGAGTTAGATATTGTAGCCCTCCAACCATTGATCTATACAAAGTCTGAAAAACACATTTTGATTCATCATCAATTGTTAGCTTGTTGCTAGTCACCATAGGTGTTCCTACTAGTTTACAATCTTCCATTCCAAATTTCTTAAGCAATTCTTTGAGATACTTGGTCTGAGAAATGAAAATACCATTCTCATTCTGAGTTATCTGTAGTCCAAGAAAGAATTTCATTTCACCTATCATAGACATCTCAAATTCACTTTCCATTTCTTTAGCAAACTTCTTACATAGATCATCATTACCTCCAAAGATAATGTCATCCACAAATACTTCTACTATAAGGATTCCATCTTCAGTAGTTTTTAAATACAAATTACTATCTACATTACCTTTTCTGAACCCAAGCCCAAGTAGATACTTGTCTAACCTTGCATACCAAGCCCTAGGAGCTTGCTTTAACCATACAGTGCTTTCTTCAATTTGCACACCATGTCTTTGTCTTCGCATAGAGGAAATCCATCTGGTTGTTCTATGTATACTTCTTCTTCAAGATCTCCATTCAGAAATACAGATTTAACATCCATCTAATAAACTTTGAAGTTTTTGTGTGTAGCATAAGATAGGAATAATCTTACTGCCTCTATTCTAGCAACAAGAGCAAATGTTTCTTCAAAGTCTATGCCTTCTTGTTGTGAGTACCCCTTACACACTAGTCTTTCTTTGTTTCTTAAAACCATTCCTTCTTCATCCATTTTGTTTCTAAAGACCCATTTTGTTCCTATCACATTTTTATTTTTAGGTCTAGGAACCAATTCCCAAGTATTATTCTTCTTTATCTAATCCAATTCTTCTTTCATGGATTTTATTCAATATTCAACTTTAAAGGATTCATCGGTAGTTTTTGGCTCAATTTGAGAAATCAAACAAATTTCTTCTCTAGCTTTTGATCTAGTTAACACTCCCTGACTGGTATTACCAATAATTTGATTTTTAGGATGGTTATTTTTAATGTACCTTGGAGTTTTAGGAGTCTCAGTAGTCTTTTTTGTATCAGTATCACAAGCCTCTTTTTCACTTTCTTCCTCAACAAGTTCTTCTTCTTCTACAGCAGTAGTGGTTTCTTTCATCTTTGATATCTTACTATTGTCATACATCCTTTCTTGTATCTGAAACTTCTCATCTATTCTTACATTGTTGCTTTCAACCATCTTCCTCAATCTCAAATTGAAACATTTGTATGCCTTGCTTTTAACAGAGTAACCAAGGAAGATACCTTCATCACTTCTAGCATCAAATTTCTCTATCTCATCATCCCTTTTGATATAACATTTGCTACCAAAAAAATATAAAATATTTTACAGTAGGAGTATGATCAAACCATAGTTCATAGGGAGTCTTACTTGTACCTTCTCTGATTTGTATTTTGTTTAATGTGTACACTGTTGTTCCAACAGCCTCTCTCCAATGTACATGAGATACATTTCCTTTAATTAGCATTGTCCTGGCAGCGTCAAGTATAGTCATGTTTCTTCGCTCTTCTATCCCATTCTGTTGTGGAGTCCTAAGAGAAGATGTTTGTCTTTTTATCCCATGCTCTTCACAGTATGAATTGAATAAATATGATGTAAACTCTCTGCCTCTATCTGATCTTAAACACTTTATTTTAAGTCCTGATTCATTCTCTACTTTTTCTTTAAACAACTTGAATTGATCAAATGCTTCTGATTTTTCTCTCAAATAAGTAACCCACATCATTCTAGAAAATTCATCAACAAAGAGTATAAAATACCTTTCACCATAGTATGACTTTGTTCTTGTAGGCCCACATAGATCTGTATGTACCAGATCCAACTTCCCTTTTGATGTAAATGATTTGTTTTTATGACTGCTTTTAGTTTTCTTTCCCATAACACATTCTCTACATACAGTGTTAGAAGGTTTCACAATTTTCGGTATATCTCTTACTGCATAAGCCATACTTGCCTTCACAATGTTGTCAAAGTTAACATGAAAAAATCTTCTATGCCATAACCAACTATCATCTACCTTTGCAACAAAACAAGAGGCTCCAGATGTGTGTTCAAATACATTACCTCTAGATTTTGAACTGGTAGCAATCAGTTTTCCTTCCTTGCTTCTGATAAAGAATTTACCATTAACAAAACTTAACTGAAAGTCTTTATCCATTAACTATCTGACACTTAACAAATTGTGTTTCAGTCCTTCAACAAGTAGTACATTGTTTGTATTAGTATTTCCATCCAAAGTAATGGATCCTACTCCTATGATGGATTTTGGGAGATTGTCCCCAAACCTTACAACACCGCCATCATAATTTACTAATTTAACAAACTTGTTCTTATCACCAGTCATGTGATGAGAACATCCACTGTCAATTATCCATTCATTTTTCTTGTCAACACGAGATACTAAGGCTTTTTCTTCATGAATAGGTTCATCTTTAATAGCAACAGATCCAATCTCTTCATTATCTAAATCATCATCATCAGATATTCCTTCACTAGCATAATAACATTCTTTGTCTCTTCTAATCTTTGCATAATCAGGTTTGTACTTAGGAACTCTTTTAGGACATCTAGATGCAAAATGACCTATCTTATTGCATGAAAAACATTTCAAGGGTAACTTGCCTTCAAATTTGCCCTTACCTCTTTTTTCTCTTCTAGAAATCAGTGCAACAAGTTCTTCCATCTTTCTTTCTTCTCCCATTATTTTCTCCCATTCCTCAGCATACTCACCGAGTTCTTCCTTTAGGTCTTCTTTGCTTGTGCTCAGAAGTGTAGATGCTTTCTTCTATGTGGATGCCCTAAATGTAGATTCAACTTTAGGTGTAGCTTCTCCTAATTCCAAAGCTTCAAAGGTAGTTAATTTTGCAATCAGCATCTCTCTGCTAAATTTTGGAGTCAGGGGTATAGTTTCTTGAATAGACATTGCCTTGAATTTGTAAGTAGGAGTTAGAGATCTGAGAATCTTTGCAATAACTTCATCTTCATCATAAGTGCCTCCACAATTTCCAATTCCAAGTACAGCTTCTGTAACTCTTTGAACATAGGCCCTAATGCTTTCATCTTCATTTATTTGCAGCTTCTCCATCTTTGTCTTCCAGTTTTGCAACTTTGCTTGTTTGGTATACTTGTCTCCTTCATAAAGTGCCTCTAGTATGTTCCAAATTTCATGTGCTGAATCGAGATCTTTAATTTCAGTAAACTCACCCTTGGATAGTGCACTAATCAATGCTTCTCTTGTGACCATGTTGCATGAAAATAACTTCTTTTCATCATCAGTGGCTGACTCCAAGTCATTTTCAGGCTTCAGAGATTCCTTTTTCTTCACAATCATCGAGTACTCTATGCCCAAACATAGCAAATGTGTTTGCATCTTTTTTTTCCAAATGTCAAAGTTTTTAGGATCAAACTTAGGACTATCCTTCCTATAGAATGTCATTTCCAAGATCACCTCAAGCTATTAAGCTTTCTCTCTGAGGACCACAAGCTCTGATACCAATTGTTAGGAATAACAATCCACAGTACAACTGAGAGGGGGGGTGAATCAGTTGTATAATAGAATTTAAACTTTAAGCTCATCAATATCAGAAACAATGAACACAATGAATGCAACCTCAATAACACAATATTTTGGTCTTGAGGAAACCCTGTTAAAGGTAAAAACCTCGGTGGGAATTAGCACCCACAAATGATGTACTAAGAGTATAGTATTTCTTGTTAGAAGATATAGCCCTGTTAGGAGCTTATTGAAACATTACAGTACATAGTCCTTGTTAGAGGACAAACCCTTGTAGGATTCAAGGAACAAAGAGGGCTCACTTCCCAAAGAAGGTTAAATCCACCTTCAGAACTCACTAGTTCGCAACAAGTGTATATGAAGAAATACACAATCTTTTGAATTATTTTCTCGCAACTATCTTTTCTTGATCAATTCCAATGAAGTCCACCATTAAACCTCTGCTCTACATGCAGTAGACACAAGCTCACAGCTTTCACAACCTCTCTATATCACATATATTCTATCTATGTCTTTTCCAAAGAAAAGACTCTACATATATACCTTATTACATTTTACCATGATCAAGTCGGCCCATGAGGCTTTCCTAATATACAAATGATTACATAAACTCTTGCTAAAATACACATGGTATCAAAAACAAGTATACAATGAATACAATACAGCAATTAAGGACTGACATTCTTAATTCATGTTTTCCAAACAAAACGCACGCTTCCTTTCCTAAGTCAGCTTCTAAATAAACCATCTCTAGAGCATACACCATAGATGAAGTCACCAATCACTTTGTACCTTGCGCTGACCAATGAACATCCTTCAGTACCCTGTCTTTCATCCTTCAAGATCGCATACCTTGAATCCAAGTCTTCTGGAAGATATACCAAAAACCCAGAGACTAACTCTGTCAATTCTCACTGTCACAATCCAATGACCAGTCTTCATTAAACCATTTGTATCTCTCTCAATATGAAACATCTAAAGATGCAATCTCAGATATAAGATCACAACATCCATCTCAACTCTTGTCCAACTTTGTAGCATCTGAAACATCCATACAGTATTCGTACATTGTGATAACCTGCCTGGTCTTCTCTCAGAAACATATGTTGACATCAGTGACAAAACACAAATGACAATAGTATGAATGCCCATTCAGTAACGTAGTGATTAAACATATTAAATGTCTCAATCACCACCCATGCATTAGCAATATCCAACATAATTAAGGACTATCCAAACTTGCAGCCAAACCATAACACAGCGGAATTCAACAATAATAACACCAAATCTGATATAAAACTAGAATTTTTACTCATAAATTCACTGATTACATGCAATGTGTCAGGCTGTAAGGCCTTCCTAGTTACGGCCAATTACAAAGCAAGTAACAGTCTACAAGATCTCGCAGGATCCAAATCTTTCCACAACTTCACCAACTCAGCTAGCCCAGGTCTGCAACACGACAGGACATTGGTAGGGATCCCAGGAAAGATCTAAACTTGTACTCACAACTTCCAAGCAATCTTCCTATGCCTAAGCTCGCAAGCTACTAACTCCCACTTCCTTATGATGCTCCTAAACAACTACCCAAACATCCTATAAATACTCATCCTCAACCACAAGTCGGCTAGATGAAACAATTACTCCTACGAACAATTATGAAATACCAAAACATCAGTCAGCTTACAAAAATAGCCTTACAATAAATTACATTCTCCAAGATGGCCCCAAATGGTCATCAGATCTACATAGAAGAATGCAACATGACAGATCTAGGTCCTCACAGGCCCAACTGTCAATCCATAACTCGAGGAACGTGACCAAAATTAAATGCACCATTCGGCCAAGCTGATTCATCCAATCAACCAAGTCGGTCTACAAGAACACTGAGTGCCACTGAGAAACGGAGAAATAATCAAGTGCTAGAGAACCGACCACGCCAAGCATGACCAAGCAATGCATTTATTGTCGAGCGCCAGAAGTAACCGACGCCTTCAGTTATCAAGCGTCCTTCAAAGACCAAGCTCCCCAGTAACCACAAAAACTGAGCAACCAAACTCCAAAACCGAGAAAATACTTCACCAACTAAGATCAAAACTACTAATCTGCCTTTCAAAACAAACACATTTTTGGTTGATACAGGATTGCCAAGAATCCTAGGATGCTCCTACATCAGACACCCCAAGTAAAGAAGAATTTCTCATAAGGAAATCAGGAATGCCTTAAGAGAATCAGAACAGGTATCCCATATATGTTCTTAACCCATATCTCCTCTTGTCCTTCATCCCAAGTAGTCTTCACTTTATCCACTGTCCCTTGCAACAAGTTTTCCTGCTTCCCACTTCTCCTATCTTTTCTATCTGTAAATGATAACAAATGACTCTAACCATTCCTTCCACTACCCACCACCTCAGTACCTCGGTAAATACCATCCTCTCTGGACTCCTTAATCAACTCGGCATCATCCTCATCTCTATGTGTCACAAATTTCATCATTTGTTGTACTATCTCTATTAGAAAGACCACCTTCCTCTTAATCTCCACAAACTCTTCAGATATGTCATTCTCCTTCTCCTTCAAACTAAGTTTTGTAGGAATAGGTTCATCACTCCTCTACTCCTGATGTTTGTCATAAGGACAACACGTGATAACTCCACATCCCTTAATCCATGTCTCCTATAAAGGTAACAATTTATGCCTACATCCTTCATGCCTAACCACATAAATGTTAGCACAGCCATCCAACAAAACATTTCTATCAAATTGCCAAGGCCTCCCAAGAAACAGATGACAAGCATCCATAGGCAATACATCACACAATATTTCATCATGATAAGATCCAATCTGAAAATTGACCAAGCATTGTTCTTCGATCTTAACCTTAGACACATCTTGTATCCAACTAATCTGATAAGGATTAGGATGTTTCTTTCTTTCCAAATTCATCTTACTAACCATTTCTTCTAAAATAAAGTTCTCAGAACTGCCACCATCAACTATAACATTACATACCTTATCCTTGCACTTACATCTGGTTATGAACAAATTTCTTCTTTGCACTAGTTCCTAGACACATGTGGCCAATCTCCTAGTGATAAGGAACTTGCCTTTCTCTGCAACATTCAAAATGTCTTCTTCAACAGTCAGTGTAGCCCTTTTATTAGGACATTGAAAACTTCTATGACCTACCTCACCACATTGATAACAAGTAGTGGTGAAATCATTCTTCCACCTTCCTCTCTGTCCAGTATTGAAATTCTTAGTGACTTGACTACTTCCAGATCCCACATCAGTATTCTTAGGATTCTCTACCACATTACTTTCAGCAATTATTTCACCAGTCTTACCACCTCGGTTCCTATTGTTATGTCTTCCTTCAAACTTCTTATTCAGCTTCTCTTCAATCTTCAATGCCATCTGATAAGCATCTCCTATTGTTGTCATTTGAACACTAAGTAACTCTTCTTGAATACTATGTCTCAAACCATAGACATACCTAGCAACCTTCTCTTTATCATCTTTAGAATGACCAGTCCTAATTAGGATTCTGTAAAACTCCTCAGTATACTCTTGCACTGATTTGTTAGTCTGCTTCAAGGCTTGCATCTTCTTAAACATGTCCAACTCATAATCCACCAGAATGAATTGCTTCTTCAGCTTGTCAACCATTCGGTTCCATTTAGTGATCTTTTCCTTTCCTCTCCTACTTCTTTCCAACTAAACTTCCCTCCACCAAATATTTGCATGACCCTTCAATTTAGTCTTTGCAAATCTAACCCTATCAGGATCTTCTATTTCTTCATACTCAAAGTATTCATCCATCTCATTAATCCAATCAATCAACTCTTCTGGCCTAAGGCTTCTAGCAAATGCAGAAACTTCAATCTTAGGTCTTTTCCCAATTTTAGACATAGCTTTCAAGATTCTATTTTCTTCAGGATCTCTAGCTTCTTCTACAGCTTCTTCAAAATGATCTTCTTCCTCAGATTCATCATCACTACCTTCCTTCGATGTAGTCTTCTTCTTTCTCAATTCTTCTTGCAGATCTTGCACTTGTTTTTGCAAAGCTCTGAAATCATCAAGACTGAATTCTCCAGTAGCTTCCTCCTCTAAGATCTCACGAGCTCTCCTCGGAGGCATCTTCAATCCAAGATCCTGGTGTAAACTGCCTCTCCTTCGGTGATCTGTCCACACATACAAGACCAACTCACTCTGATACCACTTGATGCAATCAAGTGCAGAGGATCCAATTAAGGACTGTCCAAACTTGCAGCCAAACCACAACACAATGGAATTCAACAACAATAACACCAGATCTGATATAAAACTAGAATTTTTACTCATAAATTCACTGATTACATGCAATGTGTTGGGTTGTAAGGCCTTCCTGATTACGGCCAATTACAAAGCAAGTAACAGTCTACGAGATCTCACAGGATCCAAATCTTTCCACAACTTCACCAACTTAGCTAGCCCAGGTCTGCAACACGACAGGACACTGGTAGGGATCCCAAGAAAGATCTAAACTTGTACTCACAACTTCCAAGCAATCTTCCTGTGCCTAAGCTCGCAAGCTACTAACTCCCACTTCCTTATGATGCTCCTAAACAACTACCCAAACATCCTATAAATACTCATCCTCAACCACAAGTCGGCTAGATGAAACAATTACTCCTACAAACAATTATTAAATGCCAAAACATCAGTCGGCTTACAAAAATAGCCTTACAATAAATTACATTCTCCAAGATGGCCCCAAACAGTCATCAGATCCACATAGAAGAATGCAACATGATAGATCTAGGTCCTCACACACCCAACGGTCAATCCATAACTCGAGGAATGCAACCCAAATTAAATGCACCAATCGGCCAAGCCGATTCATCCAATCAACCAAGTCGGTCTACAAGAACACTGAGCGCCACCGAGCAACAGAGAAATAATCGAGCGCAGAGAACTGACCACGCTAAGCATGACCGAGCAATGCAATTATCACTGAGCACCAGAAGCAACCGACACCTTCAGTTACCGAGCGTCCTTCAAAGACCGAGCTCCCCGGTAACCACAGAAACCGAGCAACCAAACTCTAAAACTGAGAAAATACTTCACCAACTAAGATCAAAACTACTAATCTACCTTTCAAAACAAACATATTTTTGGTTGATACAGGATTGCCAAGAATCCTAGGATGCTCCTACATCAGATCTACCCAAAATGCAAGAGAAAAGAGTTACAAAACCAAGTGAGCCCATGATTAAGAAATACCCTTCTTATGTCATCCCTAGGTAGGTCTCTCCAACCCATGTATCTAGTATACAGTTCCTACCATGGAATCTCATAGTATACTTAAACAATTTATCCATGAATGTCTTATGTCACTCCTTAACGTCACCTTCTGAACCTTAGATTTTATCATAAGATTATACTCCCTCTCAATGTAAGCTTGAATCAATCAGTTAAGGGAGGATTAGTTAGTATTTGATCAATCGGATAATTTAGAGTGATTTGGTTCTTCCAAATATATAAGATTGGATTGATACAACCTGAGATCTAATCCCTCTTATCTTCCTTAACCAATCATGAGGTGGTTTCACAACCAATGAAAACATCAAAAACCATTTGCATGTTCAAATTTCAAATCTTAATTTTAAGATGATGCCAACCTTCACAATCGAGGTTATTACGAATCGAAACCCTCATAAAAATCAAATATCAGCCAAACCCAAGTTTTCCATTCTTAGATTTGAAAGAGTTAGACTGAATTCCTAAATCTGAAATGGGCCTCGCTCTGATACCATGTTAGTATATTTCAGATTCTAACAAGGAATATATCAATCTATAGAAATCTAACAAATCTAAGCGCATGATATATAAGAAATCACAAGGAACAAAGAGAGATAATACCCAGATTATAGCTCTGAATCAGTCCTTAGAGACTTCAAATTGAAACCTTGAGATCTTTAATCTTGCCCTTTAATATTGGTATGATCTGAATATGTAATGTTGCCCACCTAGGGCTCTTTTAAGTTTGATCCAATATTGCTCAGGTCTGAGTATAACCAATTGAATCCAATACGGATGATTGCTATCAAGGTTTGCTCACAATATGTTGCTAATTTGCCCTGATTTTGCCGTCTATTAGATCTATCATAATTCTCGGATCTAGGGTAGCAAGATCGGCCCTTATATTGTTCTTCTAGGGCTGCTCTAGTTTTCCCTAGTTTGACCTTCTTGGGCTACAACAATTTGCCCAGAATTCTGCTCTAAATTTGCCTTTCTAGGGCTGCAACAATTTGCCCAGAATTCTGCTCTAATTTGCCCAGAATCCTACTCTAAATTCGCCCTTCTAGGGCTGCAACAATTCGTCCAGAATTCTGCTCCACCATTCACATAATGCATTCGCTCCAGCACTTTGCCAAATTCACATGTAAGGAGTTCGATCCTTGAGAGGAGATAATCATGCTATGTTTTTTATGATCTCTCATCTAGGATCGATAACATGTGTGTGTGTGTGTGTGTGTGTGTGTGATGCTTTTAGGAGATAAACTCCCAAGTGAAATAATAAATAACCTTTTATTTATTATTTACTTAAACTTTAAGAAACCCCCTCCCTAGAAAAAGTGTAAAATCCTGGCGAATCCTACATTATTTTGGGTTGAAAAACATAATATTGTTGGCAATTTTTTTTGATTTGAAAGGAAAAAATATTATTTGTACTAGCGATTTTTTTTAAATTATATAAAAATTCTATAAATATTGGTGAATCTTTCATTATTGAAGAAAATCACAATGAAAGGAACACATACCTAGAAATCATCATTATTTGACAGGGGTTTGGGGGCAACGCCCCCCCCCCCCCCCCCCCCCCCCCCCCCAACGCTCAAATGACTTTTATTATTTTATTAAGGTACTATGAGTTAATTTTGTATCTCCTGATAGGAGATAACCCTACTTTTTGTAACTGTTTGATAATCTGAGATCAATGACAGGAATTCTATTTCGGGCCAAGGTTTTAAAGGACACAAAGATTGCCCCAAAAGTCTCTGGAATAGAGACATGTGTCAAATCTAGTTCAGGCCAAAGTTTTAAAAGACATAAAGTTTCATTGAAAGTCTTCAGAATAGAGACACATGTCAAATATATATCTGTAACACGTACCCTAACATCAAATTTTGACCACATATTGGCGAATATGGTTGTCAGTTACAATAAGCTTTGGAAATTATAGGCGAAATTTTTCAATTTATAGTGTCCAATTAATTCAATTGGCGATATTGTGAAAGAAAAGGGGAAAAATATATAAACCAATGGGCGATGGACTTGGGCATTCCACCCAATATTTATAAAGTTTGGGCGACATGGTCAACCTGATATACACATTATATTCACTAAATCTCAGGTCGCTGACATGTGGCATTCGCCAAATGGCAAATATTCGCCACTAAAGCTTTCCCTGCTTAAATTGCCACTTATATATATGTAATTAATATCAATAAACAATAAATAATAAATATCACCTATATTTATTATTATTATTTATATCAATTTACACTAATAAATATATCCTATATATTTATTATTATTGCCTTAAGATGGTTGATCTATATGTCGTAAAGGCCATAATATCAACAATAGCTTCCAAGACTGCCCACAATGAGGGCAAAATCAATATCACCAACTATCATTACCTAAGCATTGTTCAAGTTATTATTAATTCTATTCCAACCTCAGCTGAAATGGAAACTTGATGCCATGTGGTCAAAGAGTTCAATGTCTAGTCACTTACAATGGCTTTATGCCAAATGTCCCATGTATCATGTTCTTGATGATATTATGCTCCATCTATTAAACAATTGCTTTCTAGCAACCCAATTACACCATTACTTTGCTTCCATTTTTTTTGTTACAATGACTATTAGCTCTTATCTATCTCTGGCTATGTTCCTTTGTAAAGGTTGATATGTTAGCATTGTAACTCATTTTGATTAATCTAGTATAAAAAGTATTTATGTATGTGGATACATCACTTTGTTTCATTATGGAACATTAATGGATTTCCATTTGCGGGATGCACAGAGTTCTAATAGGATGTGGAATGTGCAAAGTCATACATTTATAGTTGAACCAATCTATGTCTCTTAGTGATCATACTAACACAATTTTACTGTCATGTTTACACCTTAGTTTTTGTATGCACAATATTATTCCAACCTCAATAAGTATTTTCAAAATTGACAGAATTCAACCAAGAAAAAACTCATATTGATACTCAAACTTCTTGATGAGTTTGATATGAAAACACAACATAAAAACATCAAATAGAAAAAGATATTAAATAATTCATCATCCTTGGTAAGGGCAAGGAGGAAGTGCACATAAAATTTCTATCATTTACTCCTAATACTCTTGTTTACCATGTTCTTTCCAACTCCCCTTGTCCTCACTAAGTGTATAGTCAAACCTATATGCAATCCATTTCATTTTACCTTTTTCTACCTCATGCTCTCTCTACTTTCTTTCATTTACTCTCTCCAAGCAATTAGTCAAACAATTAGTCAAATCTAACTGCAATCCATTTCAATTTTTCTCTCATCCTTATGATGGATTACTAAATGTGATCCAAGATGTTGAAACAAAAAAACTCAACAATTAACTCTAAAGCCTAAATGTGATAAAATATGTTGATGCCAAAAAACTCAAGTCCCAAAAATTCAAAGGGCTACTAAGATTGGGAGGTCCCATGAATTTTGTAGTGGAGTTCATGCTTTAAAATTTAAGCTCCACAATTTATGGAAACTAGTGATCTCATGAATTTCTTTATTTAACATATTCAATTCACGTGACTAAATAAATTTAAAAAATTTAAACAAATTATTGATAAGGTTGGAGTCCTGAAAAATAGAGCATTACTAAGATTTTCTAGGAAATTTTTTAAAAGTTGGTCTCATGAAATTTGTAGTGAAGTTCAACTTAAAAGTTTAAACTTGGACATTTAAGAAAGTTTGTTGTCTCATGAATACAATACCCTTTGTCTTCCATACATTGTATTTTGTGCTTTAAAAAATAAGTAAAAAAATCATTTCTTCTCATATCAAATATTCGACAAATGCTAAAAAAGATTCCTAAGTTGGTGGGGCAATTTCTAGCCCCACCTTATTTTCACCTGCTTACCCCATGTCCCCATGCGGCTGCTTAAGTGCAATTTGTGCTTAAATTTAAGCAGTTGGAGTGTTCCCATGCCATTTTTTTAATCATGTGAAAAGGATAATTTGGAATCTATCCCTACTTTTGTGGAGCAGCCACTGCTTATCAATTAAAAATAAGCTTTGAAAAAAAGGAGGGGCTAGAATAAGCAGCCGCTACTTATTGAGAAAAATGATATATGGCTCCACAAGATATTTTCCCTCTTTTTTATTGTCTCCTATTTTTTCTCAAAACATCTATCTACAAATTTTTTTATTAAAATTTCATTTAAACATTCTATTTTAGATGTCTGTTAAGAAATAAGCAGCAAAAACGAGTAATCATGGGGCCACCAGCTCCACAAATTGCTGCTAGAAATGCTGAGCAGCGGCTGCTAGCCAAAATAAGCTTAGCAGCCGCATGGGGACCTGCCCTTAAATATGTAATACTAAAAAGTAAAAAGTAACTCTTATTTTTAAGGAGAAGATTTGAAAAAAAAAATGTTTATGGGACCTCTTCCTAGAAAGTAGAAGCTAAAGCCCACCCATGGGACCCCACCCTAAGAATTGAAAATTTTCACATGATTGACAAGTGGTAGGGAAAAAAGTCTAAGCTAGTAGGGCAATTTCTAGCCCACCATCTTTTCCACCTACTCATATCTGCAGTCCTAAAAATAGAGGCGACTACTTTTGAGGAAAAGATTTCAATAGCAATCTTTTTTTAACTTCATGCAACCTCCCCTCCATAAAATAGATACTCAAACCCCACTCATGAAACTGCACCCCAACTCATCTTCATAGAAAAGAAACTAAACCATTTCCAAAAATTTCTCAATCCATGACAACCAAAGGTGTATGCCCTTTACCAATCCAAGAACTAGCTTTCTCTTAACATATTGATTTCCTTCCCATCCACCAGTAAAATTGATGAAATCTTTGTTGTGAATATAACTTGTTGGGTATGATGCATTGTCACAACGATGCTCTGTGTGCAATTCATTTTTGCACGCCTTTGAGCCAGTCCAAAATGCACACATGAGAAATTGATGAATTTTGATGCAGCCAAAATTGTTTCTATGCCCTCCATGTTGCTGAGATTTTTTTTGTAGCCACTTAGGGTGCATGCTTTATAGGTATCAGCAACAGCATAATTATGATGACCGTTAATATTATTTCTTTAATTGGCTCGCCTTTGATGGCTTCATAGAATATGGAAGTTCCATCAAGAGATAGCTTCATCAAACCAGTAGAGAAAACGTAGGAATACAATTTTGCAAGCTAACGCAGAAGCAAATATAGATTTGTGTATGCCATGCAATAATTTATATGGTAATATCCATGTACCTTCCAAACAAATGCACAGGACTTCATGACAAGTCTTAAACTTCCGTTACACTTGTAGCACGCAATCTTAAGCGGTCTTGGATTGTGTTTCCCACCTATCCGACAAATTCATAATAACTGATAACACTGTCAACTTATTTTCCACGTGTATCGGAAAGGCCAATTTTATAGACATTTTGAATTTTTTATCAACTTAAAGTCTTCAACCACATAATCCTCAAATTCTCTGTGAAACAGGTATTTACTGTAACAAATCTCATGCTTAAATTACAAGGGAATGACCATATGTCATCTGAACTTCCATACTACAAGATACCAAAATAAGTAATCCTCATGCAATATGTTAAATATTCCTTTTTCAAACAACAAGAGACTAAGTAACAAAAATTATAGTTCAATCATGGTATTTATTGTCCCATTACCCATTTTCTCTTCCATAAAGACAAAATTTGTCTTGAAATTTTTAATCCAACAGGACTCCCGTCCTATCAATCAACAAAAAATTATTAGTCTCTGTTCCCGTCAAGTTATACACACTGATTTTTCTGGGAAAAGGTCGTGAAAAACATGTGTTTCAGAATATGAAATTCTGTTGAATTTACTGACACAAAGCTTGAGAGAACAAACTTCTCCTGTTTGTGAGGTTCTTAGTTCCAGAAGAGAACAAGCTTTATAAATGCTGAAAGTTTTACTCTAAGCATTCCAACATGTGTGAATCAGAAAACAGGTGTGTAAGAATGCTAACACCCCCAGCGGATGATATAGATAAAAACTATGGAACGATAGATATTGTAGTTGTACCACCGTAGCCAACCAGTTGGAAAAGCATGTCACCAAGGAATGAAATCGATATAAAAGCAGGATTGAGCATAATTTAAGTTGTCTTGAATTATACTCGATGATATTTATATTGAATATTTTCTGCTATATCAGTTAGAAGCTAGAAACCCATTTACAAGTCCAATTTTACATGTCTGGCTCACATTTCTTCTCCATTTTTAGTTGGTTACTATCGAGTGATAATGAATTTGTGGCTTGCAGAACATAAATCAATTAAGCGAGAGCCATGTAGAAGCAATACTCCGTTTCCTTTCATGGCCACAAATATTTTTTAGATGATCATCATCCCCTCCGGTCAAAAATGGAACATTTGTATTGCCAATGTAAAAATTCAATTACTTGTTGCCGGCTTGTCATCCCCAGACTTCTGTGTTGACTCTGTAATTGAAGTGGCCTGAGATAATCGATTTGGATAAGGCGAGGAAATTGTACAGTTACTGTTAATCTGCTGCTGAGTTGAAGCCACACAATTCAATGGACCACACTGACTTGGCAGAAATGTAGGCCCAGGCCCATTAGCCTTCTGAAAAAAAGAGGATGATTTATTAATATCAGTAGTTAACTTTGCAGGTGTTAATGATCCTGCTGCAGTGCCACGTGGTAGTGTAGCTCCATCAGACATTCCTGTTAGAGAAAAATCTCCTGAAGTCCCCATGCATAAAGCAGCAGGCATATCGCCAGTTGTTGCAATACCAAAAGAAGTTGCAGAAACTCCCAGCATCTGCTGTTCAGAGATATTTCCGTGTTGCTGGGAATGGCAAACCATCTGACCAGATTGTGGCTTCATTTGCCTTGCCGCTTGCTGTGAAAGTGTGGTTTGGGGTTGTGATGAAATTTCTAGACGTTGATGAGACTGTGTCTGAAAATATTGTGGATTTTGCTGAATAAAAAGTTGTTGCCGAAGCTGTATGTTCTGTTGAGGTGTCAAAGATTGCTTCTGAAGTTGAACTGCTTGTTGCTGATTAGTGGACAAATGATACTGTTGTGGTACCGTTGATTGCTTCTGCACAGGCTCCATTGGTTGAGCAGGCTGCTGAAAGAATGGATAGGGCATGTGCTGATGAATATCATATTGATTTTGAACAAGCTGTGACTGTGAAGGTTTTAAAGGCACATTCTGAGCCAAACAGTTGGATCCCAACATTGTCGTCCCATTCATTTGAAATGGCATTGACGTCTTTTTCCCTGAGTTGCTTCCAGATGAAGACTTTGGTGAGAGGGAATCTTTCATTGAAACAGCACTTTTAGCAGTAAGAGCACCACTTGGAACTGGTGAGAGAGGAGATAAGGGCATGACACCAGAAGAAGAAATGGATGAATCTGGAGGTAACCTTGATGGAATTACATTCGTTGCAGATTGATGATTCCTTGGCATTTTCCCCGGAGCTCTTTCCATGGAGGAAATTGTGGGTGGAACTGTACAGCCAGAAGTAGCAGGTCCCGGTGATCCAGCTGATGATCGTTGCTCCTGAAGAGTACCTCCCCGCCTTAACACCTGATTGGGAGCATGCTCTAGAAATGATGATATTTGTTGAGGCATTTTATTCAATGTAGGTGGGTAAGAATGCGTCTTTTCTGAAAATGTAACCATAGTAGAATCTACCGTGGTTGGTGCTTTCAGTATACTAGAGCTTGAAGCAGGCTTTTGATGAACTATCTTTTGCTTGGAGCCTTGAATAAATTGGTGGTTAGGAGCACAGACACTATAATAGTTAGAAGCTGCACCTTGAAAACTTGGTGCTGCCATATTCTTATGTGAATCGGCAGTGCTTGATGGAGCAGAAGCATTTTTTGTTAGAGATTCCTCCAAGTCAACTCTTGGCATATTTGTTTGGTTTGGCTGGAGTTTGCAGGATGATTTTCTGTCTTCTTTACAACCACTGTTGCTAAAACTGCATTCTTCAATATTTGCCTTGTCATCTTCACTACCAATAGATACTAGCCTTTGTCTTTGTGTGCGATGTTGCTGCTGTTGTTTTTGCCCTTCAGATATAGAGAAGTTGTATGATTGACCAGAAACAAGTGATTTATCAGCAGCAGTTGGGTAGTGAACAAGACCTATCGTGCTATCATCTGCAGTCTGAAGAACGGTGTGGCCTTGTGAAGCCATAACCAATGTAACAGCTGGTTGTGAATCAGGTCCTTGATTTTTGACAATACTGATTGGAGACACTGGTTCTGATGCATATGGATTGGGACTATTCAGATTCATTGCAGGTGAAGTTACACAATTAACTGTGTCAATATCCTGTTGTTGCTGCCATCTTAGTGTTGCCTGGTACTGGGATTGCAATTGTGTTTGTGAGTGTTGATGCATTTTGCTTTCCTGCTTTCCAACAAAGGTTTTACTTATATCCTGAGATTCAGGTGGAAATGTGCCCATACCTACAGCAAGTACAGGAGGAGGAAAAATCACACTTGAAGATGTCTGACCATAAACACTTCTTGATGGTATTGCTTTCACTTCAGCTGTAGGAATACCACTGACCGTGACACATTCTTTTTTACTGATCTGATCTACAGATGAAGCTTCAGATATATGACTTGCCTGCTGAAGAGGCCCGGAGGCAGCAAAATTACATCCCTGGGAAAATTGCTGCTTCTGAGTGACAGTCGTTTCTGACATCAAATTAGAAAGACTTTGCGATTGTTGTGCAGGAGTTAGAGGTTGCAATAAATGAGAACCAAAGAAAGGGTTACTGTAATATTGAGCAACCTGCAAGAAAGATTCCCAAGGAATTAGCTACTCTCCTAAAAGAATCTCTAGAGATTGGTTTCAGTTTTTAGATTTTCCCGCCAGTACCATTGTTCAGGAAAAGTTGTGAAAAAATGGAAAGTTGACACCACCAACCTGTTGTGGAGATGGATGTCCGCTAAAAAGTGGTCCAAATTGTTGATGTGAGAATGAATATGGAAATACATTGTGCTGGATTACAGAATGCAGGAGTTGTGCCTGCACAGCAGCTGCACTAGCAACAGCCTTGTTTGAAGTACCATTTTCAGTGTCAAGTGAAGCAACATGAACTGATGAACTGCTAAACATTGCAGAGTTACCATTGCTTAACATGGTTTCACCTACCCCAACATTTACTCTTCCAGCATCATTTCCAGCTGTGGAAGTGGACGCTGACTGGGTAACAGGGAACACATTAGAAGATCCTGCCTGGATAAAGCAAGCACGGCAAAATTATAATTCTTGCTATTGATATAGAAACATTGTATACAAACCAGAGCCAGTCTTAGATTCTACCTGTGAAAATAAAGAGAGTTGCTGCTGTGCTGTTTGGGTTTGTTGTTGTGAAAGAGACTTCCGCCCAACCACATCCACATAGGGGCCAGATGACTTATCCTTTGCAACTGCTGACATTGCATATCCTCTTCCATTTACAGTACCTGCACCTGACCCAGTACCTCTAACTTCAGGACCAAGAGCACTACCCAGTAAACCTCCCGAGGCCATTGGGATGCTCAAATTATAAGTATTTGCAGCAAAAGCTGCAGCCCACAAAGGGTTCTTTCTTAACTGTTGCTGAGATTCAATGAAATGAGTGATATATACATGTGTGGCAGAGCGCTTCCATGAATGTCGTGTTCGGAGAAAAAGCTGCACCAAAATAGTGAGAGTTGTGTAAGAAAACGTATCTCTCCTGACAGAACACAATTTGTTAAATTAAACAAAGCACACAAACAGAAGAATGAAAGAAGCTATTCCGCAGCCAGGAAAAAATAATATATCTAAAATCCTGAACAGAAAAACCTTAATGATGAGGTTGAGTTTGAATTATAATGAGGCAAGAGAAGTACCTAAATTTTGGGGACAGTAGAAATTTTGAAAAACCTCAAATAATTTGGATAACAGAAAAAACATTGCAGAGAGTTCACAACCTTTTAGATGACTTAACTTTTGACATGGGTTTGTGGTCAAACTACAGGGTTGACCTATCAAAGGGAGAACATTCAAAAAGAAAGAATATAAGTTAGAACTAAAGATAGGGAATGGTATGGAAGGTACCACTAAAGAGGTATTAACCACAAAAGATATAAAAATTTCTATAATTGATTGATCAGGCCCCTCTAAAGAGTAAGGTAATGGCAAGTAAGCCAGCCATTTGATTTGCAGAAAGCATGTTATTTTTGTGAAGCAAATTACTTTTGTAGTTTTATTGTTCACAACATTACATTCTCACCATATAGAATTGATCAATTTCCTTCCTAATTCCACTATTATTCGTAATATGTTCTTTTTTACTACATTGGTTGAGAGAAGTTCCAACGAATCCTCCTGACAGAGGAATAGAGTGTTGAACAATGGCTAGCCATCTCTTGATAGCTTTTGCTCTCCTAATGCTGCAAGCCAAATAGTGCGTCTCTCTCAGGACATATTCTGATATCAAGAATTTTGCAATTAAAATAAGAAATTAGAAATATGAATCTCTAACTTGGTGACAAATGCTCCTAAGGGATGAAATGATCTGGTATTTACTTTTTTTCATCAATGCCATTTTATTATTTATGAGAAATTAGTGTCTTTAAACAACTATCATTTTCCATATCAACATTTTCAAGAAACTACATTGCATTGGAATATATGCTTCCATTTATGCAATATCATCCTTATTATACAGACTCCGCTCTAATTCAAGGCTCTTCTCAGTTGATTCACTACCATCCTCAGTCCCTTTTCATATATATTAAAATCTTTATCAAATTACCTGGAAAAACTATTGCAAACATTGAAATTTGGCACGTGGTCACTTACTCAAAAATCACACATATCAAAGACAAATTCAATCAGGTATAAAACAAGCAGTACAGAAAAAATGAAAAGCAAACAAAGAGGTCGTCACAAGAGTACAAATTGTGAACACACTTGTAATTTTGTATTATGAGTATATAGAGTACAATTGGTGCCCAAGGGAGCTTCTAGGACAAGAGAGATATATAAGGAAGCTTCTAGGGGACTTCAATAGAGATGGATGTTGTACACAAAAAAATACAGAAATACTATAATACTTCGTCTCCCTACCTCATCATTTAATAAAATGGAATATCCCAAGAAACAGTGTCTTATCATTTCCTCTCAGGTTTGAGGAAGTTGTTCCTCATTCTGCTGTAAATATGAGAAGCATTTTTGAATGTTGATTGAACATCCACATAGCCTGAGTTGACAATAACCCTTCATGAAAATGTAAGCTCTAGAGGATTTGTACCTATTAGTGCATGTATAAACATCAAAGAGAATCCCTATCCAAAAGAGGATAAAATCATGTGATGGTTTCCATAAGATGAGAGATGATATCTTGCTCCAGGATGGCTCATAAAGCTTAAGTTGAATCAAATTCACATCATATCTACCAAGCTGAGAAGGAAGGCCCAATCCAAAAGCATTGTCTCCAAGCCTGATACATAGTAATATCAGAACAATACATAATATATTCAATCTTAACAATTATTTCAATATTTGTTTTGCCAAGTACAGCCAAACTTGCCAATCTGAAAATGTGGAGAGAGTCGATACTTTTTAAAGAGTTCTTTGTATTTGGCTGGAGTCTTCAGCAATGTAACATGAACTTGTGCATGGATTTTAGCCAAATGTTGAACAAACGAACCATGCTCCTTTGTTATAGATGAAATGAGGAAGTTCTGAGAGGAGCTCCCAAAAACTCATAAGAAAAAAGGAATCAGCACGCATACCAAATCTCAAATAGAGTGCGCTGCAGAAACATAGATAGCTCTATTGTGACTAAACATGATGATAGGTACTGCTTACCGTTAATTGTTTTAGTAGCTGCAAGAGAAATCATTCTTACCTGTGTGATCAACTAAGTTTTTCTCAGTATATATTTGTGATGATGGAGTGTGTTCTTCATTCCTTGGACTGTTCATTTGTATGAATGCTCATCACATTGTTGTTTCTCTTAACAACATCAGATTTCCACAATCCATTAGTAATTGCAAAGTAATTGCAAAGTAAATTTCTGGACTCGATTGTGATTGTGATTGTGATTGTGTTGTTTCTCTGTTATGCTTCTTTGGGAGCTGCTTCTGTACTTGGTGCCAATTGTGAATACCTTCTGTTGGTCTTTGCTAGAAGAGATTTGGTATTTATCTGAAGGTGAACCGACTCCTTGCCATTACCGTCTCCGCACGACTTCATGATGTAATGGTGCCTGACGTCGAGCTGTTTTATTCATTCATATAGTTACATCTATATGTCATCAGTTATTCTTCTCCCTGCCGTTACAAAAGTTGCTTGCTTGATATTCCCCTCCTCATATCAGGTTTGTGATGACATGGCCTCGAGTCTTCTTGATTTTCACAATGGCTCAAGTTATGACTGACGTGTCTTACTGTTGGCATAACTAATGCAGAGATTGTTGAGTGTTGTGTGGTACAGGTTTGATGACAAGAAGATCAGTTATTGTGTTGTCATTGATGTCAACTTACTGTTGTGCTGGTTGATAGTGTTCCTGATGTGCTGCTAAGTATCTAGTATTGCGGAAGGAATTGGAGTGTGCAGTTCTTATGGGAGACTTAGAGCTGTCTCTAGATGTTGCATGTTGGATCGCAGGGGTTGGCAACATGAATGGAGAGAGTTATGATCGATTGAAGGTTGACACAGCAGACAAAAGAACAGACAGTGACAGACAATGAATGATTTGAGTGTTCTATCAAATCAGTGTGGATTCAGGTGTTGTGGTTCAGTCAGAATTATCTTAACTAAGCTATGAGATTAATATCACAACCACAAGATGATTGGAGCACCGCAAGGCATAGTTTTAATAACCAAAAGATCGCCATGTGCAAGATGGCAAAGTTTTTGGAACAGTTGTTGTTAGATCCTCAACTAGTGATGATGCGGTTGGTTGCGGTAAATCTTTTCGTGTTCGAGGTGTCATGGTGACTTGGTAGATTTAATTTGTAATCATGAGCTGATCTCACATTGTTCAAGGTCATCGAATTTATCAAGCTTTTGAAAGCGCGTTAGAAAAGTCAAGGAGTATGACAATTCTTGATCAAATCAATGTGCGGGTGCATTTGGAGGCCGACACGGATTTGTAAATGCATTTTATTGTTTGGTAATACATTTTGGCAGACTAGAGTGAAGCATAAATGCATGTTATTGTTTGGTAATACATTTTGGCAGACTAGGGTGAAGCGCAAAAGATTCAAATGGTGAAATTTAAATGTAATACGTTTTGTTTAATGCGATGGCTGCCCTAGTGAGTGAAAAAGATATTTATATTCAGATTGACGAATTGTGAGGCCGTAGATCGTGGATGTCGTGGTGCAGTCGAGAGAAGGGTGAAGATAGCCTACAAGAAGCAGAAGTTTGAGCTTAATTGGATCTGTACTGGCAAAGGAGGAGTGTTATTCTCATATCATTATACTTGTTGAATCCTAACAGTTTCTCCAAGAAAATTTCTTAACCGGGTAGATCCTAACAGGTCTTGAATTGAAATCCTCTAACTAGGTGGCTCTTTAATTAGGGTTCTAAATCCCTTAACCGGGTTACTCCTAACAAGGTAAAGCTCCTAACAAGGCTAGAGGTAAATCCCTTAACCGGGTGACTCCTAACAGGGTCTTGCTCTTAACAGGGCATTTGTAAAGCTCCTACCAGGGCTAAGCTTTTAACAAGGCATACTTCAGAAGAGTGCAAATATTTGTGGGTACTAATTCCCACTATGGTATTTCCCCCTAACGAAGGGTTTCATGAGAAAAATACTAGTGTTCTTGTGTTGCGTGTTTGGATGGTCTAACTTGTTTCATTGTTTATTGTTGCACAAGTTATAAGTAGATGAATGTTGTTGAATGGTTAATGAAAAATTTGGAATTGGTAGATTACTGATTCACCCCCCCCCCCCCCCCCCCCCTCCTCTCAGTAATCTTGGACCTTATAATACTAACACTTACTTGGCGCCTTGATGATAATCGGTTCACTGTGATGAATCAGTTTTGCCCTTTCATATTCAACGAATAAAGTTTATTCGGTGTGGTAGAGTTTTCCGGTCGGTGTATTCAATAGAGGATTGAATGGTTATGTTTATTCAAGCGAAAGTGGGGTGTGGAAAGATAGTGTGCGACTACTGAAGTTTTACTGACAAACTTTATTTACTGATATTACCTTTGTGATTATATTGAGGTTATTCTGTTGCATATGACAATGTGTGTGAAGAAAGGCATTCTGTTTTCAATAATTTCTATGCTATGAAGGATTCATTCCAAATTAAAGCTTGAGAGCTTTGTATGAGTCCCTTTGATTATTCAATAAAGATCTTTTGGTATGGCTGGGTTTTTCCCTCGAGTAGCAGGGTTTTCCCAAGGTATCTCTAGCATTCTTGTATATTTGTTTTATTTGTTTCTATTTGATGTTTATTTTATGCAATTCTGGTTCAAAACATTAACATGGTATCAGAGCCAAAGCTTAAGGAAATGATCCAAACCAGAATAGAACAATTGGACTCTAGAAGAATCATGATGTCTAATGGGAGTCGTATATGTTGTTCAAAATGAGGAATTCATATGAGAACGTGTAGTTGAAGAGCCTTGGAGGGTAGAATCTCTGATGAAGCTTCTTACCTAGACGGAGAGGATGTTGTCATGTTCGTCTATGCTTACATGTTTGGCATTCATGTCTATGAGGATAGCAGATGTATTGGTGTTGAAATTTCTTTTCTCTGCTTGCACTATAACTATGTGATGGCAAAAGATCTATTAGTGGATTGTGAGGATATTTAGGCAATAAAGAGATAAGTATTTGAATATCGATCATGAATTTTATGTAGTTGATTCATGCTATAATATTGAGAATAGTGAATCATGTATGCTTTTCGCATTGATCTGTATATTTTCTCTTCATGAATAGTTTGATTGTATGAACTATTGCTAATCTCTCTAAAAATGCTTCCAAGACGGATCAAGAAGCAACAGGATGATGAGAAATTACATTCAAAGTCATGCAGGCTATAGAAATGAACATGAGAATGTTGCTTGAAGCCATGGGACTGAATTGGTGGCACATAACTTCATTAGAGAGAAAGAACCTGTATAGATTGTCATTGCAATTAGTTTCTTCGAAGAGGAAGAAATGACATTCAGAGGGAGACTATTCATCTGCAGAAATCAGATTCAAAGGGAGCTTGAGCAGCAAAGGGAGAGTGCCAAATCCTTTTGCTGAAAATCAACAAGCTTGTGTAGTAGTGTGACTGCTAAAGCTCTTTATTTGATCTACATTGGCATCAGCTCTATTTTGTTATAATAATCAAAGCAGTGAGAGGGAGTCTCAACATTCGGATAATATTTTGTGTTTTAATGAGTTCTCTGAGAGGGAGAAGTTTGAGGTGCAATCCCTTGTTAATGAGCTCTTCTCTAAGAGGGAGAAGTTCGAGATGCAATCCGTTATTAATGAGTTCTTCTTCGTGAGGGAGAAGTTCAATGTGCAATCCCTTGTTAATGCATTCTTCTTTGCAAAAGAAGTTTGAGGTGAAAGCCCTTATTCCACCCTATGGGAGTAGCTATGGTGATCCACCGTCTGAGAGTAGCCATGGTGGATGTCATGTGAGAGAATCCATGACTTAGTTTTTTGTTTTTTCACCCTCTGGGAGTAGCCATAGTGAATGTCATGTTGAGATAACAATATTATGTTGAGAAAAATTGTGATGAGATTTTGTTAGACACTTTTTGGTTGCAGCTCCATTGTGCTTGTCAGGTTGAGAGGCACCATGACATATGAATGACCTATCTCTTGCTAAGAGGGAGTGTTAATTTTTTTGTTGATGTTTTGTAGCTTCAGTCGGATAAACACTATGAGTCAATACTAGTGAAGATATGTATATATATATTTAGTATATATTTAGTATATATATATATATATAATGTAAATATTAGAGAAATTAATCTAATACTCAAGAGATATTATATATATATATATATATGTATGTATGTATGTATATATATATAATCATAATTGTCATTGTATTAATTACATAATATTGAATAGACATGTCCCATGAAGGGAGATGTCTCTTCTTGGCTCATTCTCAATATAAATGCAAGAGATTGTTGCATTTGGAAAACACATACAATTAGATAGTGCTATTACATTTGCAACAATCCTAAAAACCTTAACATGGTATCAGAGCCAAGTTGCAAATGTAAGAGAATAGTTTGTTAATGTTGAATGTGTGACTGTCTAAGAAAATACAATCTCAGTACGAGGACCATATCTCACAAATACACCATTGGATTTTGCTGAATTTTGGATATGTTGGTGACAAACAAATTTAGAAGAATCTCACCGGAGCGATTAGCAAGAAAGTATCGGGTTCAAAAGTTATGACCGACTATGTATGGGTCTATGCGAAATCTGTAAAAGAGCGAGGTTCCTTCTTTAAAAGCCTAACCGCTTGATGGGAGATCTGATAAGATTGAAGGTTGTCATAGTGTATAAAACCTTTGGATATTCAAGATAGGTCATGTGAAGAATTCTGGTAATGTTCGAGAATGGCGACATCATTCTGTGAATTTGCATGATATTTTCTATATGTGCTCACCTTACAGAATGAAATACTTGAAATTTATAAAAGATAAGTATTCCATGTTTTATTAATGCACATAAGTTTTTTAAGTTTGTAATTCATGTTATACTATTGGTTAGTAAAATCTTGTATGCTTCTATCATTGGTATTAAATCAACTTTTGATAATCTTGGTCATATTGATTCAGAGGGAGTAGTCCATACTGAGATAGATTCTCCAATGATCAAGAATCTATAATAGTCAGAGGACTAGGAATGATGAATGCCTTTTGGGCCCTGTCTAAATCATGGGGAAGTGACGACTTCCAAATGATTATCACTTGTATTTGTAAGAGTTATTGAAAGGTGACGATCTTACAATAACTTGACCTTCTATTGTGATAGACATCATGTGATGGCTGAAACAGATCACAATAGATGATTTCCTGCATGGTGGATTCAGTTCCTTAAACAGAACATTGACCTTCTATTGTGATAGACATCGTGTGATGGTTGAAACAGATCACAATAGATGATTTCCTGCATGGTGGATTCAGTTCCTTAAACAGACCATTAACCTTCTATTGTGATAGACATCGTGTGATGGCTGAAACAAATCACAACAGATGATTTCCTGCATGGTGGATTAAGTTCCTTAAACAAACCATTGACCTTCTATTGTGATAGACATCGTGTGATGGCTGAAACAGATCACAATAGATGTTTTCCTACATGGTGGATTCAGTTCCTTAAACAGACCATTGACCTTCTATTGTGATAGACATCGTGTGATGGCTGAAACAAATCGCAATAGATGATACCTTGCATTAAGGATACATTACCTATGAAAATTTTTGAGTTATGGTGAATATCATGAGACTTGATATTCTTGGTCAGACCATATCTCTGATATCATATTGAGGTGATATCTAAAATATTTTTTGAGTTGTGGTGAATATCATGAAACTTGATATTCTTGGTCAGACCATATCTCTAATATCATAATATTGAGGTGATATCTAAAACATTTTTGAGTTATGGTGAATATCATGAGACTTGATATTCTTGGTCAGACCATATCTCTGATATCATATTGAGGTGATATCTAAAATATTTTTTGAGTTATGGTGAATATCATGAGACTTGATCTTGGTCAGACCATATCTCTAATATCTTATTGAGGTGATATCTAAAATATTTGTTGAGTACCCGGTGGACATCATGAGACTTGATGTTGGTAGGCCAATACTCTGAGTACATGGTGAATATCATGTGACTTGATATTCTATGGCTATTACTCCTAATATCATGAGATGATATTCTTATGAATCTATGAGGTATGGTAAATATCATGTGACTTGATATTCCTAGTCAGACCATATCTCTGATATCATGGTAAATGATATCTTCTGATCCTAATCATGTGTTTAATCTTCCCTGGCTAAGAGGGAGTGTTGATGTTTTGTAGCTTCAATCCGATAAACACCAATACTAGTGAAGATATGTATATATATATATTTAGTATATATGAGATGCATATATATACTTAAATATATATATATATATAAATATTATTATTATGTAAATATTAGAGAAATTAATATAATACTCAAGAGATATTATATATATATATATATAGATATATATATATATATATATATATATAAATATTATTATTATGTAAATATTAGAGAAATTAATATAATACTCAAGAGATATTATATATATATATATATATATATATATATATATATGTATGTATGTATGTATGTATATATAATCATAATTGTCATTATATTAATTACATAAAAATGAATAGAGATGTCCCATGAAGGGACATGTCTCTTCTTGGCTCATTCTCAATATAAATGCAAGAGATTGTTCCATTTGGAAAACACATACAATCAGATAGTGCTATTACATTTGCAACGATCCTAAAAACCTTAACATTTTTAGTAGCTGCGAGAGAAATCATTCTTACCTGTGTGATCAACTAAGTTTTTCTCAATATATATTTGTGATGATGGACTGTGTTCTTCATTCTTTGGACCATTCATTTGTTTGAATACTCGTCTCATTCTTGTTTCTCTGTTATGCTTCTTTGGGAGTTGCTTTTGTACTTGGTGTCGACTGTGAATACCTTCTTTTGGTCTTTGCTAGAAGAGACTTAGTATTTATCTAAAGGTGAACCAACTCCTTGCTATTACCGTCTCCGAACGACTTCATGATGTTATGGTGCTTGACGTCAAGTTGTTTTATTCATTCATATATTTACATCTATATGTCATCAATTATTCTTCTCCCTGCCGTTACAAAAGTTGCTTGATATGCCCTCCTCATATCAGGTTTGTGATGACATGGCATTGGGTATTCTTGATGTTCGCAGTGGCTCCAGTTATGACTGAAATGTCTTACCTGGCACCTTGATGATCGTTGGTTCAATGTGATGAATCAGTTTTTGCCCTTTTATATTCAACGATTTATTCGGTGTAGTAGAGTTTTCCGGTTGGTGTATTCAACAGAGGATTGAATGGTTATGTTATTCAAGCGTAAGTGGGGTATGGGAAGATAGAGTGCGACTACTGAAGTTTTACTGACAAACTTTCTTTCCTGATATTACCTCTGTAATTATATTGAGGTTGTTCTGTTGTGTATGACAATGTGTGTGAAGAAAGGCATTCTGTTTTCAGTACTTTCTATGCTATGAAGGATTCATTCCAGATTAAAGCTTGAGAGCTTTGTATTGAGTCCCTTTGATTATTCAATAAAGAAGATCTTTTGGTGTGGCTGGGTTTTTCCCTCGAGTGGGAGGGTTTTCCCAGGGTATCTCTGGTGTTCTTGTATATTTGTTTTACTTGTTTCTGTTTGCTGTTTACTTTATGCAATTCTGGTTCAAAAAATTAACACTTACTTTCATTGTGATAAATCTGGACAGGCTAAACTGAAGTAGCAGCTAACTGCCATCAGTTTTGTGAATGAGAAAAAGAAGCAAAGCTCAACTGACAGCCTAAAAGCTTCCACAAAGTTTTCCAAAAGACTTTAAGAAATATTAAGTCGTGATTGGAAATTATAGTATCTGCTACACCAAAGCGATAATATACATGTTGGAGAACAATCAAGCAATTTCAAAAGCATTTATAGCTTTGTTGCACAGAATGAATATAGCCATTTAGAAAATATACACACATAACTAGATAAAATCTAATTTCCCAAGAGTAGTTAGCATTATTCTAACAAACTCTATGGGTATGGATTTTCAAGCCCTTCAGGGAACTAAAATTGACTGGTATAAACAAAATTTCCTATCAGAAGGTTTGATTGACTGTATAAAACATCTTTCTTATGGAAACTTCCACATACTACCTCACAAAAGGACAACATAAATATCTTTGTAAAGGCTGCAGAGTCTTCAATCTGTCAAACTGACCAACGTATTATGTACCTCTTGAATAAATATGAAGTGAGCTAAACCAACAGGAACACAAAGCTAAATCAATTTCTAACAAACCATCTCTTGTATAATTGAAAAAGGCTCTATTTGATTCTTCAATTTGTCGTGAAGAGGTGAGAATGGGTCCAAAATGTGAATTTCAACAATAAAGTTAGTTAATTCCAATCTCCATAATGCCACTAAACATATCAACAAGTATTCTTGATAATGAGATAAAATTGTTGAATACAAGAGGCCCGTTTAAGATGCCTTTGTTCTTAAATCTTCAATTGTGATTTCAAAAACACAAAGGATTGATGATCAATTATGCACTTATCAAGGATGTAGTTTCTCCGTTCCATGTGCTCTTAAACCAATGTATTGAGTTACTATCATATGTCATTTAGTTTTCTGTAGAAAGTGTCTTTGACATCAGTTGCATTTTTCACTTTCTTAAGTTGGGGTCCTTGGAAGAAGGCTTCCTAAAAAATAGAGCTGGAGCTGCTTGAACTTTTTTAGGAATGTTTTAAACATGTTGGTCCCATGAATTTTGTACAGCTTAAAAGTTTAAGCTCCGAAATTTAAGGAAGTTGGTGATCTCATGAATGCAGTATCTGTGTTTTCTATAATCTATGCAGTGATAAAAATGTGTTAAAACTATAAAAATAAAAATAAATCCCTCCAAAATTATTTTTAACAAAAATCTAAACTTAGATGTTTGATAAGTGGCAGATAACATTCCTAAGTTGGTGGGTCAATTTCTAGCCCTTCCCCATTTTCACCTGCTCAAATATGCAAAACTAAAAAGTAGGAGCTTCTGTTAAATCCTGATAACTTGATCATATTAATGTTCAAATTCTTCAGATTAAACAGATCTAAAATGCATGTAATTTCTTTTATATATGGCCTCATGATAAATACATCTCCCTAGAACAGATCGGCGATTTGCTAGGCATATTTATATGCCTTATATTTGACTATTGTAGTTAATTAATAATTAACTATTAGTTAATGGACAAGGGAACCGATTTGTAGAGGAATAGGTTGTTTCATGGAGGGCCGACCTAGAAGGGGTGTGTCTTATGAAAAGACAAGACCCTTGGTTAATATATAAGTAGGAGCAAGATTGTGGATAGATGACACACAATACAATCTTAAGTCTGCTCTTCTAGCAATCTGCTCCTTGGCGATTTAGTGCAGAAATAAAATATAATTTCCAGAATTTATTGCAAACTTCCAAAACAATAACATTCAACCCAGAATTGTAGTAGATCGATTTGCAGCAAGGTATTAATACTCCATTAGTATTATATCTTCAGAATTTGCAGAAAACTTACATGGTATCAAAGCCAAGTTGTCGAGCCTAGGCTCTGCAAATTGACAATCAAATTTGAAAATATCTAAGCAACATCCTTCTACCTTCAATGGCCAACGCAATCAGACCCGAAGACAGGTTTGATGGAAAAGAACACTTCATTGCATGGAAATTCAGAATTATGATGGCCCTTGAAGAAAATGATGTAATACAGTTTGTTGATAAGGAATCCAAGCAACCTGATGTTGATCCTCATAAAACTAACTGGATTAAAGGAAATAGGAAAGCCATGAAAATCATATTAGATGGAGTTAAAAATGAAATAGTACCTATGCTAATGAAACATCAGACAGCATTTAATATGATGAGTGCATTAATAAATGCATATGAGGTTAACAATGCAACTAGAACCCTTGCACTTAAAAGGCAACTAAATCATATAAAAATAAGTAAGGGAGAATCTATGTATTCATACTTCTAAGGGTGCCTAGTCTAAGAGATGAACTTGCATGTATAGGGACCATAATTGAAGACAAAGAGTTGTCACTTATCCTGTGTACTGGCAAATCTTAATTCAGGATCATACTGTGATATAGGCTTGTTAGTGCCTATGAGTCACAATTTGGATAAAGGAAGAATTTAATCATTCTCCGGATTTTATCCTGTGTATTGCATCACATGTAATACTGTTATCACAAGTATTAGTGATAATTCATATTACAGGTTTAGTAATATGACAAGTATCATGTGTACCATGATGCTACATGCTTGGATACTACATGCTTGGAAGAATCAGATAGATATAGAGTACAAATCTATGCTTAGTCATCGTAACGATGTTGCTAGATATGTTTCTCTCATTTATATTATCAAGTTAAGAGGGAGTGTTAAATCCTAATAACTTGATCATATTAATGTTCTGATTCTTCAAATTAAACAGATCTAAAATGCATGTAATTTCTTTTATATGTGGCCTCATGATAAATACATCTCCCTAGAACAGATCGGCGATTTGCTAGGCATATTTATATGCCTTGTATTTACTATTGTAGTTAATTAATAATTAACTATTAGTTAATGGACAAGGGCACCGATTTGTAGAGGAATAGGTTGTTTCATGGAGGGCCGACCTAGAAGGGGTGTGTCTTATGAAAAGACAAGACCCTTGGTTAATATATAAGTAGGAGCAAGATTGTGGATAGATGACACACAATACAATCTTAAGTCTGCTCTTCTAGCAATCTGCTCCTTGGCGATTTAGTGCAGAAATAAAATATAATTTCTAGAATTTATTGCAGACTTCCAGAACAATAACATTCAGCCCAGAATTGTAGTAGATCGATTTGCAGCAAGGTATTAATACTCCATTAGTATTATATCTTCAGAATTTGCAGAAAACTTACAGCTACTATTTTCAAGGAAAAGATTCCAAATAATCTTGTAGCAAAAAAAAAAATCATGGGACTTCTTCATCAAAAATAGGAGCTTGAGCCCCCCATGGGACCCCACCCTTAAAAGGCTGAAGCAATTCAAGAAGAGAAAGCACTAAAGAAAAGAAAATGGTTTCCTTAAGCTCAATGCTTTAGTTTTGTATTCTATGCTAAGAGTTTTTGGCCAAATAGTTCACAAAGAGACCACACCATATGTGATGTCAAACAAATTTTTGCAAAATATATGCTCTAAAGGGATCTTTTTCATCCTATGATTTTGGGTGGAATATGCAAGTTCTTCATTAGAATATTGTCAGATCTGCATGTAAATTAGCCCAAAGAATGGCAGCTTCATTTTGACCTTTAATTTTTACTGTCACAGAATATCAAAAGCAATATGAATATGTTGGATACAATCCTGCCAATTACTACTTTAGTCTAATATGTCATTCAAATGCAATCATGACTTGCCAAAGATGGAGGTCAAACATATCATCGAGTATTCTTATGAATGTTGTTGGTCATGAATAAGACCAAAAGGCATGACAAGTCATTCATCTAGAACAGTATATTGTAGGGCACTTTACAAACAGCAAAAATTTCCACATGTACCTAATGGTATATGATAGTTCAATCAATTTTGCTAAAACTAATTTCTAGGTTTAACTGGTCTACGAGAATTTTGATCTTGCATGGCGAGTAACAAATTATTCAGGTTATCTTTTTCAATGGTCTGTATCTATGATATAAAGCATAATCTCCATTTATTTTGTTCTTTCTTGGCCCATTGTTTCCACTGAAGAAGTGCAAGGATGAATCTTATCATCTTCACAAATATTTTGCTATCAGTTCACTATCTCCATATTCTCATTAGGCACAGTGTGATAAGCAAAAAAAGTCAGGGAAACACGAGGACGTGTCCCCTGCACCAAAACCCAGCTTCTTCGTCCCCTAGCCATTTTGAAACAGTGGGATGTCGAGGGGACATCCCCCTCTTGTCCCTGATACCTGCTCAGACTCCCTAAACAGAAGGAAATGTCCCCTTCTATTTGGGTACAGATAGCCCTCCCCAGGATGGCCAGGGGACATGGGAATGCCCCAAGCCATTAAAAACAAAAAAAATTGTTTTCTTTTAATTTTCTTTGCTTCAATATTTAATATATATATATGATTCACAAGGATTTATGATTCGAAGGAGATTGTCTTGCTGGATGGAATGTATGTGAAGGAGACTTTTAAGCATCACAAAATATGTGTAATACCTCAAATGTTTACTCCTAAGAATAGCCCACTGGACTCTGACTTCCAACCACTTTTATGTAAGACATCCAAAGGCTACAAAAAATGTAAAGAATGCATTTTTTTCCAAAAGAGATATTCCCTTTAATGCGATAAATCCTATCCATAGTGATCGAGTCATGCATAACAAAAACACATCACCAATGTATGACAGTGTTTCAAAGAGTCAAAGAAGTTGCAAATAGGTAAGAAACATGCCCTGCAGTTGGGAAACAATAATGATCAGCAGAGACAGTTGTAAAAAATCTAATAGAATACAACTATCATCCACTGATTCAAAAAAATGAAGACAGCTGTTGAACCTTATGAAGAGCATCTGCAATCTTTTTGTTGGAGGAGTCAACCAATTCATTCACCTACACACTGTTAGAGAGTTTTGCTGGATTTTGAAGGAATCAACACAAGAGAAGTTATTTTCTAATGCCTAAAAGCATATCAAATGGTCCACAGAAGTAACAATAGTCAATTAACTACGTTAGTCCATGACCTAGATTCTCTCATATGTGGGAGAAGAACAACAGCTTTATTGAAATTTATTATGCTGTTATACTACTGCTTTCATGATTTATTTACATATTGATATTGTTGTTATCACTTATTGACATCTCTCTCTTCCCTCTCTGTGTCTATAATATATTAACATATCTTTAAAAATTCATATATATATATATACACATGCGCATATATATGTATACATATACATACATACAGACATACTATATATATATATACTGTCATCCGCTGCCGTCCCTTAAAAATGGTCCTCTAGGAAACGTCCCAAAAACGTGTCCCCTTTCATCCCCCCATCCCCATCCTCAAAACATCATGGAACATAAAGAAAAATAGGAAGTTACCAAGAACCAAATCAATGTTTTTGATGGTTCTAAGAGGAGGCAATATGCATCATATTAGCCTGAATACCCAACATACTTATTTATGTTGACTTGATTCATTGCTTCCTTTCCAGAAACCAAAGTTAGGAAAAAAATGTCTAAGACTCATAAAACTTCTGGGTGTACTAGTAAGAACACCCATGAGTTAACTCAAAACAATCAAGTAGAGTGAGGTCACATTGAACTGTATCCTCAAGTAAAAGATAGAAGCAAAATTGAGACGCTATAATCACTAGGTTATGATACAAAGTAATATATGAACAATCACCACAATAAAAAACATATAGTTTCCTGCAATCGCATGTGTCGTACTTCACAGTACAACGGATGTGCAGGGAAGTTTCTAGAGAATGCATATAGAGCTATGTGCAATACATATGAATAAAGTACAAAGCCCATGTGAATATGTCTCACATTTAATAAAAAAAAATTGCCTGCCTACTTGTATCATCAGCCTATTTATTCTATAAAGGACTTTATATGCTTGGTTCAAAATAACTAGTAAACAGACCTAAATACATATATCTGGAAAACACAAACTATCTTATTTTATTTTACTTAAGATTATATATTTACATTATTTACTCTATTTTCATTTGAAAAGCTATTTTTTTGGCAGAAGAGTTATTTTATTTTGATTCAATAAAGTAAATTATTATTGAGTTATTAAAACTTTCTTTGTCAGCCATATATTTTATTTCTTTTGTATTTTCAATATTTTTATATGTTGGCTCTTTAATAGTTATTCTTTGGTCACACATTCATCCAGTTCCACTTCACCACTTGCTGCCACTATAGTTACCACCTGGTGTAATTATCTAAATTCTACATGCCATATTTTTGGTTTTGCTTCTCCATTTATTTGAAGATCTCAAAATGTTAATTGTGCACCTCTTTTAAATATATCTGACATACAAATGTGTACAGATTAGTTGATGTTTGTACTTTAATTGAACTCCACATGAGAATGAGTTAAATGTAATTTTACAAGATTTAGAGTGAATATTTGCTAGAAAAGAAACATCTATGTGGGGAAAACAATTGAGGAGTGTCAATCTATCAATTTTCTTCCTTCCTTCATCTTGGACAATTACAAAATAGTAAAAAAATGTGGTGTACTTAAGCAATCAACTACTACACTTCTCAACTCTCAACTACCCTTCAGCATACAAACAACTAAATTCACTACTCGGTTCTACATTCTTACGCTTAGAATGGACTATGTCATCTTCTTGTACCAAATGTTGGAGGTACCCTTTAATGCACTATAGGACTCCTAATGGTCAGGAATTAGAAAAGGCAGTTTCATAGCCATTACTAAGATACAGACTAAACAATCGCTTTGCAGGACATAGCCTCTACTGTCACAAATGCAACAGACCGTGTCACAAACTGACTTGCTGGTGACACAAATGCAACTGCAGCTTTGCATAATCACCACTGTCACTAGGAAACAGCCACTTAAACAATTGAAACAACTGGATTGCAAGGACAGAACTACCAAGGTAGTTTTGTATTGTCCAAACAAAACCATGGTTTTTTAATGAACATTGTCGAATTATTGTTTGTTAAGAGGTGATGTTTTCTTGATACTTAAGCATTAAAAATATCTTTCTTTAAAGGTTCTTGGTCCCAAAAACGCTCTATAGTACTAGAGATATGGAAAGACTTCTCCCATTCTCTCCTTGGATTACAACTTTGCTTGTCTCGGTTTCTTGCCTTTGACCCCAACTATGAAGACACTAACAGCACGCTGCATGTTTCTCTTACTTTCCTATGAAACATCATATCCTCCATTAGCAATGTTCATGCATCCAACATGAAGCCTTCAATGGAAGGTAATGATTGTTCATCTTCTCCATAATCTAAGATGGAAGGTTCATAAAGATACAAATTCTCAAATTAACTACTGAATACATTCTCATTTTAAAAAATGAATCAAACTTGAAAGCAATCTCTCCATCCTGCACAAAAATTATAAATGGCCCATATCTTAGAGATATAAAGTTTTTTCCTCAACGCCTTCCTTTGCTCAAGTAAAGCCATATATCTACCCTTGATTTGAAAATGCACTTTAGACAATGTAGTTCATGCCTTGCTTTGTATTTAGCTTGAGATCTCTCTGGCTGTTCCGAAACCTTGAATATAGATATGTTGATCCACTTATTAAACGTGGCCACCCTTGTCACCTTTGAAACTATTTTGTCTTCTTGAAGTTCACATGCAACATCAAGTGGATTAGTAGGAAAAAAAATCCAAACATGCTTCAAAGGTGACTTACTCGCACATTCATGAATTGTCCTATTCTAGGAATACTAAATAAATGTCGAAGATTTATCACATGTTCTTGGATACTTGCTGGTGTAGCCTCTTATGAGTTGTAACAAGGTTCTGTTGGCCACCGCTGTTTACCCATCAGTTTAAATTTGGAAGAATGTGCTTATTTGCAAGTTGGCATCCATCTTGCTCCATGCAGTGATGTAAAACTTCACCAGAAATCTAGAACCCCTACCTGAAACAATAGACTTAAGCAAACCATTATGCAAGCAAGCATTATTAGTTAAGATTAACTCTACAGTCACATGGCACTCGATTGTCAAAACAGGAATACCATATACATTTTTCTGAGTCTATCCACACCTACATAAGGATAATCATGTCAATGTTTTGACATTGGTAAACCCCCTACAAAATCCATAGAAATTATTTCCTACGAGTAGGAAAAGGTAAGTACATATGTAATATTTCTATCCTGATTTAACATAAAATACATTCTCTAATGAATTTAGAAGCTTCCTCTTGTATTGAGGAGAAATACACATACCTTTTTGAATTTGCTACTATTTTTCAACTTCAAAATAGCATAAAACTTTCAATGGATGTGCCTCAGTTACAAATTGAAGACTTTCCTCTATTTTTGCAATTATTTTTTCAAAATAACCAGTTAGAGGTAAAAATCAGCCTTGTCTTCATCATCCAACCTTCTTGTCTTCAACTACTTGGATATCTTACTAGTGTTCCATGGACACACATCCGCCCCTAGAAACCCCACGTCCCCTGTACGGGGACATTTCTGAGACTTGGGGGCTTGGGGGAAACATCCCCCCACAAAACCACCACCTTTGCCACATCCACCAGAGATAACGCCGGGTCGCTTGTTATATGGCATATGCTATTACATACTGATTGCAACCTTTAACTTTGTGAAAAGTAGTTTGCCTATCATGGGGCACTCACAAAGATGTTATATTTGCCTTGAAGATTCCAATTCACCTCAATTTCTATATCCCCCCCACTGCCACTCCCTTGTCAACCCCCCATCGTCTCCTTGTCCCCAATTCTAGGCCCTTTGTCCCCCTATCCCCAAAACCAAACTTACGTCCTCGCATCCCCCCACTAAGAAACTTTGTATAACTATGGATATCTTTCTCCAAAATCTACAACTTTTGTATATGCTTCCTCATAAGCCTCTCATGCTGAAAGATCCCAAACTGAATTCCAAGGCAAATTTTCTGATTTTTGGTCTTTGGCTGTCTTTGACCAATGATTTGGAAGAAATTGTCTAATTTTTTTGTTTGTTTGGTTTTTGATGTTTTCTGATTGTTTTGTGGTTTTTGAATATGATGAATGAAAATATTGAAATTTGACAAAATATTGAAATGAAAACTAATAACAAATAATTTATGCCAACAAGGAGCTAAATTCTGAATTTGTTTTTAATTCAAGATGCCTGTCTACATACCCATACTAACTCTATACGACCAAGTGCTGGAATTGAACAGCAAATACAATGCCTGCAATTATCTTTTCACCTTTGATTTATATCTGCCGCCCAGACTGAGAATCTGATCCAAACATTAATTCTGATCTGCCTTGAATTACTTCTCCAAACCCTAATGCCAACCTTGGAGGGATGTGGATTTTGCTTGGGAGTGGTACAGCCAAGAAATAGAAGCCTGGAATGTGTGGAATCTGCCATACAATCTCAGATCTGCAAATCTGAAACTAATATATGCCCTACTCAAGCCTGATCCAAGGTTTCTTCTCCAAATTTAATTCCTATAACTGTACGATTGGGTCTGAATGCTTAGAAAATGATTGATATGCTGTTTTAAACCACCAATCTGCAATCTGATATATAGATTCTTTCCTTAACCAGTCTGATCTGAGAAATTCTTCACCAAAATTGATACCAATCTGAAACCCAAACTGATCTATGCTGGATCATGTCCCCTGGAGAGCTAGGTTTTCGTCCAACTCCCAATTCTTCCAAGAGTTTTCATTCCTAGAAGACCAATCTGCTGTAGAAAAGCTTCTCAGAGCTCCAACCTCCAAAATGCACAGTTAAAAATGATTTCTGAAAAATGAATTAGCTGCCCCTAATCTTTTTTTATTTTCTTACCTTTTCCCTCCAATGAGTTCGAACCCTTTCAGTTTTTTCATAATTTATTTTAATGACCTTATTAAATTTTATTACTTCTATAGGAAGTTCAAACCACAGGGCCTTATGACTTAACAATATGAACAGCCCCTTTTTTAATCGCTTAAAATTGATATTGCCTAGAGAAGTGTGCCATGGGGGCCACTTTATTATTTACTTATTTAAATCAAACTTTAAGCAATAATTTAATTATTCCAAATATATTCATAAATCCATCACCTAGACTCCAAACTGAAATCTGACTGATGTCACCAGTCCAAGGTTGATATTTGATGCTGCAAGCAAACTGATAGTCTCCCCTACAAAATAGGAATTGCAACCAAAGTCTCCAGAATGATCCTGAAGGTTCTCTGATGTGTTCCAGTCAACTTCCAATCAAATCCCTAAAAAGTAGGAATCTCTCCTAAAATTTAGGAGACTGACCCAAACTGCCCAAAACAACTTATAAAGCCCCTGCGTAGCTCCACAAACCACTAGTCCCCTATCCACTCCGTTGACCTACAGGAACCCCTAATTATAGGCCAACCTCTACTATAGTCTGCACTGCCTAAAGAAGGGACATTACATGTACAAAACGCTAAATTTGTGAAATTAAGATAGAAGCTTAAACATGATTTGTAAAGGGTCACCTAGGTTGCAAATCCATAACTATTTTTGCTCTCCTTTTCTTGTACTTGGCAACCTTATCAAATTGTTGAAGAAATTCCATGCATTGTAGTGTATTGCTTATTGCAACTTATTTTGTCTTTGCAAAATATTTAAGAGGCATGTTCGCAGTATGAACAATTGTTTCCTTGCCCAACAAATAATGATTCCATTTCTTTATTGCTTGAACAAGAAAGTACTTATCATAAATTAGGTAATCTCTTTAAGCTTTAGAAAAAGCTCCAAAATAATAAAAAATCGGCTTACCTCACATCCATTTTAACTTCTAATGGTTGTTGCAAGCTAGGAAGAACAAGAATCGATGAGTAGCTATTTTTTATTCCAAACTATCAAAAGCACTCGTGTGTTTCTAACCCCAATAGAAACTCTTACTATTTGTTGCAATCACTTGCAAAGGTGTTGCAATTAGAGCAAGAGGAAGAAATTTCCTAATACACTACATTGCTTCAATAAAGCTATGTGTTTGGTGTAAGTTACTTTGTGCTTGCCTCGACATTTGTTGGATACACTCTCAATTCTCCTCCTTCAAACGCATGTCCAAACAAAACTAACACTTTCTATATAAATTCACATGTTGAAAATGGTCTGACAAGTCATCTATCCTAGGGAGTGGATACCTAAACCTTGATTGTGATTTTGTTCAATGTATTGTGGTTTAAAATTGTAGACCACTAAAATTGTCTCTTTGCCTTATTACACTCCAAAAATGAATTCCCATACAAGCTTGTATTTTGTAGAGAAGAATTGAGTAACAAATGAATATCATGTTGCACCTCAATTTTAATGGCTAGCTTTTGTGGTACACCTTTTAATCATTTGAATCTTTCATGCCCTTGTTATCATAATCATTTGTAGAATTTTCTAGCTCGTCGTCTTGCTTATTCTCTAAAATAAGTATGACTCGCTTAAAAATCCATTTGGCTTGGTTGGCACTTACAATGCATGATCGGGCTTGCTGTGATAAACCTTGATGATATAGCCAGCCACATGCTTTGCAGGTTTCTATTTGCTTTCCAACCTCATGAAGAGAGCATCTCATACATACAAGGAACCCTAAACACAACATGAAATGCATTGACTGGAATCACAAAACTTTCCATTTGATTAACATAATCTAAATTAAAGTCAAAATTTAATTTTGTTTCTCTAGATGACTAGTATTTTCATACCCTTTTTCACCCAACCCAACAAATATGGATGGGGATGATCATAAGTTTTGAAACCAAACCTCATAAAAATTCCATCTGAAATCAAATTAGAATAAGTCCATTTACCTTTGTCTTCTTGATTCAGATTTTGATTTGGAAAAGTTCGACCATTTCTTGTCCTGTTCTGAGTTAACCATATTGGTAGCAATGCAGCCAATTTCTCAACTATATGCAAGCATCCTCTATCTCCACCTCTTTTCCTTCCTTCAAGAATGTCATTGACTTCTTTGAGTCCTCTTTGGTCTAGTTCTTAGGATGCAAGAGCAGCTAAAACTTCAAAGACTTTGCATGGATAGCTAAGTTACTAATCTTGGTTCTGATACGAGTTTGGACTCGGGTTTGGGTACTTGGGTTCGGCAAAATTAAAATTCGATTGGTTCCAGTTCGACACACACATATATATGTAACAAATTCAATGTTCATTCATCATTGGTTCAAAACTTCAAACATATAATAATAATAATAATAATAAGTTAGAAGTGTGATACTCATAAATCCATAATTGCCAATAAAATTATAGATAAAATACCTCATATATCATTTTCATTATTTACAAAAGTCTCAAAATGTCATTACACAATGGAAATTCAAATTACAAGCCATATTTCATATTTAATATTCAAATTCATCTTCATCATGATCAAAGGAATCAATGTTAGCATTTGGTTCAACTTCATTTGAACCGCAAGTCATGCCACTTGCTACGTTTGTATCATGTGGAAGAGCTGCCTCTTTTTCATCCATAGAGATTTGCGCAAGTTGTGCAACCATGGCATCTAAATCAGCACACTCAAGGGCTAGATCCCAATTCCTTACTTGGGAGAGAACTTTAATTATAAGAGGCTGCAAGAAAATGGAGCCTTGACCATGTACATACCACTAATCATCAGCATCAATCCTATTTTGAGCATGAACAGCAGTAGTGTCATGATATTTAAAAGATGCAAATTGCCCAAACTCGGTCAAGATAATATTTCGAGTTTCATCATCATCATATATCTTTGTAAATGCAGCCTTGTCGCCAGCAAAACCTCTGCATCTCTATATGGCACCACCTTCCTTGGTTGTGAAACTATCTCTAGGCTATCAAACCTTGGTGACAAAGCATATGCCAAGAGATGTAAGGGGGTGGTCATCTTGTTCCAATGGTCAACAATAAGTTTTTCCACAACTTTGAAAAATGTATCTGTATGTTCCTTGGCCGCTACTATTGTTTTTATGTTCTCCACCATAGTGTCCATGCCATCCTAAATTTAACCCAAACATGGGCAATCAGTATCAGCATATCTAATCATGCTCATGATGGGCTCGGTGAATTTCAAAACATATTCCACAGAATCCCACCATTCATCATCAAGGATCAGTGCTTTTACTTTCTGGGCTCATTTTGTGATGGATTACCTCCATACACACCACAAAGTGTTGATGACTATAGCACTCAAGGCCCCTTGCACCTTCACAAATCATCTTAAGACGATTGTGTGAGATGCAAATCATGTTTCAGCAACCTAACATGGCATAAAACATACAGGTCATATATCAAGTTCAACTATAATTTTTTTTAAACTAAAACTAAAAAACAAAAACAAACTTAAATTACCTTCAATAACTCCAATGAAGAGAAGGTCCAGAATATGGCTTAGTCACAAACATTTGTATCTCCTCGGCCTCCACGTAAATTTTTTTGACCCATTCAATTTGAATGCAAATCTTTTGCGCTATTATATTGAGTGGACTATACATGGTGTCCAAAAAAATGTGATTATATGTGACCTCCACTAGAGCCCCAGCTGCCCTAAAATTTTTAGCATTGTTCATTATGACTTGGACAACATTTGTAGCCCTCACCATCTCAATTGATTCCATGAGGATATTGGCAATGAAACTTGCATCTTTCACTTGCCCTTCACAATCCACTGCCTTCAAGAACATCACCCTTTTAGGGGACACTGTTATAAGATTGATCAATGGCGTATTCTCGCAATCTTTCCATCCATCAAAAATGATGGACACGCATGTTTCGTCCATGTATCCTTGATCACTCTCAATTATGTCTCTACCAAGGCTTTCTCCTTCAGCAATAAGGTGGTTCGCACCTTTTCATACCCAGGACTGACATAATCAAGAGGTATATTGCAAAGGGTAGTCCCCATCTCCCACCAATAAGGTGATCTAACAATGTCTAGTGGAAGCCCATTGGCATAAATGCAACGAACAACACTCTAATCGGCAACCTCTCTAATTTCATTTGTCAAGGCCACATCCAATGGACCTCTTTTCCATGCAACAATTTCTGGTTCGGAAGATGGTGGCATTGGCATGAAAAGATGTGGGCCAACGGATTTTACCAAGCCACTAGGAGGTCTCCTCGAAGCTCGAGGAAGGGGATTGAGTAGTCTTTGCCCTATTGCTTCTCCTATCAGTTTTATTTTGTTCTCTAGCATATTGCAAGGTTAAATGTTGTGGCAGCCCATTCTCATCAGCCCCCTTACAAGGTTTCAATCCTTTTCCAGTGGTGGAGATGAAGTGAGCTTTCACTCGAAAGTACGAGCTCAAATACTCTACATTGCAATGGTTACACCGTCAAATAAAACTCCCACCACCACCAGTGCCCTAATCATTGTTGTATAATGCCAAAGTGGTGAAGCTACATCAATTTTAAAAGAGTTCACCCCAGCAACTGAACTAGAGCCTCCACTTCCACTTCCACCGATTGTCTCTAACTCTGAATAATGAACCTAAAATGGAAAAGAAAACTCAAGACATTATTGCAAAAAGTTAAAAAAAAAAGCATTATAACCCCTTAATATGCATACAAAGTATAAAAAAGAATTCGAATCTTCTTTAAAAAAAAATTAAAAAACTTGAATTTTTTTTTTAAATCTTGAAAAATTCATTGAAAGCTTGAACAAAATGAAGAATCACTCACCTTTGATCGCTAATTCTACCTTCTCCAATGATTCCTAAGCCTTTAATCCTGTCTCAATTCTCTATAGAATTCAATTTTGAAGAAAAATGCTACAATAGTAGAACAAAGCAAATATGGTGAAAAATGCTTGAGAGAAGAATGAGATAACATCAAATAACTAAATACGTGCCTTAGAGGTCAAAACTAGGATTTTACATCACTTTTAAGGTTTAAAAGAATAAAAAATGGCATGTGGGGCCCGTTTTTTGACACCCACAACCTTGGGTTCCCATGGGTTCTGCCCAAGTTCTGTCAAGAGGGACCTAGGCGGAACTGGCAAAAGCGAACCAAGATCAGGTTTTGGCCCAAAATAGAGGGACCCAATATCTTAGAACATATCTAACCTTAACACAATAAAGTAAATGACTCCTTGGATATTTACAGATATGTAAAGAATACTGATGGTATTTTTTTTACATTTGTTGAAGACCATGGTGTTGGCATTGATGTCGCGTGGAAGGTTGTAGTGTTGTCATTAATGTCAACCCTCAACATTGTGGAAATTGTTGGAAATTGATGTTATGGTGTTGTGTTGTGTTGTGTTGTATTGTGTATAGATATGTTGTTGTGTTGTTGCAACTTATGGTTGGATATCAACCCTCACTAGTGTCAATCTCTACACTCAATGTGTAATGGTGTCAATGATAATTGTAGAAATGGTGATGAGGTTCATGTTTGGATCCCATGACTTGTTGGTTGCCAACAAAGATGTTATCATGGTGATATCATACTAAGATGAGGATTAGAAGCATTAAGATGAGGTTTAGAAGTATTAAGATGAGGATTAGAAGCATGGTGATGAAAGTAGATATGATGTTGATGGGCTTGTGCTTGCTACAAGTTGTTGCTACATTTCTCCTGAGGGAGAAAATGGTATTACAAGGATGTTTTGGTCTTTGTAGGTTGATGAAGTGTGAAAATGCAGGAAGGTGCTTTGAGGACTGTTTGGAAGAATGGTTTGCGTTCCTCCGCACTTAATTCTATGATCTTGTGGTTTGGTAGTTAGATTGTATGTGTTGTGGATGTTGCACTTCTATCTTTCCAAGTCTTTGGCTTTGCAGCAAACGTGTTTGGTAAATGCAATATGTTGGCAATTTGGTTGTTTGTCAGGACAGGTTTGGAAAATACTCCGCATTGATGTTTCTATTGTTGCAGCTTGGTGGACATGCTTATAGTGTCTATGCAGTGTCTCAATTCAGATTTCAAGTGATGAAGTGTACCACAAGTATGATTGCAAAATCTCATAATTGTGTTTCCTGGCCTACCGAGTATGAAGAGCATTGTATCTATCTGGTTGTGTCAACTTATATTGGCATGACAATATGAAAGAAGTGTATGAAGATGTTGGATGTTCAAAAGATGTCTCTATGACATATGTGATCCACATGACAATGGTTGATCGATTTAGTGCAAAACATTGTTTGAAGTTGGTTTTCTGGGTGATGTGTAAATATTTGGCTAACATGGTGTATTTTCTTGCTTGTGCTATGCATTTAGGGATCTATGCCAACTATGCCTCAGTAAGATTTGCATTGTGCAAATTCATTTGGAAGTGATGTCTTTGGGCCAAATGGTAAAGTGCTACACGTTACCCTATTTCTGACTTGGGAAGATGTGTGCCAGTATGTTTAATTTTGGGGGCTACATAAGATGATTTGGGTCCACTCTATCTCCTAGTTTGAACTACTTTCACTGCAATATGTTTTGAGGCCAAATCAATGGGGTCATTACTTGTCTTTTGTTCTAGCCAACCTAATTTGATGTTTTGTTTGCCTCTGGAGTATATATATAGAAGATCAAATCAGTTGCAAGTGTGTGGATGGTGTGAAGTGTGAAATTAAGGCAACAAAAGTGTGTGGTGAAAGTTTTGGAGTCAAAACGCTTGATGGTTGCTTGGAAAAGCATATCAAGAGCACCTAAATTGTAAGGAGATTGTTGGAAGCAATGAGCTGAAGGCTTATTCATTGTAACTTGTAATCTTCATGTATCTTGCCCTAAGATAGTGAATCTCCTCAACAAGTCCATGTATCTTGCTCTAAGATAGTGAATCTTTGTAGCAAGTTATTCTAAGAGCATTGTGCTTCCTTAAGCAATGAACCTTAAAACAAATTGTAATACTTATGCATATATTGTGATATTTCTTGTTGTGGTTTTCCCCTTCTTAGGGTTTTCCATGCAAATTTAGTGTTCTCTTGTGCATTGGTGTTCATTGTTCTATCTTTCATTGTTGTTGGTAGTTTGAAGGAATTTGAAATTGAATTAAAAAATTTAAGTTTGTTAGAGACTAATCCCCCCCTTAATCTCCATGTGTGTTGAACAACCTTTACACGTGCATTTTGCATTCGATTTACAAGGCAAATTTTGCTCTTTCCATAGCTGATTGATGGCTGATTTTGCATAGAGGATTCTCCCTCACATTGTTTTTTTCCTTCCTCAATGTAGCATGCCTCGACAATTTCATCAATGCTTTTGGCTTGCCAAAGATAACTTTTCTCCTTATGTGTGATCTTGCAGACTTTGTCCATACCCCTATCTAAAATATTCTAACTTAATTTACTCATCACTTTTGTGCCCAAGAGGATTAAAAACAAAGAAAAAATTCCCTTTGAATTAATTCCAACAAATTACAATTATACTTCTTAATTATAATTCTTATTTTTTGAAGAAACTAAAATGTCTCGCCAAATTAGAACATGAACTTCCATTTTGAGAAATATAAAAGGTATCCTTTATGCCTCAATAACTTAGGGACATTGAAGTATATTTGTCTACTAATTCAAAATCTACTCACCAAATCTTAATTTCAAATGAGCTTTGAAAAGAAGATAGTTAAGATTTTTTTACTCTAACTTTGTTTGTCTTTATTAGCCTATACCTCTTCCCCTATTAAAAAAAATTGTCTTCATCTTCATCTTGGGGCTTCTTTCCTTCCACTCCCAAGTTTCTTGGCAAGAACACAAGCCACCATGCCTATGGACGCTCAATTCTTTACATGTCCACCTGTGTCTTCTATGCCTTTGTCGCCTTCCTCATTTCTATACTCTCTCGTCCCCAAAGTCTTCAGCTTTGGGCCCCCTATTCTCAATTCTTCTATGAGAGACAAATTCTCGACACAGTGTAAATTAATTTCAAAATTTCGGCAACCTTGGTCTAGAGTTTACGTTCTTCCCCTTTGTCAAACTATATGAATAGACTGGTGGTACTGGTATTGTCTGTAGACTAGGAGTATTCGCTAGAAGAAAACTATGTCGCTTATTTACTTCCCTGGTCGGCGAGAACTTCACTTACTTCATTGTCCGAGAGTGGTAGGTTTTTGGGGACCTCTTCCACCTCACTCCACATATGCAATCTTGCCCTCTCCTAACTACGGCTTCCGCTCATACTACGGCTCTTACTTCTTGCTAGACTCTCCAATCTTTCAACAATTTCTCGTAATCGTCATCTCCTCTCACTTTGCTCTCTCAGACGAAGAGATCTCCTTACCACTCCTCTGTCCTCTTGAGTATATCTAGTACGTCAATCCTTATTAGGTCATAAGGGCATTAATTGTCAGGGGTATAGCATCAGCCAATATCCCACTCTTCTTCCTCCCTAAGGGTCCTTTCTTTGTATCATTGCAGTATTTGCTGCTGACATTGCTCTTGATGCCTTTCCTCACACTCGTTTTGCAATTCAATAAGTTTTGTGCTAACAACCTTGGAATTCTCCCAAGAAGATCAAAGACTGCAGGATTCACTATGAGTTCATCGCATACCATGCCTTCAAGGACCACTCACTCCCAAGCTTCCCTCTACATGTACTAATCGACTGAAACTTCCCACACATGTAACAAATCCTCCGTCAATCAACCCTCTGGTGTTTCTTCCTCATCACTTTTTGTTACTAGCACTTGTTCAAACGGTCGGCTCATTACTTTGTCATCTTGCATGTTATCATTGGGTCAGATCTCCAAGTGCGAACAGGTAACAACGCCAAGATGTTTACTCCCTACAATAAAATGCTTTAACATATAGAGTAAACAAGAATATAACAATGAACATATTCAATACAGCAATTTAGAAATAACACACCAATATGGCGAAAATATAAACTTCATTATATGTAGAATGTCCATACAATCATAACGTGAACTATTTCCCAAACCAAACATAAATCATGTCGGATGGTTGGTTAAGACTGCCAACTGTCAGTAACCAACACAACCTCTTGGGAGCAACTAATTACATTGCCAATACTAACAAGACTTAACAAAGTATTATTTCTATATTAGCGGCAGATTTGCCATCTAGACATGCCTATGGACGCTCAATTCTTTGATATGAGCTCTTGTTGCCTATTAAGCCATCTTGTGAATTCATCAAATAGCCTAGGCCTGATTACAATGTTTTAATACATGTTAGTTTCTGGATTCGATTGTGTGTGGTTTTTTAGCATCAACGTTTCGGATCACACTCCTTGATCCATCATCGGGATGAGAGAGTGTAGGAATGGAAAGCAAAATATGCAGACTCAGCCTCTCACAAGAGAAATAAGAAGAGATTGGGAAGAACCAACACGCAAACCAATGAAGAGAAGAAAAGTAAAAAAGAGGCAACAAGAGGAAAACTCTTCTTCAGAGATGCTCTTCACCTTCTCTAGCAATCCTCCTCACATCTGTACGCTTCTTTCTTGTAGAAACCCTTGTTTTCTTCTTTCTTGGACTTTTTTTTGCCATTCAAACCAACATAACCACTTCCACAATAACTGATGATTAAACTAATATAGTACTGGTATGGTCTGTAATTTCTCTAGTTACTAAATTAAATGTTGTTTCCACTTCAATTAAACTCCATTTGATAGCAGCTACAATGTAATTTGTGCAAGATCTTGAGTGAATTGTGGTTGGAAAGAAACATGAAAAACAATATTAAGTATCAATTACAAAACAACACAGGTACAATGGAATTTTAACCTGAAAACTCTTGTGTGACAAAAACCAACTTGAAAATGTCAATCAATATCCCCCCTCCTTTCAACTAATAACTACAAAGAGCAATGTATGAAGCATAATTCAAAAATTCAGACTTGACAATCCAAAATTTTGACTCGAACTTGTGATTCGGCAAAAAAGATGAATGAAATCTGAATTTGGCATGCCAGTTTTATTTTTCGGCCAAAGTAGAGTCCAACACAAACTCGGCAAGACTTGGCTGATTTTATGCAAAACTTGGACAGGAGTCAATGAGAGCTCAGACTAAGACTCGGCACATGAGGCTTGTGCATTTTCAAAATGGACTTGCATGTTGTGGCAAATCCACACGTCTTAAAACTATGGTATAGAGTGCACTTATAGCAATCAACTACTCCTCTCAGCTCTCTGCCACCTTACTTTCATGAACATACAAACAACTGAATTCACTACTCACTTGTACACCTTTATGCTTACAATGGGATGTGTCCTCCTCTTTTTAGCAAGTGCTAGAGGTTCTTTTGTGCACAAAATGAGCCCCAGCCATCAGGTATTTGAAGAGACATGATTCCCTAGCCATTACTAAATTACTAAACTTCATGTCAAATCTAGGCAAAACCTCCAATCTCATAAATGCAGCTGCCCTCGTAATAATCAGAAACGCCGGCAATACCAAAAGGAACCACCAATTTGCAAAGACAAAACTGCAAGGGCAGTCTTATCACTTACAAACAGAAGTTTGCCCTTTTGTTTAACTTGGTAGAATTCTTTGTTTTCAACATTCTTCTGGCTCAATATTTGCAAATTGTTGAAAAGGAGCAATAGATATTGATGGAAACCATGTGATTTTCCACAATACAGATATAGATGTAGATTTACGGTTTACCAAATTGCAAAAGCAATCGGACCTTCCCCGCAAAATTCTTATTGTACTTTTGAGAATTGGTTGTATTAATCATATGGAGATTCTAACTCCATAATGAAGTTACTCTTAGTACTAAAATTTAACTCCTATGTTGATTAGTTTCCAATAAATTTTCAAGATGGATTAAGAAAACAAACACTTATCAAGCAATATTTTTATGGATTTAAATCTATCAGCATTTCAAACTATGTATCGTATTTCTTTGTGGGAGATGCAAAAAAAATTTTAAAAATCTTAAACTTTGTGATAGGCTCTTTTGTTTACAAATATAATAACTGATTTTTTTATGACTATGTTGATTGAAAATGCTTTCTGCCATGCAGACAAGATAGTTCTATCTTTAGTATCTAGAAACATCACATAGCAACTTCTTGAATATATTACTTTGCATATGGCAGGTGTTTTCTACATTTTTATATAATAGATTTTAATATATAGATCATCAAATGATTGATCTATCTTTTCCACTTGGCTCTTTACCATCATCCTTGCTATCTTATATGTTCTTATTCTTAACCATCAGAAGTTTTTTCATAAAACAAAAAACCCATCACAAAGATACCAATTTGATAATCATTCAAAGGTTTATCCATGTAAGCAAAGGGAAATTTTGTACCACAATGCATGGTTTTAAATATCATTTAAGGTTATTTTCTAGCTTTTCAGGCCAAACCTTTGGTCTACTTTCTCCATTTCTGCATAGATGTCAAAAATCTATCTCTTTCAAAACATTTTCAAGTGTCTGAACAGAATGAAACTTTACAACATATTAGGAAAAGTTACAAAGCAATGCTTACTTTCACATAAAATGCCTTAATGCTATACTTATTGTGAGTAAAATTCTCCCTTTGAGATATTTCTATTAATGAACAACTTAACAAACTTGCCACATTTGTATGGATTTTTAATCTATACTCCCAATCCACAAATGTCAGAAATTGTCTCATTTTTCACAAGTTTCCACATAATTAATCTGACTTGTGAGGGATTCTGGATAACGGATTTCAGTGTTTCACATAATGTAGATGTTTATCTCTAGGAAATTTCTAAGGATGATTCTAAAGGGAGGCCATTAAACTCAATTCAGATGATTTAAGATTCTTTGACAACTGAAAGCCCAAAAGGTGAATGCAACAAACTGCTAAAATCATGGGCAATGGGATGACACTGAATGGACATGTTGTAGTTTTTGCTCCTTCACCATAAGTTGTCTATGCACAAATGAGATGACAACAAAACCCTAAATCCTATTGGGGATCATATCCACCAAAGCTTGCATCCTACCCCCTTGAACTGCCTCATTTAGAAATACATCATTAATACCGAAAGGGCCATTGTCTGCTCCATAAAGATAAGTAGTACCTTGGCCACAAATTGATATGTACTCTTACAATTACAATTTATTTGGTCTAGTGTCTTGAACAAATGAGACAACCTAACTAGAACTAGATAAGGTTTGAGATAAGATGGATTGATGAAAATACAAATATTATAGGTAGATATGAGGAGGATGGAGAAGAAACAAACAAAATAAAAGTATAATTGCAGTTGCATGATGTAGTTAAGCTCAAGATTGCAGCTGAACATATTTCCTGGAAACAAGCTATTGCATATCCAAGATGATTATGATAGCACTGCATGTGACATTAAGTCCTCATTAGGCAAATAGGATAAATTACATGATACACTTGGGTTGATGTGTGTTTCTATCACAAGAGATGGTTTCATTGAATATGGGAATACAGATCAACTTGAAATTACACAGCTGAACCCAAAATAGCCATATTGCATAATGGTACACTACAGAAACACAAATTGTATAGCAATGAAAGAGCTAGTAATCTCCACAATAACAGTTGGTAAGGACAATACTTGCTGAACCTTTTTGCAGGTGGGATGGAAAGGTAAGTGGGATTGGTTGTGGGAGAAGCTCCATAGTTAAGCACTCTTCAACTGGACTAGTACTAGAATAGACGACCTCAAGAGAAGATTCAGTATTTCCCTTGTGACAATGACTTGAATGCAAAGAGTTCCAAGAGGACCATTCATGCAAATAAGATAAAATAGTGAAACATTACTCTTGAAATATGTGTCACTGTAGATAGATGGGAAACTAACTATTCAATTGAATCCTGAATGATCATCTCCCACAATGTATAATATTACCATCTAAGAAAAAGGTTCCATTTAACTTCATACTTCATTCAACCATCACATTCTTCCTTTTGTAGGTAAGTATGTAATTGATAAAATCATTAGTTTCTACTTAACAGAACTGGTCCTATGACATGTTACTTGAAAACTAACTGCATGCAACATTTCTTCAAAAAAGAGAGATAAATTAAAAGCTTTTGTTATTACAGGTGATGGCAGTTTGATGTTCTCGTCAACTGGAGAAGTTCCTGTCAAAGATAGAGATGATGGCCAAGCAGCAGCTGCGGCTGCGGCTGCAGCAGCAGCTACTGGAGAGTAATATCTGTCACACAATAAGAATAAGAAAAGATTTATTCCAAGATGTAATTTAAGTGTCACAAATTGCTTCAGTGTCAAAATCCAAACTGAAAATGAATAAACAACAAAATAAATATTCATACCCTAAAGGAGGAAGTCCTGCAGACCAACCAGAAAGTCCCATAGATAAGGGTAATGTTGGGCCTGTTACACCAGTTACTGCAATTGGCATTGATGTTGTTGCTGAAGCTGGTAATTCAAATAATAGTTAAAATCACTTAAGCCAAAGTAAAGACCTGCTAAAAAATATCCATTATTTGCAACGTCGACTATGCAAATCAACTATACCAGATCTATCTCCTCTCTGCACCCTTGAGTCTGCCTTAACATTTTTCCCAGTTCCTCTTGGGGATTCTTTACCAACGTCCTGTTTTGATCTATCCAAACAATTGCTTTGATCAGATGCATCTTTCATATGTTCATTAGCTTTCCGAGATTCCTGATATTTGCACACATCTTGCTCTATCTTGACGGCCATTTGGTTTTCCTGTTCAGAAGTTTGATAATTCATTGTCTTGTGTTTTTGTTCATATCCCTCAATATCAACCTGCAAGAGAACATTTATTAAATTTAGACGAATCCATAGATGCAATCATGCAACCAACTCAGAGTTATCTGAGAGAAAGACTTAACCAAAAACAAAAGACAATTACATAAAACTGAATCAGAAATTAAATATTTAAACACTACTTCATTGGGCATAATAAGACTATTAGATCATATATAAAACAAATGCACACCTGTAACCGCTCTAAGAATTTGTAGTCTAATTTTTCAACCAGATGAAATTTGGCATTTTTTTTCTTTTTTAAATCAATTTGATACATAAAATAAATTCCAGAAGAAAAACCTCTTGTTTCTCCTTGATATCTAGCTTCTTCATATTCATAATGTCATTGATCTCATCACCAGGTTTAGGAGGAGTCTGTAAACATATGATTCAAAAAGATTGATCCCTTATCAGTGCATTAGGTGAAGTTTCCACAAAAAGATACTTGAATCATTACTTGCCAAAACAAGTGTAAATGCCCCAAGTATTAACAGCTCTTATAGGATTTAACTTCTAAGCATTATATAGACAAGTAAACTTCTCTGGGAAGAGGGCAAACAAAGTGACCATGAGCATAATTTTTAAAAGAGAAATGTGTCTCACCATCAAATCAATTTCTGATTTGCTGGGGCAGTTATTTTTGGCCAGAGGCAACTGCACTAACCTGTGACCAGTGCAGATCAAACTGTTAAAGAGGAGCAAAATTCAATATTTAATCAAAGATGAAAAATGTCCATTATAAGAAGGAAGGGATTAAGACTTGCCCATTCTCAGCTTCTAATTTTGTTGGAGTCTCTTTTTCAACTGAGTTTCCAACAGCTTTGATATCCTTTGCAGGTTCACTTTTCATATCATTAATGTTGGTAACAGAGCCCTTGTTTTCTAAAACATTATAAGTGCCTGGGACCTTCTGTATGAATGTGTGATTATCAGATTCTTCTTTCTGAAAGGTCTTCTCTTCAATCTTGGGGCAATTGGCAGTTTGCAACATCTGTGTGGGTGTGAGAGAGGCATTAGCGCATGTGCTAGGCGAAATTGCTATTGAGGATACCATAGAGAAAGATAAGGGCTCTGCTGGAGGGCCGGTGCACACTTCTGTCTGGAATGGACTTGTGTTGGTGAGCTGCTCCGCATCCACAGAATCAGCAGCTATTCCCAATGAACTTGCAGACAAGCATCGTTTAGCAGTTAATGTGTACTGAGCATCTCCCGCAACCTCTCCAGCATCTTTTGACTTATAGACATCATGGTGCTTTCTTTTTGAAGCTGTAAACCCAAAAGCGTATCCCTTAGTTTTCTGATAAAATTTAGCACAAATACACTACAAATCAAACTTCATGCTAAGTGAAATTCATACCTCCTAATGCACTAATGTTATGGCTAGAAGATGGAGAACCTGCCATGGTAGCAACAGGTGATGAACAGTGCTGTACAGATGATAGGGGTGACGTGGTAGGATTTGGTCCCATCTTCATCTCTGAATTGGATTGTGATTTTGTTTCAGAATTTGTTGATTGACTTGAGAACATTCTTGCCAGATCAAACAAAGTTTCTGCAACTTCAGCTTCTTGTTCTGATATTGTCGATGAAGATACCTGCATGAATCAATCCAAATTTAAGCAATGCACGCCCAAAGCACCAACTAAATCCAGCATTTTCTAAGTACTCTCTTTGATCAAAATGCAAGTAGTCAAACTGAAAAGCAGACCTTTGGATGTTTATTAGAATGGATTTTGTGATTGTTAGTCTTCTGCATGACAAAATTACAGAACAAGTAATATCAAACAGTCTGTAATAAAAAGCTAAGAGAGAACCCAGTTCGAAATGGTATAAGCGCTTTTTTCTATACTGACCATATCTTCGGCAGGATTCAGGGCTGCGCCAGAACAAGTAGTAGTTGCCTTTGCAACAGCGAATTCTATGTTCAATTTCCCTCTAGACTCGTTAAGAGACTTAAGAGTTGACTCATTGTAACGTTTCAGCATTGCTGATCACACAGAATTGCTTAGGATTAAAATTCATTCCATAAGAACTTAAACAAAAGCACATGGACATTAAAATAACAAGTGACAAAAAATTTAAATTTACATAAAAGAGGTTGAAAATTTATCAAACCTGTACGCAGCTTACGAGGAACTACAATGGGCTTGACCTCCTCATGACTATTCTGCAGAAGTTACAAAACAGGCACATACAATTTCATGATCCGAAAATTTAAATCGGGTAATAAAGATGGCCCTCAACATAGCCTAGTACATTTAATAGAATACCAAAACATTCAAACAAAACTTAGGTAAGAGTATTTTTAGAACTAGCCACCCTTAACAATACAACCTGCTAGACCCTGCAAAACAATTTGACCTAAAGGATACTAAAAGCAATTTCATCTCATGAAAATCCACACCTTCAAGTGAATCTTCAATTTGCCTGCCTGTCGCCCAACTGTAGGCGGTGGAAGATCGTCATCCTCTTCAGAAGCAGCCATTACAGTAGCATCTTCATAGTTTTCATCTCTCTCCTCACTTTGGCCAAAATGATATTCCCCGTTGGAACTTCGGCATTTTTTCCGTTTCCTTGAACCATGGCTTTCTTTCTTGGAATGAAATCTAGAATTTTGACTCTCATCTTCTGCTATGAGAAAAGTGCGCTCAATTCAGCAGAACCCAAAAAAACCATTTGGTCTGACTCAACTCAACCACTCAGATGCACCCAATTTTCAAAGATAAAACTTATCCAATCTTGAATTCTATTAAAATCGAAAAGGCGGATAAACTGTTCCAAATAACCAAAAAGACCAAAAACAACATTGCATTTGGCCAGAAATACAGCAAAGTTGCGAGTGCAGTTAAAATGCTTGAATTAACCAAAAAAATAAAAATAAAAAGACCAAAATTATTGCATTTGGCCGAAATACGGCGAAGTAGAGACTAAAAGTGCAAAAACCGCAGAACTAATCTAATAAACTAAATAGCGCTACGTAAGCCACAGCTAGTCTTTTAATCTGAGTTTTTTCCTTCAATAGATAAATAAAACCATACCAGAAGCATCCCTGAATCCGAACGTTCTAGGTCGGCGGCTGGAAGAAACATTTCCACTGCCATTACCTCCCCGTCTTCCTTCACGATTCCTTTCCATCAAATCTATCATGCAATAAAACCGTTTTACACAAATACAGCCAAATTTAACAACACTTCATCCATCTCCAAATCGGCCTCTAAATTTCCCCGTCCGCATGCCGGTTCAGGTGTTTTCCAATTCCACCGGAAAAAGTTATCTACAGACTTTTCGTTCTCTGCAATCTAAAATCAGGCCTCAAATTAATATCACATGAGAAAATATCTTTACAAACACAAAACATTAAAAATCTTCTCGCGAGACATTGATTAAAGCTGTACAAAAAATAAATAAAATGATGGGATCTCACAATAAAGCCTTCAAGCCTTGCGTTTACTACTCTTTAAATTAATGCTGCGCGCATTCATAAAAATGATTTTTGCTCCAAGCATTCAAACAAAATGTTTCCGAGATTTTCTTCCAAAGATCCAAATATATCTTCTTTATTACTATTTAAATCTCTGTTCAGAGGCCTTCTTTATCTTCTCTGCAGCTCCTTAAGCATTCTTGGCTCCAAAAAAATCTCCAAACACATGAAATCTTCAGTTTTTTTCACAGAAGACGTTAAAAGAAGCAAAATAAGCGCATGAAATTCTCAGAGAAACAGAAGTGCTCCAAATCTTGACTGCAAAGCTCGAAAAACCCATCAAAATGCAGCATTTTCACAGATGACGAGCTCACATTTGCACAAATTTAAGCACTTCTCAATCATTTTCAAAGCTTTCTTTTACGCCTCAATTTCGGCACACACACCAGACCTATAACAAAGAATATTACCAAAACCAAAAAAAAACAGACATAAACCAGAAGACTGATATTAATTACTTATTAAAATAATAACCATAATAATTACAAGAACAGAAATAGCTATCCCTTGCCCTACGTCAGCGTTAGCAACGGACGGCTACGATCGTCTCTCCCGCCCGAACTGCCTTCCACACCGTCCGATCAGCCCACATCTGAGAAGCCCACGTGGTGTCCACGCGTCCAATTCTTATTTCTCAAAAGTTAAAAATGTCATTTCCATACTTCCTCCTCAAGTTAAGACACGTCAGCGCTAGAAGACCTCGTAACCGTCGATCACAAGAAACGGACGGCTACGATGTGACATGGCCCAAATGCACGAAAAGACTGCCGAGAAAACCAGCTCTTCGATAGCTACCTTCCGGTGAATCGACGGCCCAGATTCCGCGAACTCAATCGGACGGCCAGTCTGACTTCAGACTAGCGGTGGATATAGAAACACACGATGAACCGTCCGTTTTGCCACGCAAGCAAAATCTGGGCCGTCAGGTGGGACCCACACCAAGACAGAAGAATATAAAAGAAAACGCTGTGTATTATCGCATTCGGACACGCATGCGTGTGGATAGGGGACACCAATTTCTTTTATTTTTTAATTTAAATCCACTATAAATATCTAACTTGGATTTAAATATGCGGATATTTTTCTTTTCCCTTTGTGTTCCATCATGCAACCAAATATTTCAGTTATATGAGTCAAACGAAACTTTTTCTCGTTCCATCATCATTATTATTTTATGTTTATTTTTTTCCATCATAGTTTTTAGGTTTCTATGGTTGGGTTTTAAGTTGCTTGTTTTTCTGTCCGCCGGCCCTTGCCTTGGAAATCGAGACCTCCTAAAGTTTCTACTCGCCGGGTATTTTTATTTATTGCTTTGAGAAATTATATGTTTTGAGATAAATATTTTGAAATTTTGTTTAGGTTTTATTTTTATAAACGGTTGTTACAATTTTATTTTATTTTGGAAAAATGCATATATTATAATTACATTTTTATTTTATTTTTTTATAATAGAAGTCTTTCTATTAAATTATAATATAAAACTACACTATTTTGAATAGAGGTTTTTTTATTGTAAAATTATTATATATATTACAATTACACTTTTTAAATGGAGGTTTAGATAACAAATATGGTAGTTTAGGAAAGGTACATAATTGTTTTAGCACATGAGCATAGGAAGGACCTTTGCTAAGTAATTTAAGGTATTTGATATGAGAGTAAAAGGGAGGGTGTAATTGTTTAAGGTTAATTTTTTTTAAAATTAGAAGAAGAATAAATTACATGAATCATTTTAGAGTATAATCTTGGGTCTCGTTTTAATAAAGGGGAGGGATAATTGTTTAGGGTATAATCTTGTTTCTTATTTTTAATAAGGGGAAGGGATATAATTACAATTTCATAACTTTTTTTAGAGGATAAATATTTTATTATAGAGTAGAAAGGTAATTCGTTCGTTTTATTTATTTTAAGGATAAATATTTTAAAATTTGTGTGGGTTATAATCTTGTGCCTACTTTTTTTATAAGAGGGGAAGGGATATAATCACACATATTAGTTATTTGGAGGGTTAGGTTTTTATATTTAGTGGAGCATAACCTAGTGTGTGTTTTTAAGAGTATTGAGCATTTCTATTCAATAAAATAGATAAAAAGATAGAGGGTTTAATATGTGTATTCAACTAAGGGCAATCTCATGTCTCATCCCTTTAGAGGGGAGGGAAATCATTTGTCTAGTTCTTTTACCTTTACATTCAATAAAACCTAGATTTGATAACACTTTTTATAAGTTGTTTGAATTTATCAATATACTAAAGAATGTGTTATTACATTTATAATTTAAATTTTTCTTGACTAAACTAGAATAATTAAATTGAACAAAGAATAATTGGCCTCACTCATAATGTTGTAGATCATTTTTTAAGAGGAGAGGATGTAATTGTTTAACGTTAATCCTTTTTTTAAATTAGAAGAAGAATCAATTACACGAATCACTTTAGAATATATCTTGGGTCTCATTTTAATAAAGGGGAGGGGATGATTGTTCAAGGTATAATCTTGTTTCTTATTTTTTATAAGGGGGAGGGATACAATTACATATTTTTATAGAGGGTAGAAGTACATTCATTCGTCTTCTTATTTGGAGGGTTAAGTTTTTATATTTAGTAGGGCATAACCTAATGTATTTTTTTAGAATGTTGAGCATTTCTATTTAATAAGATACATTTTTGTGTTATTATGTCTTACCTTTTTAGAAGGTTAAATATCTGCATATAATTCGACACAACCTCGTGTAATGTGTCTTGTCTCTTTAGAGGATCACGTATTTATGTTTACCTAGGCATAGTCGCATGTCATTCTATTTCATCTCCTTAGAGGGTTTTATATTTGCATTCAACTAGGGGCAATCTCATGCACCATCCCTTTAGAGGGGAGGGAAATTATATGCCTCGTCCTTATAAAAGTCATACCTTTACATTCAATAAAACCCAAATCTCTAATATTTTTATAAATTATTCAAATTTATCAATAAATACAAGAATACTTTATTGCATTTATAATCTAAATTGATCATGAGTAAACTAATAATTAAATTTGATAGAGAAGAATGGGCCTCACTTGTAAGAAAGTAATACTATTGTTGGGTTGTGTGTGTTTCCAAAGTAGACCTTTGGGTCATACATATTGATAGCATAGCCTTACTCTTTTATTCATTCATGTTTAACAAAATAGAGATCCTAGATTTGAGGCATTTAATTCTTAGCCAATTATATTAATTTCATACTAACCTATGAAGTGAGAGATCTTAATAGTCAATGGAGTGGACAACCATTTAATATCTTGTATCACTAGAAAATTAAATAATTTATTATTAAAAAAAATGATAGATGTAACAAAACTTAATATTTCCATGCTCAAACTTATATAACAATGACTTTTTCCATTATATATTATGCCTATTTTTATTACGTTGTCATAAATGTAACAATTAGTTTACATATGGCTTAAATGTATGTAATAATGATTCATGGTATTGTGTGTTTCAATCGCTTCCAACCACTGGTCTCTATATTTGTATTCTTTATCCTCAATTGTATTGCTCATCACCCTTGTTTAAGTCTACGAGCATCGATTTGAACCCTTTAAAATTTTAAAATTGGAATTCATATGTTGCCAACTATATCCTTGTCGTTATGTGATCTAACTCGAGTCAAGAAAATGATAAAAAATATAATTCATGACCTAGATAAGTGATGAGAATTGCCTGAATGGTCATAAATTGTAGAAAAAGTATTATAACTTGTAAGATGAGATACAAAAAACCATAATATATTTAGAAATAAATAGTAGAATAAAATTATGATATAAGCCCAATCATGTACACAGCTATAGCCTCGCCCGTTCTCTTAATTTGTACACTTGTCTACACTCAACATAGACCAAATAATCACGTCGCAACTTTGTGCAACATAATTCAACCTAATTTAATAGATAGTACTTATGCATCATTATACATTATTATTCACCCAAATTTTTGGGTATTGCACATGGATGTGAATGTCTCAACTTGGGAACATCTTATTCAATAGCATGCACATCCAACCTCTAGTAACATATACACCATATAGGTGTAACAATTAGCTCCAAACAAGTTCAACATTTATCATTCTCTTATGTAATGTCCCTTCCTAGATTTTTAAATATGAACAATAATATTTACCAAATTATATCTAAATAGCAATAATTACTTATGCACAAACAACAACAACAAAAACTTGTACAAATGATACAAAATCTAGTAGTAGCTTATATCAATTGGGATCATCTCTCTCCAACCAAAGGACTATTATAATAGTCATTATAATAATGTGACAAATAACTCTTACAAATTTGTTACAATTGATGGACTCATAAAAACTAAATTATATTGTAAAATTTGAAGCTCTAATGCACTTCATGAGTAAGAATGTCCTTAAGAACCAAAGGGTTTTCATCCTCTAATTTAAGAATTAATAGTTTTTCATCCATGATTTATCGTAGTCTCTTGTGTGTTTCCATTCACAAAAAAACTCTTTACCTTAAAGTTCCTAAAATATTTAATAACATAACGTGGATGATCCCAACTAAAATATTTTTCAAACTACTTATCCTAGATCCAAAAATGGTGCCAAGGCCCAAATTTGAATTCTACACACTGCATCACAAGTTATCTTTATAGGCCTTAAAGGTTTTTCTTGACAAAGGTTCAAACTATACCATTCCTTCTGACTTATCATGCATCAAGTTGAAACCTCAATCCTTGATACCTAATGGTTCCTTACCATGGATTGATAATATCTATGTTCTCGATGTACAATATTTTTTGGGCATGAAACAAGCAGCGTGCTTGATCCTTGGCCTTCAACAACTCTTGGAATGCATCAAGAAGCAACTCAATTTCAAATTTTGATAATTTTTGGGCATGCACCACTTGGCAACTACAACCCATGAACTCTATTATCTCTCTCACATGATTCAAGTAGAAACCTTGATCTCTAAGATCTGACATTACCTTAGGCAAGTAGTATCTTATCTAGAATTTTTTTAAACAAAAGACATCATAAGTTATCCCTTCCCAATATTGTTTGTCATCAAGCAATGCAAATTAGGAATATAGAGAATCTCAAGCCCTTCCTATGTTACATCTTCAACTAGTAGGTTTTTGGACACTCAACTTGACACAAAGGAGGATGGGGAGAGGGGCCAAAGGCACACCCTAACCAAATCCACCTTGCAGAGATCACACACATAAGCAATAAACACACAAGTGAGAGAGAGAATGCAAATCAGCTTCTTATTATTACATCAAATAGATTCATACATGTCAGGTTGTAAGGCCTTCCCAGTTTGGGCTAGATATTACAATTCAAGTACAGAAGTCCTCCAACATGCGAGGACCTGAAACTATCTTCAATCTTCTAACTTCTACTATTGATGTCCTAATTGATCCCTAAAACTATAAACAAAGATTACAATATATACAAGAGGCTACCGAACAAGTTGGCCTTCAAATCCACCATCAATAGAAGGAACGACCAGATCTAGGTCCACACGCTTCCTAATGATAGATTCCAACATTAAATATGTGACCATAATTAATTGCACAAGTCAGCCTCAATAAGAAACTAAAACAAACAACTCAGTAAGCAAGGATAACCAAGTGCCAAACAAGCATCATCGAGTGCCAAGGAATTAACCGAGCGCCAGAGAGATAACTGACCAACCTAGTTAACAAAGGAAATCAAGGAACTACCAAGCCAACTCGGTTAACGAAGGAACCGAGCAACATAGGAAAACACAAACTTGTTTTTGGTGACACGAGATTGCCAAGGACCTAAGATGCTCCTACATCAAACACCTGGGGTTATTTGAAAATGATTCTCCAAATCATGAAGCAGGTACAATCCAAGCTAAATCCAACTCAGATTGTCAAATCCATGAACTATCTTCAATCGATGTATTCTTCCACTTTACTAGATATTTCATATATTGTTTTCCTCTTGTACTTTTGCCAACTCTTTATTCCAAAATTTGCTCAACTTCTTCTATTTGTTTCTTAGGATAATCATTCGGTACTGTCATTTCTTCATTCGCCCATGGTATTCATACAAATCAGCAATGTTGAATATAGGTGATATATCCATGTCATCAAGTAACTCAATGTCATAAGCATTTCCACTATCAAATTTCCTCAAAACTTTGCAAGGACCAAACTTCTTCATTTTCAACTTCCCATATGTTCCAACAGGAAATCTGCCTTTCTTCAAATGAACCATTACTTCATCATCGACTGCAAAAGTCTTATATCTTCTAGATCTATCAACTTTGTCTTTGTATTTCTGATTACTTTTCTCTAACTTATGTTTCACATCTTCATGCAATGTCTTCATATAATCAGTAAACTTTACTCCTTCAACACTTCTCTTTTCTTCATCAGCAATATCCCTCAAATTTGATATACCTCTCAGTTGTATGTCATTTACAATCTCAAAAGGTGTTTTTCCAATACTCCTATTCACTAAATTATTGTATGCAAACTCTCCTTGTGCCAATACAGAATCCCAATTACTTGGTGTGTCTCCAACTAAACATCTCAAAACATTACCCAAGCTTCTATTCACAACTTTTGTTTGTCCATCGGTTTGTGAGTGAAATGTAGAACTATATTTCAACTTGGTGCCAAACTTTCTCCAAAGGGTCTTCCAAACGTATCTAACAAATTTATTGTCTCGGTCAGAGATGATGCTCCTCGATAATCCATGTAATTTGACAATTTCCTAAAGAAAAGATCTGCTATATTTACTACATCTGATGTCTTTCTATAGGGTATAAAATGTGTCATTTTAGAAAATCTATCCACAACAACAAATATAGAATTATTACCTCTCGTTGTCTTCGGTAAGCCAAGAACAAAATCCATACTGATATCAATCCAAGGTTTCTCAAGAACGGAAATCGTTGTATACAACCCAGTATTCTGACTTACTCCTTTTGCAATTTGACAAATTCCATAACTTTTCACAAATTTTTGAACATCCTTATACAACTGTGGCCACAAGTATTTCTCCTTAAGCAAATTCAATGTCTTGTCAACACCAAAGTGTCCAGGCAAACCACTACTATGTTTCTCCTTTATCAAATTAGTTCGCATTGATCCTCTTGGTATATACCACTGAATACCTTTAAACAACATACCTCCTTGAATGAAATAGTCTTCCCATTTAGTACTCAGTTGATCTTAAATAGGTACTCTACACTTTCTCCACGACTCAAAAAAATTAGGATCAAATTCATATTAATCTCTCATGTCATCAAAACCAAGAACTTCAATTTTCATCTTGGTCATCAAAGATCTTCTTCTACTCAATGCATCAACAACTTGGTTAGTGACTCCACTCTTATGTTTTATCACAAATTTATAACTCTGCAAATATTCAACCCATTTCATATGTCTCTGATTCAACTTATTTTGACTACCCAAATACTATAAAGCTTTATGATCGGTATACAACACAAATTCACTTGGTATCAAATAATGTCTCCATTTCTTCAGGGCTTGAACAATATCATAGAATTCTTGATCATACACAAAATATTTCCTTTTTGCATCATTCAAATTTTCACTAAAGAAAGCAACATGTTTACCTTCTTGACTCAACACAACTCCTATTGCACTTTCACTTGCATCACATTCCACTTGAAATACCTTATTGAAATCAGGCAATGCTAACACAAGCAATTCAACAACCTTCTACTTCAGAGTCTCAAAACTTTTATCAGCTCCATGTGTCCACTTGAATTCTCTTTTATCTCCTCTCATAGTCTCAGTCATAGAATTACAAATTAAACTGAAATTCCTAATGAACTTTCAGTAAAAACTTGCCAAACCATGAAATGATCTTACCTCACTAGCATTCTCAGATGTAGGCCAATTCAAAATAGCTTCTACCTTTTCAAGAGCCATCTCCAAACCATCAACTGAAATCAAAAATCCCAAATACAGAATATCCTCTTTCATCTTGAACACTTTTTCAGATTTATCAGCAACTTTTCTTCTTTCAACCTCTACAATACTTGGTTAACATGTAACAAATTTTATTCTCTGGTCAAACTGAATATCATAGTATCATCTAGGTATACAATTACAAATTTACCTAAGAATTTCTTCAAAACTTCATTCATCAATCTCATAAAAGTACTCGGTGCATTAGTTAAACCAAAAGGCATAACCAACCACTCATACAAAGCTTCTTTTGTCTTAAAAGCAATCTTCCACTCATCACCTTCTCTGATTTTGATATGATGATACCCACTTTTCAAATCAATTTTAGTAAAATACTTTGCTCCAGTCAAACTATCCATTATGTTATCCATTTTCGGTATAGGAAATCTATATTTCACTGTTATCTTGTTGATTACTCTGGAATCCATACACATTCGCCATTCTCCATTCTTCTTAGGTTCCAATACAATAGGTATTGCACACAGACTCAAACTTTCTTGGATCAAACCTTTCTACAATAATTCTTGAATCTATCGGTTCAATTCCTGATTCTCGGTTGGTGTCAACCGATGTGGTGCCTTATTCAGTAAACTAGCTCCAGGGATTAGATCCATGTAATGATCAATGCTTCTCTTTGGTGGAAAACCATCAGGTACATTATTAGAAATGATCTCACTGTACTCGGTGAGTAACTTATCAATCTCCTCAGGTATGTTATCTTATGTTTTCTTACTCGCTTTGTTAGGAATCACAACAAAACATACATCATTCTTCTTCAAATCCTTAACAAACTTTCTTCCTTCCATCAAGAAAACTTTTACAGATGTACAAACACTACTAACAAGTTATTCAATCAAAGGTAACAAGATTTTTCTTCTCCCATCAGCCCAAATAGTATATTTATGTAATCTTCCATCATATATAGCATGTCTATCATATTGCCAAGGTCTACCCAGCAAAATATGACAACAATCCATAGGCATGATATCACATAACACCTTATCATAGTACTTTCCAATTTTCAAATTCACATAACATTGTTCACTTACCAAGAGTGTATGCTCATCCTTGATCCATGAAATTTGATAGGGATTCAGGTGTTCCAACCTTTTCAACTGTAACTTTGTAACCATTTCCTCAGATGCCAAGTTCTCCGAGCTTCCACTATCAATGATTACCTTCCACACTTCATCATAAACTCTACATCTAGTCTTGAACAAACTTTTCCTTACTGGATCTTCCTTATTACTTTCACTCCAAAATGCTCTCCTTACCATCAAGTTCTTTTCCTTATCAGGTTCATTTGGTGACTATTTTTGCACCAAAGCATTTCTACTCCTATCGACCTTCTTACTTGCATGTGTACACTCAAATGATCTATGTCCTTCTTCTCCACAATTGTAACAAGTTCCTCAGAAACCACCTCTATTATAACCACCTCGGTAGTTATTACCTCTTCCTCTAGATGAACTTTCACCTTTCCACTCAGTCTTGCCTTTATCCAGATTTGTCTTTGATGGTTCAAATCTATTATTTTCACCATAAGATATACCTCTTCCTCTAGGGAATCTACCACATCTACCTCTTTGTCTTTTCTCATGTCTTTTGTTCAATTTCTCCTCAGCTTTCAATGCAAACTGATAAGCTTCTTCAATGTTCTCCAATTTAACCAAACTGATTTCTTCTTTGATGGAAACTCTTGATCCATTCAGGTACCTTGCAATTATTTCCACATCATCTTCATCATGTCTAGATTTGATATCTAATCTATAGAATTCCTCAGTATAATATTTTACCAAGCTATCTTTCTGCCTCAAACTTTGCATTCGTCTAACTAGGTTAATCTGATAATCACAGGGTAAAAACTTTCCTTTCAATTTATTCACCATCTTATTCCATACCTTAATTTTGTCTTTGTCTTTCCTCTTTCTGTCCAACTATAGATGTTCCCACCACAAGGATGCATGACTCTTCAACTTTGTGCTTTCAATTTTCACCTTCTTTTCCTCGGGGACATTTTTATATTCAAAGTACTTTTCCATCTCGGTGATCTAGTCCACCAATTCATCTGAATCCAAATTTCCACTATACTCAGGAGGATCTAAATGTGGTGTAGACTTTAGATTTGTTAAAGATTTCAACAATCTTTCCTCACCTTGATCCATCACCGGTGCAGGTTCTACATCAACTTGTTCTTCCTCAATTTCATCATCACTAACATCTTCGAGATGTCTTCCTCTTCATTGGGCTATCTCAACAACTTCTAATCTAGCAGCAAGTTGTCTTAACATGTCTACCAATCCTGGATCTGCATCTCACCTCCCATGAACCATCTTGAAACCCTCTACAATTGTAGGCCATATCGCAATCTACTACCCCACAAAAAATCAACTAGGGTTTGACAAGAAGGAACCCTCAAACCTAGATTCACAAACCTAGATCCAGATCTCACCTCAGCTCTGATACCACCTAGCACAAAGGAGGATGGGGAGAGGGGCCAAAGGAACACCCTAACCAGATCCACCTTGCAGAGATCACAGGCGGAAGCAACAAACACACAAGTGAGAGAGAGAATGTAGATCAACTTCTTATTATTACATCAAATAGATTCATACATGCCAAGATTTAAGGCCTTACCAGTTTGGGCCAGATATTACAATTCAAGTACAGAAGTCCTCCAACATGCGAGGATCTGAAACTATCTTCAATCTTCTAACTTCTACTATTGACGTCCTAATTGATCCCTAAAACTATAAATAAAGATTACAATATATACAAGAGGCTATCGAACAAGTCAGGTTTCAGATCCACCATCAACGGAAGGAACGACCAGATCTAGGTCCACATGCTTACCAATGATAGATTCCAACATTAAATCCATGACCATAATTAATTGCACAAGTCAGCCTCAACAGGAAACTAAAACAAACAACTCAGTAAGCAAGGATAACCGAGCACCAGACAAGCATCATCGAGCGCTAGAGAGATAACCAACCAACCCGGTTAACAAAGGAAACCGAGAAACTACAGAGCCAACTCGGTTAATGAAGGAAGCGAGCAACACAAGAAAACACAAACTTGTTTTTGATGACACAAGATTGCCAAGGACCCGAGATGCTCCTACATCACAACTAGATACTTTTGATGCTTGTATTCCTCAAATGTTGTTTGTGGATGTCCATCACTTCTTCTATAATTAAAACCAATATTCCTTCATTGTGTAAGGGTGGAAACTCCTTTGTGAGTGTGATTGTTGAGAAAGGACTTTATTCAAACAAGACGCATGAAAAATATTTTGAATTCCAATATTCTTTGGAAGCTCCAACTCATTGGCCACTTCATTGATATGTTTCATAATTTTGTATGACCCATAGTATTGGGTTTTGATCTTTTCAACTCCCCTCTTCTTAATAGAATTTTGTTTATATGGTTGTGATATCAAGAAAAATACTTGCCTCCCATTACAAAATACCTATATTTTCTTTTTCAATTTGCATAGACTTCTTTGATTGGTTTTGTGTGTGTTACAAATTATTCTTTATTTCCCTCAATATCTCTTGATCATGATCTGTCAAGTCACTCTCTATCAATAACTCGGTATCTAAAATAAATAGATCAATGAAAGTTGGAGCACCATATATCCCTAAAGAGTGTAATCCCAATGGACACATGGTGTGAGGTCTTATAGGAATTTTCACCCAAGTGCAACCACTTGACAGATGTTGTATGATGCTTTCAAACATATTTTCTTAAGTACCTCTTCATCCACTTATTCATTATTTCTATTTGACCATTTTCTTGGGGATGATATTCGGTACTAGGTGTTAGTTTTGTTTTTGTCAAGTGAAATAATCCTCTCCAAAAAGAATTGAGAAATCTATTATCCTTGTCATTGAAAATATTATTTGAAAATCCATATAATCTAAATATCTCCTTAAAGAATATGTATTTTGAAAGATTTGAGAATACAAATCTTCACAACCCACGAATACCTGCAAGTAGAAATAACCTATCACAAGTGAAGAATGGAGACAAACTGCAATAGCTCTCAAGAGTGAAATTTCATTAGAGAGAATTAAAAAATAAAATACAAGATTCATCCTTATAAAAGGAGAATGAGAAACCCGAAGAGAATCTTCAGAGAGGAATAAAAGGTAAAAATAACCTTTTACTCTAACACCCCCCCTTAAGATGAGCTTACGAAGAAGCTACAAACTAAAAGCTAAAGAAGCTAAAGAAAAATAAGTTGGAAATAAAATTTGGGTCTTGACAACAAGGTCTGATGAGGTACCCAATCACAACCAAATCTCTGAAAAGTGGAGAAATAGAGAAAACCACATGGGAAAAACTATACTCCAAAAAGAGATGAAACAACATGCTAAAAAGAAACATGAATGAAGGAAGGCCTCATAGAGACCCCCCAAGGACAACTTCCTTCACCCCAAGCATCAAGCGCAATTGAAGATAGCACGGCGAGGCAAAAGATTTAGTGAAGATGTCAACAACTTGCTTAGCTATAGGAATATACTCCAAGATGAGAACACCATCTTGGATCAACTACCAAATGAAGTGCATGTGGATCTTAATATGTTTGGTCTGTTGATGCTCTACTAGGTTGTGAGAAATGTGAATAGCACCCTGATTGTCACACCATAGAAGAGTGGGACTATCTGGAGGAAACCCAAACTCAGTCATCATCTGTCAAAGCCAGAAAACCTCTTGACTAGCTGGTACAATTTCTCGGTACTCTCCTCTATAGATGATAATGCACGAGCGGTTTGCTTCTTGTAAGACCATGTGATAGGACCAGAACCAAGACAAAAAACAAAGCCTGAAGTAGACTTCTGATCAATGGTGTCACCGGCCCAATCAGAGTCAATGAAGCATGCAATGTGAGGAGCTCCTAATGTGTAGGTAATGTCATAGTAGTGCCCCGAATGTACCTCAAGATATGTTTGGCAGCTTTCCAATGACTCTCATGCAGATCTTGTGAGAATCAAGAGGCAAGGACAACCACAAAGGAAAGATCTTGACATATATGTGTCAGGTACAACAAACTACCAACCAAATGTATGTACAAAGTAGAGTCTATTGAAGGAGTAGGACATGATGGTGACAAAAAAACACCGGACTGAAAAGGCGTGGGGACATGCTTGCAATCAAGCATGCCAAATCATTGGAGCATATCAAGAGCATACTTCTACTGGAGTATGGAGATCCCATTTGAAAACTGAATAACCTGTAGGCCCAACAAATAGTGCAAAAGATCGAGATCTATCATCTCAAATTGATCCATCAAAGCTCTATGAACACTTTGAATCATAGAGGATGAGCTACCTATGAGAAGAAGGCCATCAACATATAGCACAAGAATCAAAAGATCACCCTCATGACACTGAATGAGTGAAATTTGAAGAAAGAAGAAAAGAGTCCATCTTCTCATACCAAGCCCTAGGGGCTTGTTTAAGACCATATAGTGACCATCGAAGTCTGCAAACTAAAGAGGAATCATGCAAAAAACCCCGAGGCTGCTCCATATAGATCTCCTCATGTTGGTCTCCATGCAAGAAAGCACTCTTCACATCCATCTAAAACATTGTCCATCCCTATGAAGCTGCAAGAGAGAGTATTGGACGAATAGAGTTAATCTTAGAAACAAGTGAAAAGGTCTCAGAGTAATCAATACCCTACACCTATGAAAACCCCTTCGCAATAAGACGTGCCTTGTACTTATAAATCAAACCATTTGCAGCATATTTGGTATGATACACCCACTTGCATCGAACCAACTTTCTCCCTTTCGGAAGAGAACATAGATCCCAAGTGTGATTCTTCATCAAAGAAGAATACTCCTCATCCATGGCCCTATCCTAGTCTAGGTGTCTTGTCGCCTCTGAAAACTTTTGAGGGTTTGTGGAAATGGCCCGACTCAGAAGACTAGAACCAGATGTCTGAGCACGAGTGCAATGAGTATCTGTAGGATCACCTACCAAAGGTCTAGCTACATTAACAGTATCATGAGCCCACCTGGGCACTCATTGAACATTTGGTGGAGGTATGGAAGGTGGATCACCATCTAAGTCTTCCTCAGAGGATATAGAATCCTGGAGAGGAGAAGAGGAAGTACTAGGTAGTGAGGAAGAAGCTAAAAATGGAGGATCCATCTTAGGATAGTGCTCATCAAACTGAAATTCTTGCCAAAACAAGACTTCTCTGGAGTTAGGATTAAATAACATGTACACCTTCACATCTTTACAGTAGCCAACAAATATGAGTGGTAAAATATTCCTCTCCATGGCTTTCCTCTGAGAATCTGGAATAAATGCCCAAGCCTCACTACCAAAAATTTTGAATGTAGAAACATCAGGCTTGATGTGAGTCTAAGCCTCCTCAGGAGTCAAATGTCATAATGCCTTGTGAGGCATCTGATTCTGAATATAGGTGGCACAATTGATAGCCTCAACACAAAAAGAAGCACTCATAGCTCAAGATTGTAGCATACAATTGGCCATCTCTCGTAGTGTTATGTTTTTCTCTCAACAATCCCATTCTACTGAGTAGTATGAGGAACTATGAACTAATGTTGTAAACCATTCTTAGTGCAAAAATCTTTGAAAGACTAATTCACATGTTCCCCCCATTTTCACTGTGTATACGCCTGATAGAAAGACCAGATTGTTTCTCTACAAATATATTAAAGATTTGAAATGAATCAAAGACATCAGACTTGTACTTCATGAAGTACACTCATGTGCATCTGGAGAAATGATCTATGAAGGTAAGTACATACCATGCACGAGAAAATGAAGGAGTGAGAAATGACATAAGATCAATGTGTATCAACTCCAAAGGTGCAATAGCACGGGAGGATCTACCTATCAGAAAAGGATCTCTGTGATGTTTTCCAAGTGCATAACTATGACAAACACTATTAGTACAAGAGATATGAGGTAGCCCAATCACTAGCTCCTATGTACTCATCTAATGTAGATATTTGTAGTTGACATGGCCAAAATGCTCAAGCCAAAGCTTGCTCACTATGCCTACATGAGCAACAAGAGAAACACTTGTAGAATCAGAGCTCTTGAAGCTATCAAACCTATATGAATGAGACTTTGAATCAACACTCCCAGTAGCAACAACCAAATCAAGATCATGGAGGTCTCGAATAACCGTATCATGTGGTGAGAACTCAACTATTTTACCAAAGCCAGAATGACAAATTTGATAAACAAATAGGAGGTTTGTATAGATGGTTGGAACCAAAAGAACATCCTCTAGAGAACCACCATCCAATGAAACAATTCCAGAACCTATAACTGAAAGTTGTGCTGAATCACCAACTGTAATTTGTGTAATTGCACTCTGAGTGAGTGAGATAACCAATCCAGGTGAGTGTGACATATGGTGTGAAGCACCTGAATCAATGATCTAAGGAAAATCTATAGGTATAGCTTGTGTAGAAAGAGCGTGACCTTTGTCGGTGGAGGAGGAAGGAGGTCAAGGAGAGGTGATATTATGTTGCTGCATGGATTCCTCTAAAGCCTCTAGTTATGTCCAACACTTGGAAACTGGATGTCCTTCCTTGCCACAAAAGCTACAAGATTCTCCTGATTTCTTCTTTGTCTTGGAGGAAGACTCGCCAGCCTTTGAAGAATTTCCCTATTTGAAACTAGGATTTGGTTTGGAATCAAATTTTTAATTTGATTTTTGAGGTGGCTTGGAGGGACTCTCACTTCCAGCTGAATCTTTCTTGGTTTTCGATTTGGGCTTCTTGTTGTTCGTAGGCAGCTGAGCAACCAATGCTTGGTTCTTTGATCTTGAGAGAGAATCCAATTGTTTAAGGTTAGAGTGCTCTCTATTCAAATGATCAAAAAATACCTCAAAATAAGGCATAACAAATCTTGGACTCAAATCATCCATGGTGGAATGGAAAGTAGAAAAGAAAATCTAAAATTTTCCTCAAAGCTTAGAAAGAATCAAGTGCATACACTTTGTGTCAATCTTATTCTTTCCACAACCTTGTAAAATAGATCTAATGGATTTGAATTTCATCAAGAAATCCTCAATAGAGGGAAAAGAATTAGATACCATGGAGGTCAATTCTGCATCAATCTGAAGTTCCCTAAACTCATTAATTGTGCCAAAGAGAGTCTGAAACTATGTCCACATAGCCCTAGGAGTAAGACAATCATCAAAATGAAAAAGAAGGTTGTTATAATGCCCTTTCTTGTGCTTTATTGTAAATGTATAAGACTACAAATATTCTACCCATTTGATGTGTCTATGAATCAACTTTTCTTGTGAGTTAGGAAAACTTAGTGCTTGATTGTTAGTGTAAACAAAAAACTCTTTGGGCAATAGAGAATGCCTCCATTTCCTAAGTGCTTGCACAAGTTCATATAACTCTAGATCCTAGGATGAGTACCTTTTCTTAGCTTCATTTAGATTCTCACTAGAAAATTCCACTGGTCTATTGTCTTGACTTAAAATTTCCCCAACTACTATGTTGCTTGCATCACACTCTATGGTGAAGAGTCCATTAGAACTAGGTAGTACTAGTATAGGTTGTGTAGCTACCTTTTGCTTCAAAAATTCAAATCCCTTATCTGCTTCTTTTTTCCACTAAAACTTATCTTCCAGACCTCCTTTGATTATATCTAATATAGGAGCACAAATTGCACTAAAGTTCCTGATAAATTTCCTATAGAATTGAGCCAATCCATGGAAACTTCTAACCTCAGTAGTTGTCTTGGGAGTAGGCCATCTTAGGATTTCTTCCACCTTTGTGGAATCCATCTTAAAATATCCCTTTGAGACTACAAACCCCAAATAGACAAGCTCTTGCTTCATAAACTCATATTTCTCCAAATTTATGGTTAGTTGTTCTTTATGCAACTTTTTAAGTACAATTCCTAAATGCTCAAGATGACTCTCCTTAGTTTTGCTAAAAATTAAGATATCATCTAGATAAACAACTAAAAATTTACCAATAAAATCTTTGAGGACTTCATTCATGAGCCTCATGAACAAGCCATTCATATAGACCTTTTGTGGTTTTGAATTTTGTCTTCCACTCATCTCCCTCCTTGATTCTTATTTGACGATAGCCACTTTTAAGGTGTATCTTGGAGAAGTATTGTGCACCCCCTAAATAATCCATAAGGTCTTCAATTATAGGTATAGGGAGCCTATACCTAATAGTAATCATGTTGATGGCACTAGAGTCTGTACATAATCTCCACGATCCTCCTTTCTTGGGTACTAAGACTATTGGAACTGTACATGGAATAATACTCTTCCTTATCGGTCCACTATCAAGAAGCTCTTGAACTTGTTTGGCCACTTCTTTGTTCTACTTGGGAGTCATCTTCTAAGGATATTTTTAGGCAAGGATTCTCCTAGAATGAGATCTATCTGGTGACTTATTTCTCTTTTTGGATGCAAAGTAGCAGGTGCTCCATCACTTATGATGTCCCAAAAATGATCTAGTACAACTTGTACCTCTGTCGAGATGTCCACTATCTTATCTTTCTTTTGTTCTTTAGTTTACACAATCGTTGAAGACCCAACTCATTCTCCCTCTTTAAGAGTATTAAAAAACTCCTTTTCACCAACTAACAACACATTAGGGCCACTAGACATATCCTCTTCTTTATCTCCTATAGACTGTATTGTATAAGTGACACCATCTTTTTGGAAAGAATATGAATTATTTTCCCCATGATGGACTACTTTTCTATCATTTTGCCATGATCTACCTAATAGTATATGGCATGCATCCATTGTAAATATGTCACACAAAATATTGTCTTTATAGCCTCCTATGGTGAACTCAACCCAAGTTTGTTCATTTACCAAAACATGTTGCCCTTTGTTAAGCTAAGTATTCCTATAATGATTACTATGAGGAATTCTTTGCAACTTTAGTTTTATTACTGCCTCTTCAGACACTATGTTTTCTATGGACCTGGAATCCACAACAAGCTTGTACATCTTACCCATAATCTTGTAATTTATCCTAAACAAGGATCTCCTTTGGCTTGGCTCTTCTTTCACATGTTCTTTTATCAAGACTCTTCTAATCATGAGGTTCTCTTCAATGATTGAGTCTAAACTCACCTCTGGTGATTTAACACTTGCAATGTCCTCTTACACATAGTTGACTCTCTCATCCCCTCCTTGGGATGAAGAAGCCTTCTCAAGGCATCTATAGGAAGGGTGTCCAACTTGATGGAAATTGTAGAAATTCATTGTGGAGAAGTAGGATCCTCTTCCTGGTCCTCCAGACCTATCTCTACTGCTGCTAGACCCCCTTCCTCTATAGCTACCTCTACTATTGGAATCCCCACTTTTCTCTACCAACTTGGATTCCCCTTTGGATCTTTGGTATGCAATTCTTCCACCAAAACTTCCTCTGTGACCTCTATTATCTCTTCCTCTACCTCTACTCATGTTTCCTTGCTCATAATTCTTTTTACTTTTCTCTTCCACCTTAAGTGCCAATTGATAACAATTGTGGACTATATTCTGACTCAACAAACTAATCTCTTCTTGGATACTCCAATTTAATCCATTCAAGTATCTTTCAACCTTGATGCTTTCATCTTCTATCACATTGGATCTCAGATACAACTTTTGGAATTCCTCTATATAGGTGCTCACATCTAGCTCTTTATGTCTCAAATTTTGTCTCTTCCCATGGAGTTGAATTTCATAATCATTAGGGATGTATGTTTCATTGATCTTGGCAATCATGTCATTCCAAGTAGAGATTGGATTCTTACCTTCCTCTTGTCTCTCAACTTGGACAAACTTCCACCAAGTTAAAGCATCCCCTCTCAATATAGATTTGGCTACATTAACCTTTTGTGCTTCACTTACACTGTCACATTCAAAATGGTTTTCTAAACCTTCAATCCACTCTATAATTAAGTTGGGTTCCATTTTAATAGTGAAGAGAGGTATTCCTTCTAAGGCTTTGATAGATTTTAGGGCCTTAAGAAAGGGTTCTTCTGGGATGAAAGGGTCTGGCTCGTGAATCTCATCTTCCACTGTCCATGTTTTACCCTTCTCTTCTATCTTCCCACTGACTTCCTTAGTTTTCACTTCTACTTCACCTAGCTTGAACTCTTGTTTCTCTAATCTTTCTTTAAGCAACATGTTCTCCTCTTCTTTATCTTTGACCTTCTTGGATAACTCTGCATTGGTCACCATCTTGGATTCTCCAATTGATTCAGTATACAATATTCCACTCACACTAGCACAAATATATTAGTGCTCTGATACCACTTTGATAGGGGGGCTCTCCTAAGAACTATTCCTAGTTCTTCACCAAGTCTTTTGTAAGAAATATGAAGTTTTATTCTCTCCTAGAACCCTATCACCTTAGGAGGTTTAAATTTGATATCCTCCTAATCTCTTAGAGCTCAACTACCAATTCAAGAGCTCACTCTTCCACTATGAACTCAAAGGGTAAGTTCATCTACCACCTTCTAACCCTTGTACATACACCTTGTAGGATTCTAGGGATTGTAAATGATCTATTTCAATCACAAAAAAATTCTTCTTGAAAATTCTTGAGGTAATCTCCTTATCCATTGGATTCATTCATCCAATCAGATCCCACAAGTTAACAAACACTATTCACTTGCTTCCTAACCGGGCTATGATAAAGCTCACCTAGGGAAAGAGTTTAACATTGGAAAACATCACCACCAAAACTCCTACAAAAAGAAAACTACTATATACGGACTCCATTTTCATTCCCCCAAAGGTCGAGTACTTTCCACGGTGGGAACTCAAACAGAATCCATTCTAACTATTTACACCCTGTATGGTCCAGAGAGACTTAGGACTAGGGACAAAACTTATTTATATGAAAAAACCATAAATAAGAAATTAACCTATCACACTCAAAGTAGTAGGATGATCAATTCCAACTAACTACACATAAAATATTTATTCATTCAATCCATCAAGCTCGAATGAAAAACCCAAATTTAAGAACACGGTCATAAAAGCTTAAAAAATGTCAAATGCTTGCTATTGTTTCAATTCATGCCAAAATATTTCTAACTACAAATGAAATCAACCAACCCTACATTCTAAAATCTCAAGGCCTTATATCTTCCTTGGATCAGTTACAGTAGTTGGAAAAACCAAGTGATTTTCAAAATTGTCATATTGACATAGCTTACTTTGATGACATGATCAGGAGTCAGCATAACCAATTCACGGTTCTTCCACTATGACATATCTATCTAATGGAGCAGCATAACTTAGACCAATGTAGTAATGTTCCTCCCATCAGAAATAATTATTCCGCTATCACGATCGGGTATCGACATAGAAAAAAACCCATTCTTTCGAACGTCGATGCATTATGGTTTGGCATCCATCAGTATGCCATACTCCATTGTCTTCATCGAGGATTGACATAACCAAAACCACACTGCCCTGATAGATCAGGGTAGACCAATGGAATATCATCTGTATGAGTTATCCCACTGCCCCTATCGGAGATTGGCACAACCATGGATGGATTTTCTGATAGCATTGGATTATCTCGATGGGGTGTCATCGACATGAGCTAACATGATGGCATACTTTTTCCTTTAGCCATTGGAAATTTGGTCATTGGTTAAAGTTATCCTGATGTACTGAATGCTAAACTTGGGGATATTTTTTGGCAAACCACACAAAAATCTTGCAACCTACTGGACTATTGGGTAGTCTTTATTCACTCCATGATCCTGATTGGATCACAGACCAAAATTTGAGGGTTAAAACATGCAACCCCTAGGTGCTCCTGCACTAGTTGGTCTTGTGATATGAGTTTCTATGGATTGTTATTATCTTTGAGATATCCATTATGAGATGGATGATCTATGGTAATGTGTATATTGAGATGGATAGTTTGATCCCTGCATAGGATTCGATGTTCTTTGTTATGCTCCATTATTTTACTTTGGGGATTATCATGATTTATGATTTATGAGAATCTTTTGTGGTTTCAGTTTTTTATTCTCTTTGTTCTTTGATTGGAGCATTAGGGTAGGTTATCTGAGTGTATAAATGGGAAGTGGCTTATTTTGGAGGCGTTAGATCCCAGAAGTGGCCACCTAGGTATCCTTTGAAATTTACTTAATAAAGTGATAACTTAAATACATTGAGAGCTTAAAATAAATTAATAATATTTATGTGTTCCTCACCCATGCCTTGAGCACTAGTACAAGCTAGGACAGTTTGTGAGAATATGTTGGCCACCTGCATGGATTGGATTAGGCATAGTTGGTAGCCTTGTCTGTATGAGAGGTTATTGATACCGCATAGATTCACTAAGGGAATGGGGTCTAGAGAGACTTCCAGGGTAACTCTAGAGTTGACTCATGTGATGAAACTTCCTGATATGCATCTTAGGTTTCCTACATGTGTCGGTTGCCTCTGGGATTAGTATTTCCTTTGCATTTTGATTTGTATCTCTTGAAATAGAGAGCTTCCAAGATCCCTTTCTTAGTTTTACCTTAAGCTGATTTTGCTTTATAATATCCAAGTGGGGTGTGATGTTATCTCCTCAACACAGTGGGAGTGGACCTTTGGTTCCATGAGTTCAGGTGGTAGTGACTCTTTTACCATTTGAGATTATGACATCCTTGTGCCGGTGCTAGATGATCCTTATTGCTTTTACCTTCTTCTTGTTCTTCATTTGACACTTATTCATGATGTTTATATTTGTATCAGTGTATTAGAAGTGAGATCTTTCATGTATTGTACTTATACTTTGTACTTGATTGTTATTACATAGCCTGTGACTTGTGTAGTGGATGTTGGTTATTGTGTATACCTTATGGTATCAATTGTATTTATGTTCACATTTATTTGATCATGTACTTGTTATTTATTTGCACATGTGAGATGTAGTAGTTGTAGTTGTAATCACCTGAAAATGGACAAAGACAATTAAGTAATAAATCAAGGAAAATCAAAGTGAATCAAAGCAAATCGAGGACAAGATCAAAGCAATTGAATCAAATCAAACATTTAGCCAATCAAAATTAAAATCAAGCTTTAATTCAAGGTAAATCAAAATTGAGAGCATTTTAATCAAGTTAAATCAAATCAATGTGCAATTAATTCTATTAATTGTATAGTTTTGAATTAAATCAAATTCAACCCATTCAAGGAGTACATGGCTAAATAAATCAATTAAAATAATTTAATAAATTCTAATTTCTCTCAACAACCCAAAAGGGGAGGGAATTCAATCAACCAATAGGATTTGAGAAAGGCATTCACATGGATCAAGCCAAATTCAATCTCAATCACTCAAAGTGAAAGAGCATCTTGTCCACTTATCTTGTCTACTTGTCCCAAGCTTTGAGGACACAATATTTAAATTGTCTTCAAAGGGTGGAACCAAAGACTCAACTCAAGCTTAATCATGATCAACACAACTACACCCCCTACCCTTGCATAAATCTATAAAAGGAAGACCAAAATCAATCATAATTCATAACCACACATTTGAGAATTGCATAGAACCTCTTGCATTTTATAGATAGAAAGGCATTTTAGGAGCAATTTAGCATTTCAATTTGAATTAATTGTTAACATTTGATTTATCATTATCATTTCTAGGACTGTCATTAATGGTAGCTTGCTGAGAGCTTCACATTAACACTCTTAGATAGAGAGCCATAGGATGCTTAATTGTGCTTTATTTGCTAAATAGAGTATTAATTGTGGTTTATTTAGTCTCTATTTGATTTATTGTATGATACTAATTCTATGAAGGTACATTTCCTTGTACACAAAATGGTGTCCATCGTGGGGCAGTATGCGTCACTTTTCTAATCTCTCAGAATTTTTTAATTTTGTCAAATTTTTGCATGTTTAACTCTCGGGTTTTGCAGAAAACAATGCTTATGACAACTCAAACGACACTTCTACACAGTTAAACAATGCTTCTAAGCACTATTTTAGCGCTTCCACGATGAATTTATGCGCCTTTACACCGATCAACAATGCTTTCGAATCTTTCTGCTCTTTGTCTAATATTCTCATAGCACTTTTCCCCTGACTATCGAGTGCTTCTACGCATTTATTTAGCACTTTTACTTGATTTTTACCGCCTTTGCTCAATTCTGCAATGCTTTTACTCTTTGTTTTTGCACTTTTGAAAATTTTAAATAGCGCTTTTAATCAGATTAACAATGCTTTTAAACAGTTAAATAGCACTTTTAAGCATTACGACAACGCTTTTGAGTAAACTGTGAGTTTTTATAATCTGACTGTGGTAAAATGATTTATATGTTTCTACAAGATGTTTGACCACAGAAAAGCGAAAAAACCAGAGGGCAAATTCAACCAAGAAGGCAAGGCTTTGACTAGGAAAATCAAGAGAGAGAACATTGCTCATATCAAATCAGTCCTTGAGGATTCACAGTAGGAAAATCAGGTTTATGAAAATTATCTTAAGGTTGTAGAAGCGTACAAAACTAAATTTGTGTCACTTAATTGGATTTTCTCACCTTAAATCAAGTTTTTCATAACATTTGCAAATAAGGCCTTAGATTCAATTCAATCTTTGCTTCTTCAATTTCATTTTTGGTTTCCTTCATTGTGGCTATTTTTGTTGACTAACTTGTTGGAGGAAAAGCACATTGGAAAGACACGATAGCCAAGGTAAGCTTAAAATGGAAAAAATCACTCAAAAATGCCCCTAGCCTTTGCTAGCTACAAGGAAAGGTAAGCCTCAAACTAGTGAATTTTTCCCTTAAATTGTGACATTTGGTGCTTTTAAGAATCTAGTAATTACAAAATAGCCTATCTTTGTTTGGAAAGTTTAGCATTTAGGCCTATGCTCTTCACTTCTTCTAGTGAATCAAAATGCCAAAGGTGATAAACTTTTTAATTAAGAAGAAAGGTTGAGGAAATCAAGCACATAAAATCAAAGCCCCTTGTTTGTAGAAGAGAGTAGATATACTCAATTCTCTCTAGTTAGTGGGCTAGTAATTGAACCTTGTTTATTGTGTTTGGGAAATTAAGAAAAAGTTAGGGATATGCTCTTCACCTTTTGGTGAATCAAATTCCCAAAAACTAGTTCTTAACTCCATTTCCTTGCTTACATGCTAGAACATTAGTGGGCTCACCTCCCGAGATTTGCCTTAAAAGGGCTAGTGAGAGGGACAGCCCAAAGTGGGATACACTTGCTTTTGCCGCGAGAATCCAACCCACTATAAAACAAAATGCATACATCCTTAATGGGGTGTGTGACAAAAGGATACTAAATTTTTTAACTTCCTCGAGTAGTCCTCACGGATTGCACAAAACTCTGATATACTGGTGGTGGGAAGCCCCTTAACATACTTGGGGGATGAAAGTTTAGGATCCATTTTGAACAGAATCCATATTAAATCCTTGATAAAATAGCAAGACCACCTTTTTAGAGCCATGTTTACGAGCCAAATCTTGAGCTAGGTAGGTACTTGAAGTTTCTTTTTGTGCAAAACCCATGATAATGTACTTTCAAAATCAAACATTTTGTGTTAGTGGGTAAAAAGAGACAAGTGTATGCATGATTGTTGTGTTTGAAATACATAAACAAGTGAGAGAGATATCCATTGAAAGTTCATCTTACATTTTTAATCTCTTCAAATTAAAATCAACAATTATCAAATCAAGGACCATTTCGAATCAAACCCTTGTTGGATGTCGATTTCCACGCAGTCCCACAAACTTAGGGTATATTTACAAGGAGATAGCACTTGTGTTGCAAATGAAGGTCGTGAAGTTGAATACCAAAGTCTCTTCAAAGGTCAAGATCAAAGGGATATCTTCCAAAAATTATTTGAAGAAAGACTTAACAATATGGATCGAAATTCTTCATATTATGATCATCAACATGGAGGAAACAAGCATAACACCAACAATGCTAATCAAGATCCTAAAGAAACACTTGAAGAAAAAGTTGAGAGAGCAGCCCAAGACCATGAATTCCTAGACGTTATGGAGAAATTTATAGATAGGGATGGGGAGAAAATTTTCCTAAACCTAGCCCAAGTGGGAGTAAAACTTCCCTATGACTATGATATAGAGAAACTTAAAAAGGACCAAGAAGTAGATAACCCCATGAATGCTATGACTAGACAATTGAAAACCTTCCAAGAGCAAATTGATTCCATGAAAAAGGTGGCTGAACCTAAGCCCTGTTCTATTGAAGCTTTGTGTCCTTTTCCATTCGACAAAAGCTTAGTTATGGTACCCTTTCCCTTCAATACCATTTTTCCTAAATATGATAAGTATATGGGTAAAACAGACCCATAGGACCATCTAAGGGAGTTTTGTGCCTTAAGCATTGAGTTCATGCACAATGATACGTACCTAATGAGACTCTTTCCTAGGAGCTTAAGAGGTCCCACCATGGAGTGGTTTTCAAAGTTACCCCAAGGAATAAAGACCTTTGAGGAGTTAGCCTCCAAGTTTTTAGCCCACTATTCCTATAATATTGAGCATGAAATCACGATGCTCAAATTGTGTGATACCAAACAGAAAGATGGAGAATCCTTCTTAGGATTCCTACAAAGGTGGAGGACTATTTTTGCAAGATATCCATGAAGTATCCCCGAGAAAGAGAGGATGGAAATATTTACAAACAATTTTACCATGGAAATGAATTATCGATTACAACTTCAATGTCCCCCAACATTTGAAAAACTTATCGAAAATGGGATCAAGATTGAGGATGTATTGGTAAAGAGAGGAGAGATAAAATTATTTAATTCCTAAAAATACAATACCAACAACAACAATAATAATTATGTGTCTGAATATGTCAATAATCAAGGGGCCAACAATCATAATGATAAGCCTAGGTTATGGTTAAAGAATAATAACAAAAAATTTGTGAACGATGGAGTTGTGGAGGCCCAAAAATTGAAGGCAACCCCTTTTAACTTATCAAGTGGAGCTAATTCTTCAAATAATGTAAATCAAACAAATAAAGCTCCCTTTAATTCTAATAATTCTAATAACAATTCCAACAATTCGAACATCAATGCTAATAATTCGTATAACAATGCTAATGGGAATAAGCCCAAACCCTTTTACTCCACTTATAACAAGAGAAAATTCACCTTTTTAGGTGAACCCTTGGAGAATGCATTAAGGACCTTGGTTGCTAACAAGATCATCACATTACCTAATTTAAGAGATTATGAACCTCAAGTTAAACCTAATTGGTGGAATGATTCTCATCATTGTGAATATCATCGAAATAGAGGTCATAAAATCAACAAATGCATGAGGTTGAAATACTTAATGCAAGATTTAATAGATGATGGAACTATCAAAATTGAAGGACCTCAAAACAATGAGGATCATATGGCCTTCAAGAACCCCTTTTTGAATCATGAAAAGGGTGAGTCATCTAATGCCAACCAAAATCAGAAAAGAGGTAATGAGAATGTGAACTTTTCTTATACCTACAATAACACGATCAATACTTTAAGTGAAGAAGACAATACCATAAATGTTATAGTAGTAAAGGAGAAATTAAGAGAAGCATCATCAAATGTTGTCACTAGGGGGCAAGCATCAAAAATCATTCTACCTACAAATGCCCCTAAAATTGTTTTATCAAACCAAGCTTCAACTTCCTCATCAAAACAATATAACTTGGTTGATCAACTACAAAGAACTCCCGCTCAAATATCTATTCTTGAGTTGCTCAAATTATCACCAACTCATAAGGATATCTTGGAGAAAGCCTTATTGGAAACCAATGGGCCTCTAAATTTGGAGGTAGACAAGTTTCAAAATATGGTAGGACATCTCATTGCACCCCATTACTTATCATTTTCTGAGCAAGATGACATGTCACTTAATCATCCTCAAAACTTGCCTTTGCACATAGAAGTATTGATTCATAAGAATAGGGTGAAAAGAGTCCTTATAGATGGAGGATCCAGCCTAAATATTTGTACCCTTAGCCTAGTGAAAGCCCTAGGATTTTCTGAGGAGGCTATTGACCCTAAGAAAAAGATAACTATTAAAGCCTACGATGATGAAGAAAGAGCTTCAAAAGGAGTCATAGTACTACCCATAAGAGTTGGTCCCATGTAAAAAGAGACCATTTTTCAAGTGCTAGATCTAAATTCAACCTATAACATCCTGTTAGGAAGGTCATGGATCCTTAAAATGCAAGCCGTTCCTTCTACTTATCACCAATGTTTAAAGTTTCCTTATCTAGGGCAGGAAATAATGGTAAGTGGGGACTTAAACCCCTTCCAATATTGTAACAACATCAAGCCTATCAATGACTCTTTAGTCCCACACAATGCAAAAGGCTCTATACCCAATCAAATGGAGCAAGGGTAAAGTTCTAAACACATCCCATTATTGAAGGGAAAAGAAAATATAGAAAAGGAAGTTTTTATTGAAGACATACCAAAACCCACTAACCTAGCTATATCAACTAAAGGAAAAGAGAAGGTTAGTGAGGATAATATTATTGAAAAATCAAAAGAAGACCAAACCAAAGCTAATCAAGTATACACCAAAGAGGCCCACTATTAGAAAATGGACCAAATAATGAAGAATTTTGATGAGCAATGCAAAATCAAGCAAAAAGGAGTAGGAGAATACTCCCTATCCATGATGGACTTGCCCTTATCACCTAATTCCTATGGAAGACCCTCAAATCTACCCCATAAATATAATGATAACTTTGTGAGGGCAAGTACATCATCTACCATGGATGAAGAAGACAATGACATTCTAAATTGGTTATACAAAGATGAAGAATCAAGTGCACATGTTAAACACATTAAAAATATAACCATTCCCACACATCAATATGGGAAATGGTTTCAAATCATGCAAAAAATGGGGTACAAAGGCCAACGACCTTTGGGCACGAAGAGTGAAGGGCTCATTGAACCTATAGAAACAACATGTCGAGATAGCAAGGAGAAAATAGGATTAGGGTATCTTGAAGAAGGGTACACTCAAAAACACTATCCCAAACTCTATGATCAAATATTGCAATTAGAATCTCATAGTGATGAAGATTCTAATGAGTGGGAATGGGATACATTATCTAATGAGTCATGCCATGATAAGGGTATTGATGTTATTCATACCTACACTTCTACCAAGGATAAAGGACAAATAACAAAATCAAGTTCAAATCAAGCATCTAGTTCAAATCAAGTGGTCCTAAATGATGTGCCAAGCATAGAAATAGAGATAAATCAATTGGTAGGTGAACCCTACGTACCTTCATGGAGACCTACTATGGAGGAATCAAACGTTAGGTTTAATCCACACGACTTTTATCCAACAGTTACCTTAGAGGAGTCTAGTGAGGAAGACTTTGATCCTACTTCTTTAGAACATTTAGAAGAGGAACATGTCATAGACTTGAATGATACAATGTATGAAACATCAAATGAGGTCTTATCTTTAAATCCCATTGAACCGAGCCCAAGTATTGACCCCTTAACTCTCATACACCCAGAATTAATGAATGGGATTCCATTGAGCCAACCACCCTTCCAATCTTTTTGAATGACAATGTGGTGTCCCAATATTTCAATGCGGTTGAACCTTCTGCTACTATGGAATATTAGGAAGAAATGATAAAGGGGAGTATCCAAACTTTCAATCCATGAAAAAAACAAAAAAAGTGAAAAAGGAAAAAAATCAAGTGTTGAAAACCACGTTGTGAAAACATTAGATCCAAAAGAAAAAGAAATAAAGGATGTTTCCAAAGGTGAAAACCCAATAGAGGCACCTAAGGAAGGAAGTCTGGATGCTCTACCAAAACATTATGAAGAAAGATCTCCAATTTTGATCGAACCTACAGAAAAGATAAACATTGGATCAGAAACTGAGCCAAAGATCATACACCTAGTAGCATCCTTATCTAGTGAAGAAAGGAAAGAATTCATAAAAAATTTCAAGGAAAAGAAAATAAATTTTTCTTGATCATATGATGATATGCCGGGATTGGATCCAAAGTTGATTATGCATCACTTAAATATCAAAGGAGTCAAACCAGTCAAACATAAGTTAAGGAAGATGCATCCGCATATAGCCTTGCTAGTGAAAGTGGAATTAGAGAAATTGCTAAAGGTGGGATTTATTAGAGCCATTGATTATGCACAATGGATTTCAAATATTGTACTAGTTTCAAAAGAAGATAAGTCCATCAGGATTTGCACGGATTTTAGAGACTTAAACTTGGCATGCCCTAAAGATGGCTTTCCTCTTCCAAGCATAGACGCCATTGTAGACTTAATAGCGGGACATTCCATGTTTTCATTTATGGATGGATTTAGTGGCTATAACCAAATCAAGATCACACCTAAGGCTCAAGATAAAACAATATTTACATGTGCATGGGGGATATTCTGCTGGAATGTTATGCCCTTTGGTCTAAAGAATACCAGGGTAACATATCAAAGGGCCATGACCACAATATTACATGATATAATGCATAAGTTCATGGAAGATTATGTAGATGACATATCAGCAAAATATCATTCAAGGGAGGAGCATCTACCTTGATTCTAGAGAAATTTTTTTGATAGATAAGAGCAATTCAAAGTAAGGCTCAATCCTAAAAAGTGTGCATTTGGGGTCCAATCTGGAAAACTGCTAGGCTACATTGTATCAGTGAAAGGAATAGAGGTGGATCCCGCTAAAGTTAAGGAAATTATGGAGATGGAAGCACCTAAAAACATTAGCCAAATGAGGTCACTACAAGGGAGAATTCAATCCATTAGGAGATTTATATCCCAACTAGCGGAAAAATGTCATAACTTCACCCAACTTTTGCATAAAGATACAATTTTCAAATGGGATGAGAAGTGTGAAGAAGCCTTCAATTTATTGAAGAAATACCTCATGAATCCTCCAATATTAATGCCACCTATCAGAGGCAAGCCCTTGATCCTATATATTTCAACAACAAAGAATTCATTGGGGGCACTTTTAGCACAAGAAGATGAAACAGGCAAAGAAAAGGCAATATACTACATAAGTAGAACTTTGTTCAAATATGAGTTGAATTATACATTCATTGAAAGGGTAGGTTTGGCAGTGGTTTTTGGCTCCCAAAAATTATGCCATTATATTCTATCTCATAAGATAAAACTCATTGCCAAGATAGATCCTTTGAAGTATCTACTTAGTAAAACAACATTGAATGGAAGACTAGCCAAATGGGTCATGGTGTTGAGTGAATTCGACATTGAATATGTAGACCGCAAATCTATCAAAGGGCAAGTCATTGCTGACCAATTAGCAAAAACACCACTACAAGATGATCATCCCATTCAAGTAGAATTCCTGGATTCAGAGATTGTGAATGTTGAGGCAAAGACATGGCAACTGTATTTTGATGGTTCCTACACTCAACATGGATCAGGAGCAGGCATACTTCTAATCACTCCTCAAGGATCTACAATTCTAAAGTCATATAAATTGCTATTTCTATGCACCAATAACATATCAAAATATGAAGCCTTGGTTATTGGGATCAAGTTGGCATTAGAGTGGAAGGTGAAAGAACTAAAGGTTTATGGAGACTCACAATTAGTCATTAATCAGGTTAACAAAGAATATCAAACAAAAGATGACAAGTTGGTGCCTTATAAAAACATGGTGGAAAATCTTAAGAAGTACTTCATTCTTATTACATTTGAGCAAGTGCCAAGAGAAAAGAACAAAGCAACAAATGCAATGGCAACTTTGGCATCACTTCTACAAATGCCAGATCAAAGCGCCACATATGAATTCCTAGTAGAAGAAGTGGAACAACCAGCATTTGACTCTACCCATCCTTATACCATTTGCTTGCTAACTACACATGAATCGCCTTGGTATGGACCTATTTACACTTACTTAAAAGATCAAATTCTACCCATAGACCAAACCAGGAATCAAAAGAAAATCTTCATTCGCCAAGCCTCCCGATATACCATAATTTCTTAAACATTGTATCGTAAGAGTCTAGATGGAATGCTCCTTAAATGTCTAGAAGAAGAGGAATCGAACGTAGCCTTGCGAGAAATCCATGAGGGAATCTATGGGTCACATTTGAATGGATTAACCCTAGCTAAAGAAACTTCTTAGGATAGGATATTTTTGGCCTACAATGGAGAAAGACACTTGTAACTTTGCCAAATATTGTAGAAAGTGTCAATTCCATGGAAACTTGATACATGTGCCCGCACAAGAGCTTCATCTGATGACAACACCTTGGTTGTTCTATCAATGGGGTCTAGATTTAATAGGAATGATTTATCCACCATCCTCTAATGGTCATAAATTTATCATCATGACAATGGAGTACTTTACCAAATGGGTGGAAGTTGTACCCTTATCAACTGCAATGGGAAAGTGAATATCTTTGTTTATCCTAAATCACATCATTTGTAGATATGGCATACCTCATGCCATCATAATGGATAATGTAAAGCACTTAAAAAACAAAGACCTAAAGGAGTTATGTACAAATTTCCACATGATTCATCATTCTTCATCAATCTATTACCCTCAAGGCAATGGACAAGCAGAAGCAACGAATAAAAACATATTGAAGATATTGAAGAGAACGATGGACAATTCAAGTAGAGATTGGCACATAAAAATAAACCTGACCTTATGGGCTTATAGAACAAGCATAAGAATGCCAACATGAGCTACACCCTTTTCCTTAGTCTTTGGAACATAAGCAGTTTTGCCTTTGGAGGTAGAGATTCCATCCTTAAGGGTATCTCTTCATGGTTTGATAAGTGAGGAGGACTATAGAGTTGCTAGGCTGCATGAAATAGAACTCCTAGATGAGAAACAACAACAAGCATTTGATCATTTGAAGGTATATCAAAATAGAATGTTAAGGACTTATAACAAGCATACTAAGTCAAGAACATTTCAAATTGGTGACCTAGTTTTACGAGAGAATCCCAAGAATCAAGCAGAAAGAGAAAAGAAGGGAAAATGGGAAGCAAATTGGTTAGGACCATTTGTGATTACTTCTTCTTTTGGGATCGACACCTACAAATTAGCAGATTGTGAGGGAGAAGAGCTACAAGAACCTATCAATAGCATACATCTAAAGAGGTTCTATACATGAAGTAGATGAAAGAGTATAAATAGTATCAGAAATCAGATGGAAAGCATCATATTTATTGTATATAGTCAAAAGAGATCTTGAAAATACCAAAAACATTTGAAAATCAGAAAAGCACAAACAAATAAAAAATGCAGAAAAGATAAAAAACAATGGAAAATTGAGCATGAAGAAAGTTAAAAACATTCATATATGATCCTCAAAAAGATGTTGTCTTGGTGAAAACCTAGCAAATAGGCGCCTTGGTAGCAAAAAAAAGAGAAAAAGCTTTAAAAATAGAAAAAAGAGCAAGATCCATTCAATCAGTGAAAATCTGGTAAACAGGAACCATTGAAAGTCCAAGTCAGTCACATACCTAGAAGGTCACCTTGTAAATATTGCATTCGCCAACATTTTTATGTATTGCATAATAAAACCCCATAGTTGCATTTGCATTTACCTAAAGATTTTGGTCACCTAATCTACAAATTGTCCTAAGTCCCACAAATGAAATCATATCAAATTAGGGGCAATCTACTCAAAAGGAGGAAGGATTCATCAAAGAAAACCTTATTCAATCATGGAATCAATTCATCAAAAATGAAAGTGGAACACTTAATCAAATCTACATTCTAATCCAATTTGAACCAAACGCAAAATTTGATCCAAGATCTTACATGACCTTATCTTTATCAGGATTAAAAGTATGAAATGGATGGAACTACACTTGAAATATGGATTTGAAAAACATTGCAAATTTTTTTCTAAGTGTTCACTTGATTGATGAAATCATGTCTTTCTAGCGAATCGATGAAAGTTTTTAAACTAGACAAGCTAGGATGAAAGGATGATATTTTTGTTAATTTTTGAATGAGTATCTTAAAATCAAAGTTTTGAACCATGTATTATTTGTCTAAGGACGTGATCATCAAAGAATCATCGAGGACTTGTACATAGGATAAAACTAAGAATTTTCCTTGTTTACACAAAATGATACCTTGGCTATTTTGATCTTCAATATCATAATACCAAAATCCACTTGCAACATAGAATCTGATAAAATCAGTATTCACACTCTCATGATTGGCTTCAATTAGTGATAGTCATACCAGAAAGAGATGGGAAAGCAAAGAAAGAGGTGCGAGAAGTATTCATATCATCATAGTTGAACTAGTGATGGTTGTACTAAACGGAATTCCAAAATTTCTCAATGATGATTATAAGCTCCAAATTTTTGAATAATGATAGTTAGTTGCATACATCTTAGATTAAATGCATTTAATATATTTTGCCTTTCTTAGCTTAATTTGCAAAAGGAAAAGAGAAAGGGGGTGTAGTCAAATAAAAAATCAAAGGATCATAAAAAACAACTATATGTGATCGAGTGTGTTGGAAATCAAAAACAAATAAAAAACAAAGTGCATTTCATTAGTTCACTTGCATTGATTAAGTTGCATTAAGTGATCTTCATTAAACCTTGCATTCATCTAAGTGTGCCCAACATTTGAATCATTAAGCTCATTGCATTAGATTGCATATATCATTAAAATATATTTACATTACATTAAGTTGTATTATCATTAGAGTGCATCCATTTACATTACATTAAGTTCATTAATTATTATTAGATTGCATTCATCTCATTTAAAGTGCATTCTTAAGTATCAATCCATTAAGTGCATGGCATTAGTTAGTTAAAACATTCATTGCATCCATTAAGATCATTCATTATTAAAGGCATATCATTTAGGGATACATGGCATGATTCATTAAAGTTCATTAGAGGACATTCATGATAGTATCATCCATCCATATCACATATAATATTTAGAATCATTAATCATTAAAATCTCATGGTCATTGCATCATTACATAGATCCATCACATTTGCATATCAAAAGAAATACATCCATTAGATCCATTATTCATTATCCATCTAACATCCTATATCATTTTCATCCTATACCACTTATACCCAATATCATTAATCATTAAATCAACATTGCATTCATCTATTCTAAGTCATACATAAGACAATCATTTAAGCATCAAATAGAACATAGGCATACATTTGAAAAATCACATTCTGAAAAGCATAAAACAAAGCATATAGGAGATAGAATCATCTAGATCTGCATATCGTGCAAAAATTGGAAAAAGAGATCCAACACATCATGACATCATATATAGTAAATCTATCAAAGAGAGTATCAGAGTCTATGGTACCATCATCATAAAATGAGCAGAATATCAGAGTCCATCAAATGATCATAAAAGAAATATTTGAACATGAATGTCTACCAAAGTATCAGCATAAACAACATCAACGAATAAAAAATGATACAATAAAGAGTCCAATGTCTCGATAATGACAAATAAATGAGATCATGTATATCAAATGAAATAATTAGAAATAAATTAAAGAGTCAAACCACCAGCACCATCGGTACCATCAGGACCAGGAGCACTATCTAGAGGTCGACTTGAACTAGCCTGTTAACCCTGCTAACTCATAGCAGCCATGAAACTCTGCATCATAGAACTCAACTGTCTAATCTCCTATCTAATCTTAGAGACATCGAACTGTAAAGCTTGAACCTCTAGTGCAACCACACTAGAAGCCTGGACTGCAGAAGATGATGGAAGTGAAGAAGAAGGCATCAAAGTAGAAGCATGTGCCTGAGATGAGGTAGCATGTGGAAAAACTAGAGGAATAACCTGCTAAGAAGGAGCACCCTGTGCCTGATCGAGTAAAACCTGTGCAATATCTGCATCAACCTCCCAGTGACCCTTGACTCTAGGTCTATCTGTTAGATCTCTGGCAACATGATGAAGTACTCTATCCACACGATGACCCCTCACTTGATCATCACCCCTAGGAGGAATAGGAGTAACAATAATAACTGGGATATGAACCCTAGCTGCTCTAGCCCCTCGATGACCACGTCGTCCACGCCGTCCCCTAATCCTACCAGGGTAAAAGCACAATCAGGTGTCACCTTTTAGGCTAACTTATTAGCACAACTGAATTTTAGTATTTCTAACTAAAAATTAATTTTGGTCAAACATATGGTCTAGCTAGATTCATTCTAGCTAAGTTAGATAAGTGCTTTAACTTTTCCAATTGGAAATATCTATTAAATGCATGTTTTATACCACTTTGGGTCTAATTACCATAAAAATAAAATTATTTCAGAAAAGTGACATTTCAATAACTCCTAATATTTTTAATGATATTTTTTTAAAAATAAAAAAATACCCTTTTGTAGAGATCAAAGTCAAGAATATTCTCATATTGATTTTATAGTGTCTTAATTAGACAATTTATTGTAATTAAAAAATATTTCAAGTAGGTAATTTAACAGTTAAGGAGATGTTGATTCGAAGAAAGAAAGAAATAGTAAATCATATTAAATAAATTTAAAAAATATATGGTGCACTAGAGGAGAGAGTCCTCTTCAAGAATATATATTTCTTTTTTTTATTGGGATAGATTTGTTATGAAAAATATGTTGCAAGATGAAAACTGTTGATTTTAGTGAGTTGGAATTTGATTTGTTATAAAAGAGAAAATATAGGTCACAAACCAAATTTTATTTCTTCATGCACTAGCTATATATGGCATCTATGACATATTTTGAAATTAGGGGAAAAAATGGTTTATTTACATATACTTTTTTGGTGGGAACTAGACCCCTACTTTTCAGCAACTGAAAAATCATCTTTAAAAACTAAAGAAACATATCAATTTTTATTCAAAAAAATTATTAAAAATATTAATCATAAATTTTATCCATTTTATCACATTTAATTAGTTTACATCATCTTCAAATTCCAAACATAAATGTCATTGTTATACTATTGAAGTTGAACAACTTTGATTTGTTAGCCTTTTCCTTTGTAAAAGGGTGACAACATATTGTGATTTTACCCACCACCACCATCTCCACCATCATCATCACCACCATCTCCTGCAGCACCATCATCTCCATCTGAGAGCTCATCAATGGCGAGAACTCTCTCCGCAGGATCAGTGACTCTAGGAAAAGGATATTGATGTATCCAAGCAGCATACTCCTTAGTGACACCAGCATCCATGATGTGTGATCTAGCAGACCAAGGACAATACCCAAGATCTTGGATCTCTCGCATAACTATCCCATAATCCACACATGGACCCCACAATGATCTCTTTGCTTGCACCCGAGCATACATAGCTACTCCCTATGGCATATCTTGTGTGCGACCATACTAACGTAGAACTCGCCAGAAGTAGAACCTCTCAATGATATATGTGGAATGCCCAATCTTCCATCGGGGGCAGAACTTGTAAGGTAGCTCAACATCGTCCTTAGGCCAAGCCTCACAACCAATATATGGCCTCCACACAACAGTATCTATGTCATCAATGACATGCCGCCAGTAATCCAGCTTACCCATATGGATCTGGATGATAATACCCTCATACATCCAAGAAAACGGCCAACCTAGCTGACGATCTCATGCTGTAATAGGACATGTCACTAGGATATTCTCCCAGGTCCAAAGCTATAAAAGGATAGCTCCTGTAGTAAGTGTAGCAGAATGCCTATAAACTGTTATGTGTAACTCGTGGTATAACTAAGCCAAGACACAGGAACCCCAATTGAAGCGATGAGGATGTGCCATCAGATCCTTGAGGATAGGACCCCAACCGACAGCGAACCCATGCTTGCGTCTAGTAGGAAGCAAGAATCTGCCAATCAAGGTGCCCAAAATAGTTGGCAATACAGGAAATGAAAGGAACTATGCCCACTGGATGTGAGCATCACCAATGGTAGGATCACCAAAAACCCATCGACATGTAGATCCATCATATAGAGAATCATAATACACCTACTCACCATGAGTAGGTAAATGGAGGATACGATATACATCCTTGGGAGTAATGGTCATCTCCCCTAGTGGCAAGTGGAAAGTATTATGGTCTGAGTGCCAACGCTCAGCCATAGTAGTGATGAGACCCTGATTCACTCGGAATCAAGGAAGATGCAAAAGGAAGGATAAGCTACAAAGACTAATATGGCAATGATCCACTGCACTCAGATCAGGAATCATACTCCATGATAATGGGTAGGACCCACGAATACCCAAAGACTTTAGGACCTCCTGCAAAAGCAAGTTCAATCACATTAGTATTGAAATCAGTTATTATTTGGATCATTCTAAGTCAATAAAAAATGTTCAAAATATCAAACCACAATCAATTTTCATGTTTCTACTCAGATAGAACGGAAAATTTATCATCACCCATCATCGGAATCTAGATTGACAAATAAATATTCATACTATGACTAACTCATACTGACATCTTACAACTCGCTATAAATGTAAAGTTTGTTACCTTAACCTATCATTTGATCGATGACGTCGAGCAAATTGCAAAATGGACTATAGCAATTTGAAATCATTTTTGGCAGGGTGAAAGCATTATTTCAGGCTTTAAAAGCACTAAAATGCAAAAGTGTTGTTTAAATGTGTAAACATGCTACTTAATGGATTAAAAGCACAACTTGGGGCAAAAATGCTAAAGGAATTTGAAAGCGCTATTCAAATGATTGGAAGCGCTGTTTAAATTGGCAAAAGTGAAAACAAGAGCAAAAGCGTTATTTAACATGGCAAAAGCAGTTTAGGGCCTAAAACTGGCATGTATAAGCACAGTTTCAGAATGTGGAAGCGATGTTTAAAGTCACGAAAGCACAACTTGGAGGGAAAAAGTGTAGTTTAATTGGGTAAAAGTGCTATTTGAAAGTAAAAAAAGGAAAAAAAGAGGGTTTTTACAAGAAAAATTTAGATTTTTTGAAATTAAATGCATTAATCAACAAAACAAAGAAGTTCAGGCACTCACTAGAGGTTTGGAGCCAGGTGGACATTGATATCGATGACCTCGCTCGAATCTATGCTTGTGGATGGGGATTGACATTGTCAAAAGTCAACAGAGGTCAGAGCTCAAAAAGTGAAAAGTAAAAGTGAAAATGAATAGTAAATTGACTTTTTACCCATTTATATAGGCCCTTTTGACCTAAAAAGGGTATCTTTGACCTAAAAGAGGAATCTTTTATCACAATTGACTTAAGAACTTTAATTTTTCATCAAATCAGCCAAAGCTGGGGCATTTGTCATCAAATAGATGTAAAAACAATATCAGAAATGAAATCAAAATTCATTATAAATGGAACTAAATCAATGTAAATTGACCTAAATCGTCAAAATTTTCAAACATCGATCAAATTTTATTCCATTTCTGAGGGGGCATACCATTGGATAATCAACATCAGCAGCATCATCATTGAATCAAGAGATCGACCATCAAATTAGAGCGCAAGCTTTTATCAATTTTTTTTTCATAAATCAATCGAATGGGGCATCGCATCAAGATATATTATACAACCAGGTATCACATCAAAATCTTTCATCAGATCAACCATCATATCAAGGATCAATCATCGAAACGACCATGAAAGAGCAACATTAATTGAATGAACATCATGAGAACCGCATCAATCTCATATCAGATATCAAGAATCGATCATCGATTAATATCAAATGAACATCAAAGATTGACCATCGATAGAATCAAGACCTATTATCAGTAAGATTAGAATATTCTTTGAATTGACATGCTTCGCACGTCAACTCAAAGAGGGGCATTTGTAATCACCTGAAAATGGACAAAGATAATTAAGTAATAAATCAAGGAAAATCAAAGCAAATCAAAACAAATCAAAGCGAATTGAGGACAAGATCAAAGAAATTGAATCAAATCAAACATTTAGCCAATCAAAATTAAAATCAAGCTTTAATTCAAGGTAAATCAAAATTGAGAGCATTTTAATCAAGTTAAATCAAATCAATGTGCAATTAATTCTATTAATTGTATAGTTTTGGATTAAATCAAATTCAACCCATTCAAGGGGTACATGACTAAATAAATCAATAAAATCATTTAATAAATCCTAATTTCTCTCAACAACCCAAAAGGGGAGGGAATTCAATCAACCAATAGGATTTAAGAAAGGCATTTACATGGATCAAGCCAAATTCAATCTCAATCACTCAAAGTGAAAGAGCATCTTGTCCACTCATCTTGTCTACTTGTCCTAGGCTTTGAGGACACAATATTTAAATTGTCTTCAAAGGGTGGAACCAAAGACTCAACTCAAGCTTAATCATAATCAACACAACTACACCCCCTACCCTTGCATAAATCTATAAAAGAAAGACCAAAATCAATCATAATTCATAACCACACATCTGAGAATTGCATAGAACCTCTTGCATTTTATAGCTAGAAAGGCATTTTAGGAGCAATTTAGCATTTCAATTTGAATTAATTATTAACATTTGCTTTATCATTATCATTTCTCATTCTAGGATTGTCATTAATGGTAGCTTGCTAAGAGCTTCACATTAACACTCTTAGATAGAGAGCCATAGGATGCTTAATTGTGCTTTATTTGCTAAATAGAGTATTAATTGTGGTTTATTTAGTCTCTATTTGATTTATTGTATGATACTAATTCTATGAAGGTACATTTCCTTGTACACAATAGTTATTCGTAGTAATTATTTAACATACGCAATGGTACATCATGGAACCCTTGGGATTTTTAATTTGTAAATGAGTTACAATTATGAGTTGTCTTATGCTTCCTAATTGTTATTCATTATTGATTATAAATTGTTAAGAAAAAAAAGAATTATTCTATAAACTTAGTAACATGTTTTAGGTTAAATTCTCTTGGGTTCTCTGGCGGGGCATTACACTTGGTATTATAGCCCATGTTTCTACATTGGGATCTCTGGGAATTTTTTATGCACATTAGGTGTCTTGTAGTTGAAACTTGAAATGAAACAGAGACACATAACTCTTTAGTATTTGACAACCATTGTAACTTATAACCTACTTGTAACATTTTTCAAAGTTGTTTAATTACAATTGCATTTGATGCATCTTACTTAGCTATTTTCTATTGTGTTTGGGTATATTCTCTAACGCGTCTAGGATGTTGTATTCTTGGATGTTGTGAAGAGGTTACTCCCTAGAGGGTGGCTGACACCAGACACTTTTTTATGAAAAATATTTTATGATTGATAATTTATTTTGGTTATTGATGATTCGTTCATGTTGTGTTTGGACTACCATTAAATTTTTAAACTTTCTTATGCCTGGACTAGTCACCTGACTCTCTTTTCACTACCTATTTTTTAACATTGGTCACACTTGAATTACTATTTGAAATCATCATGATGTTTTATGATTTAATATTGAGCTTAGAATTCTCCCACTTGGGTTTTTCCTTTTGAACTTTGTGGTGGCTATTTTGAATATTTTATATTGTTGGCCCTGTTCTGTGATAAGTGTTGTTTCTATCATGTTTATTATGTACCTTTGATAGTATGTGTTAGGGAGGACATCGCATACAATTGTACCATGCTTTAATGTGAAGATGAAATGCATTGTGTGTCCTACATGTTGGTGTTGCGTGAACCTCTCAATTTGTTATTTGATGTAAATACAAATGTGTACTTTGTACAATTAATTTATAGATAAATTATATGATGTTGAATGAATAAAGATATAGATCTATTTAAATTGATTAATAAATAATAATTGATCAATATGATTTTCAGTTTATGCTTAAACCATAATTATATTGTTCTTGATGACTATATATCATGTATTTATTTTCTAGCTTGTTTCAAGACGTCATTTAGTCTTTTTTTTAGTAGAATGCTTTGTGACTGAGGGATGCATATCCATATTTGTTTGTAGGCTTCTAGGAGTAAGCCTAATTCTAGGGGAGGTGGATGTAATACCCCTCCCATGGTTTGCCATTTAGTTTATATGACCAAACTCTTTTAGGCCACTCTTCATGTTGATTATCTGCATATGATGATGTTATTTATATTCATGTTCTTACTGACCCCATACTTGCATGTGTATGGTTAGCATGTATATTTTACTTTTCTATTTTACATTCTTGATGTGGTTAAGGGACAAAGTCGTAGTTACCTGCTTGTGAGATCCACACGATCGGTCGATCCCCACTATTGTCTGTTACATATTTATACATGTATGTACATGCTTATCTTTTATATAGGATTTTAGGTATTGGGCATCAACTTCCTTGAATTACCAGGATGAGCATGCTCTATCACAATATCTCAATGGTAAGAGAGGGGAGATAACAAACAGGTCCAAATCCTAACCTAAGCTATTTATTATCCTAAAATAGTGGACAAGTAGCTTATTTATTACCCTTTGAATTCGTCAAGGTGACATGAATTTGTAAACTCTTCCTTTGTGTTTGATTTAGTATTTTTTATGTAGTCAGTTTCTTCAGGTTTTCATGCCTCTAGGTTTGATGTGATTTTTGTGTTAAAATAGATAAAAGATTTAATTAAAGTTAATTCTATGATTTTATTTTTTTTGATTGGTAAAAGGCTGAAGCCCTAAAAGATTTTTATTAATATAAATAATAATTTTACAGTGTGACCTCGCTCGCTGCAGGCGCTGGTAGGAAAGAGCAGGGTTGAGAAAACCTCCAGCCTTGCCCGGGACCATAGGTCCTATACTTATACAAATTTACGTGGGCATACCCATGACTCGACTTTGTCGAGATTTGTTAAAATACAAAAATTCCGTGGCCATTCCCATGGCTTGATATCAATCGAGGATTTCCTACAAATACAAACTTTCAGTGGGCATACCCACTGCTCGAATAAATCAAGATTTAAAGTTACATTAATTCAAATGCTACTTAAAGGTATACATCTTACAAGTACATACAAATAGATAAATAAATTTAATATTTTGTTTTAGGTTCTTCGATCTTGGAATGATTTAGTTGCTTGCTCGTTGTTAATGCACATTCTCTGCTTCTTGTTCTTTGGATGGAAGGAGTGGCTATCTCCCAGACAATGCTTTCCACCTGAAAAGCCATACAAAAGAAACCTCCATCTCCACTGGTTAACCCTCATCAAGCACTAAAAAAAAATTTCACCACCTTATACTGCATTTCATTATTTTATTGATTAATGATTCTTACTAAAACGGAGAATAAGAATAGATACCCAATTAGATTACCTACACAAAGAGGAAAATTTTATACATAGAAGCTAATATGAAGATTATAGTACTGTTCTTACTTTAGACCAAGTGACCTTGTATACCTCTTGTTCTGATGGATTTCCTTTGTGCTTAATACCTTTATCGTATGGAAATGTTGTTTCCTACCCAATGTTGGCATTTAGGAAATATTCTTAGTAGTGCAATTCGCTCTCCTGGATAATGTATTAATGTTCTGCCAGGTTTCAATTTACACCTAACTGACAATCTTCGTGTAAACTTATACAAAATACCTTAAAAGGTCTGAATAATTTGATTCAACTTATTACTGCTCTCTTCTTACAAACTCCACAGACTAATACGGTTAATCGCTAATATAAAATACACATATTGTTGTTGTTCAGATATGTATAAATATAGGTATACATTTACCCATATACCTATATTTATATATATCAGACTACTTTAAAAAAGAAAAAGTGTTGAGGATTACCTGGATCTGGACATTGCAATTATATGCATCTTAGCGTTAGGCATCACTATATAGATATATATATATACTACTATTAGTATATATGTATCTATATATATAATATGATCTCTTTCCTCAGGATCCTTAAGCTCAAAAAAACATAGTTCTTTATGCTAAATACTTCATAGAGACCGCAGATGCAAATTTCTTTCCATTACTTATACATCTTGATAAAATGAACACAGTTTGCGGACCTACTTCATATTAGAATTACAGGTGCATAGGAAATACTATTTTGATCGTAAGGGGAAGAATACAATATGGGAATTATGTAGAAGGACTAAAAGAAATATATATTTGAGTATTTAGACTACTAAGCTTTGTTAACCACATTATTTTATGTATGATGCCATGGATCTAGCATTGTATCTAATCATTGCAGGTTATAAGGATCGATGCTAAAGGGATAGATGATAATTGAGTGTCAAAAAAGGAGGTGACTAGTAATTGGGAGCCTTCTCTATCGCTTTGATAAATCTATTTAAATTATTGTTAAGGGCCCTAGTGCTTTCTATAATTAATATAACTATCCATAGAGCTCCTATATCCTTATAGGTAAGAAGAGATTCCTATGGTTAAAAAGCCTCTCTATAAGGTTCCTATATCCTAATAGGAAAATCAGTTTCCCAATCTTACTACTCAGGTTAGCACAGGGAAAGGTCTTTGCCTTAACCTATCATTAAAATACCTCTTAAAAACCATAATGTTCCATAGTTACCACTCCGTTGGCCCCTAGATTAGCTAACTTGTTGGCCTCTGTGTTTCCTTCTCTAAAGGTATGTCTGATTTTGTAATTTGAAATAATTTCCATTAATAGATTAATCTCTTCAATTTTTGAATTCAAAACCCAATTAGGATTTTTTTTAGTACGAATGGCATTGATAATAATTTGGGAGTCTCCTTCAATAGTTACTTTTGTAATGTTAAGATTCTTGCATAATTTAAGCCCTTCTAGTGCCGCTACACATTCAGCCATATTATTGGTTGTAGGGCTAATGGGTCTCAAAAATTTAGCGACAACTTCTGACTTCTAGTTACGAATGATCCCTCCAATACCTGCTACCCCAGGATTACCTCGAGAAGCTCCATCAAAGTTGAGTTTATACCATCCAACTTTCGAGGGTATCCATTTACAAGATGTTCCGTCAGCTTTAGTTTTGGGACCCCCTTTACCATAAAGGGGAGGGATAGCTAATTTTGGCCATTTGCATCTGATTCTGTTATCCCAGCTCTTAAAAGAGTCTTCATAGCTTTGTTTGTCCCTGAGTTTTCTGTTAATAATTTCTACGATAGATGCTTCTATCTTGTTTGTGATTGAGTTCCATGTTAATTTTTGATCCGTAAAAATCCTTCTGTTTCTTTCTTTCCATAATTCCCATGCTACTATTGGAATGTTAAAATAATTCTATGATTGATTACTTATATCTTATAAAATATTGGAATGTTAAAATATAAGGTTATTAGATTAATGAGAATTAATTAAATACCTATGTTTATTAAAAAAATAATTTAAAAAGTCTAGTTATGGAAAGTGGAGATTTGATTAAATACTAAGTCTAAATTGGAATTTAAATGCATAATTAAAATATAAAATAATTTATTATTAAATTGCATATTTCAAATATGCCAAAAATTTTAATTTAATTAAAAAAATTGATATCTAAATGCAAAAAGGAGTTAAGTGATTTTAATGTTGAGTTGCATATTTAGAAAACACTTTATTAAGAAATTAAGACTTTACCTTTGAAAACAAAAGTTGAGTTAAAGTGACTTAAGTGGAGAAAAACAAAATAAAAGTAATTTTTTTTATATTTCAGAGTTGAGTTCATCTTGTTTTTGGAGTTTCATATTTTGTAACCCTACCTTGACAAGTTTTCTATATTAGAGGGTTTTGGTCATTACTAGGGACACGTCTATCAGATTTTGGAAGATGGTTGTGTTAGAATAACTGAGAGGGGGGTGAATTAGTTATCCACAATCCCAATTTAAAATGTATAATCCAAAACAATTTACTTAAACTTCTGCAGCTCGGTAACATAAAATACTATACTATCTATTCTTTTACCGATTACTAGTCAATAACAAATAATGATTACCGATCAAATCCAACTTGCAATATGTAAAGTATGATAACAAACAATCACTATAATGAACACATAACACAAAAGATTTAATGTGGAAACCCTGTGAAGGGAAAAACCACCTGGGACCGACAACCCAAAAATGTTCACTCTTTTGAAGTGAGGTCGATGAAGACCCAACCGTGTTAAAGGTTACAAACACACTGTGAGGTGTGACCTTGATAGAGGATTTTAGACCAATCGTTATCGTCCAACCAACATTCACTATGGGGTTGACAAGATAACAATGTTCATTCTATGAATGATACATAAAAGACTTTCCTAGTCCACTCTATTAAGAGATTTCTCTATTTACAATGGTTAAAATGTAACAGCAGTTGATCTGATTACAATACAACTTCAATTGCAGATTATCAAATCTATTTTAAGCCCATTTAAATCCTCTGATCAATATATCAATTTTGTATCAATAATAATCAATGACTTATTGTCACTCGGTAATAACTTTCTGATGCTCAGTAAACTTTGCAGTTCGGTTCTCCTTAACCAGTTTGATCAGGCATACATGAAACTTGTTCATGCGATAGTTCTGCAGTCTCCTTCTTCCAGCATAAGTTTCATAACGAAACCTTAGTCTCTTAAATAGACAAGTAAACCATTTTCTTTTCCTCCATAAGATTTTTCTGCTTATTCTCCTTTGTCCAATTTGCCGCTTAAAACTTCCTCAGTTGATGTGCCAGTAACAAATTTTGATTTCATCCTTTAGATCTTCCTTGAATTATGCTACTCATTGATCTTCATAAAAAACATTATCTCCATCTCTGATTTCGATGTACTTTAAAGCTCATCAATCCTTAACGGCTAAACTAATCATTTAGTTCTTTCTCTCCTGCTCGGTTAACAAAGAAATGTGTCAGTGAACACAAGCTCAATTTATACTATGCTTGGTATACACTACATTGCTCGGTGTATACTATGATGCTTCATCAACCAACCACACTGCCTTGTGTCTTTCAGCTCTTTTCCTCACCATAGATGAATGAAACATAATCAAGTTAATAACATAAGGTCATAGACTCATCAGCAAGTTACTCAATGTATTCCTTATCCTCATCTATCATATACATCTTCCTCATGTAGATATATATGTTCTTCATCTCTTTTACTCCTTTTCTACAGATGTTTAGGTATTGTAACGTACAAAATAAGTATTGTCAAACTAGTTGATGTTAGGATTAACAAGGCAGAAATAACAATTATGTGCAAATATAACTAATATCAGAAAATAATAAACCACACAGAATAGAACACAAGACACACAGATTTAACGTGGTTCACCCAATCCCTAGGCTACATCCACCAACAATGAGTCCAATATTATTATTATCCAGTGATTACAACCTGATTACAATCCGTAATCCCTTACAGCCCAATTCTGCCGCAAGTACTAAAATCATACATAATGAAAAATCCCTAACCCTAAGCCATATTATACAATATTTTACCGCTTTAGGGTTAGAATGAGTTATAAGTAGTCGGCCCAAATAACCGAAAAGTAGTCGGCCCAAATAATCGAAAAGTGTACAGTACTTTCCTGGATAGTACTTTCCTGATTAGTCACCACAAGCTAACAGTTGACATCAATGACAACATATTATTGATTTAATCATATGTCATATCTAATCAACAACTCGGTGATCTCTAATCACAGATCTTCAATTAGGTTCTAAATCAGTTGTAGTTCATCAATCTCTCCCTTTGGCATTGATGGCAACTCAAGTAATATGAAATAAACCATACACATACCAAACATGTATTCTACAACTCTGTGAACAAATGTTGTACAAGCTCTCCCTAGCTTAATATGTTTAATCACTACGTTACTCAATAGCATTACCAATGCAACTTTGACATTCTGCAGATATGATCTTTTCAACTCTCAAATTCCTTCTTCTGTTCTCAGTAACTGATCTTTAGTGCTCTCCCTTTCTTTCAGTTTGTCTCTCCCTTAGATAGATGTTTCAGTATTCTCATCGGTGCATACTATTTCATATTTTTTATCTCTCCCTTTGACAATAATGCTAAATAAACAAATAAACATACAGCTCTGTAGTAGCCATGTAACTCTCTGTTGTCCAGTGCATTCTTTGTTGTAGTGTTGATAGCCTCTATTGTATCTTCTCCCATGGCTTCCTTCAAATCGGTCTTTAGTTCTTTCATCATCTTTCTTGTGTGGACATCTAGAAGCAATGTGGCCAACTTCTTTATAGTTAAAGCATGCTAAAGGTAATTTACCTCTATATCTTCCTTTACCTTTAGGTAACCTTATGGCCATAAGAGCTTCAAGTTCATCAAGCTCATAATCAGTATTGCTATCACTATCATCATTCTTATTTCTAGACTTACCAATCTTTAGAGAAGACATAAAAGCAGATTCAACTGACAATACAACACTATTATCATAATTGTTCAGTTCAAATGTTGTAAGCTTTCCAATCAGATTATCAAGAGTGAGTGTGTTGTTAGGTGTTGACCTATTTTCATGAATTGCAGATATTTCGATGACATAGATAGGCAATAGGGTCCTTAGAATTTTGCTTACCACAGTGTCTTCATCAATAACTCCATCTGATGCTCTAATAGTGTGAACTGCCTCCTTTATTCTATTTGTGTACTGCACAATGTTTTCACCTTCTTTCATCTTCATGTCATCGAATCTTCCTCTTAAGATTTATGCTCTTTCTCTCTTGACATTTGCATCGCCACTATAAACTTGAGCTAGTTTATCCCACATCTGCTTAGCAATAGTACAATCCTTGGTGTCTTTAAATTTAGCATCTAAACAGGCAGCAACAATCTCCATCATAGTAACATTATGTTCATGCTTGTCTCTTAGTTGATTAGGGGTCAAGGGACCATTGGGTGGTGCAAGGTATCCATTCTCCATCAGATCTAGGGCATAATTCCCAATCCCAGATATATGCAGCTTCATTTGACTTTGCCATATTGTGAAGTTATCTTTGTTTAGCTTTGGCACTTCCCTCTTAAACATTTTGAGACCTTTGTGCTGAAGTCCTTAAAACTCTATTCCAAGCAACCAATGCCTTGATACCAATTGTTAGAATAATTGAGAGGGGGGTGAATCAGTTATCCACAGTCCCAATTCAAAATGTATAATCCAAAACAATTTACTTAAACTTCTGCAACTTGGTAACATAAAATACTATACTGTCTGTGCTTTTACCGATTACCAATCAATAACAAATAATGATTACCGATCAAATCCAACTTGCAATATGTAAAGTATGATAACAAACAATCACCACAATGAACACATAACACAAAAGATTTAACGTGGAAACCTTGTGAAGGGAAAAACCACCTGGGATCGGCAACCCAAAAATGTTCACTCTTCTAAAGTGAGGTCGGTGAAGACCCAACCTTATTAAAGTTTACAAACGCATTGTGAGGTGTGACCTTGTTAGAGGATTTTAGACCAACCGTTATTGTCCAACCAACATTCACTATGGGGTTGACATGATAACAATGTTCATTCTATGAATGATACATAAAAGACTTTCCTAGTCCACTCTATTAAGAGATTTCTCTGTTTACAATGGTTAAAATGTAATAGCAGTTGATCTGATTACAATACAACTTCAATTGTAGATTATCAGATCTATTTTAAGCCCATTCAAATCCTCTGATCAATATATCAATTTTGTATCAATAATAATCAATGACTTATTGTCGCTCAGTAATAGCTTTCTGACACTCAGTAAACTCTACAGTTCGGTTCTCCTTAACTAGTTTGATCAGGCATACATGAAACTTGTTCATGCGATAGTTATGTAGTCTCCTTCTTCCGGCATAAGTAACGAAACCTTAGTCTCTTAAATAGACAAGTAAACCATTTTCTTTTCCTCCATAAGATTTTTTCGCTTATTCTCCTTCGTCCAATTTGCCGCTTAAACCTTCCTTGACTGATGTGCCAGTAACACGTTTTGATTTCATCCTTTAGATCTTCCTTAAATTATGCTAGCCATTGATCTTCATAACAAACATTATCTCCATCTTTGATTTTAATGTACTTTATAGCTCATCAATCCTTAACGGCTAAACTAATCATTTAGTTCTTTCTCTCCTACTCGGTTAACAAAGAAATGTGTTGGTGAACACAAGCTCAGTTTATACTGTGCTCGGTATACATTACACTGCTCGGTGTATACTGTGATGCTTCATCAACCGACCACACTGCCTTGTGTCTTTCAGCTCTTTTCCTCATCATAGATGAATGAAACATAATCAAGTCAATAACATAAGGTCATAGACTCATCAGCAAGTTACTCAATGTATTCCTTATCCTCATCTGTCATATACATCTTCCTCATGTAGATATTTTTGTTCTTCATCTCTTTTACTCCTTTTCTACAGATGTTTAGGTATTGTAACTTACAAAATAAGTATTGTCAAACTAGTTGACATCAATGACAACATATTACTGATTTAACCATATGTCATATCTAATCAACAACTCGGTGATCTCTAATCATAGATCTTCAATTAGGCTCTAAATCAGTTGTAGTTCATCAGGTTGCGGTGCTTGAAGTTAGAGAATGGTTTTCAAAGCTAGAATTTTGGAGTGTTTTGATTTGGTCATATTTGTTGTTTAGATCAGTTTGTGGATTCTAGGTAGGGTTTGAAAACCCATGTTAATATTCCTTTCAAAAAGATTGTCTACTTTGTGTTTGGAGTGATTGTTGTAAATCCTGATTATGTGATTGCTTGATTATCCATTATTTTCGGTTGAATTGGTTATCGAGATTTTGTATAAAAAATTCTCTCAAAACATAAAACCCATGTTAAATTTGAGAGATTGTGTTTCTATCAAATTGATTAAAAGAATATGTAAAAGAATTAAATTGGGAAAAAAAATGGGAAAATTATATTATTGGGTTTCAAAACCTATTGAGAAAATAAAATAAAATTGAAAAATGAGATTGCTAGTAAAACCCAAATTGTGTTCACCAGTAAAAGATATTAAAAAAATTATAATATTTATATTTGGTTGGAGAAATTTTATATATTTATTAAATAAATTTTAATTAATTTAATATTTATATAAATTAAATTTTTGGTTGTTTCTTTTAAAAAATAATTTTATATTAAAAAAAACTTTTAACAAGGTGGTGTCGAGGACCCCATCCCCCAACCCCGCATGGTTGTGGGTGATGACAGTATGTCTGCCTCCCCACAGTAGGGGCCGCACAAAAATCTCCCTATTCTGGGTCGGTAGGGCTTGCCATAACAACAAGTCCCTTGCTGCCACACGGAAGGCCCTGTTGTGGGCTAAACCCAGTGGGGATAGGTATAGTGGAAGGGTGGCAGCAGGACCCAAATCCCCCCCACCACTTAAAATCATATTTTTTAATATTAATATATATATATATATATAAATATAAAATAAAACAAAATTTAATTTAATAAAAGTTTTAATTTATTTTTATTTTATTAATATTAAATATAGTTAATATTTATTAATGTTGATAAATTTAAATTTTAAAATGTTTTAGTAAATTAGTAGATATTAAACATGGACTTTAATATCTATTAATTTTTGGGTTAAGGGATTTTTTTAAAAGATATTATGAAGTCAATTTTGTTTTAGGAGAATATTCGACATATTTTATATTGGGAAAATTGATATGAATAGAGATGTTATTTTGGGAATTAATATTTCTATTTTATTTGTAAAACACTTAGTAATTTGATATGCATGATATTTTACTTTAAAATCTTATTACCAAATAGGAAAAATGCATGAGTCATTATATGAATATTTCATAATCAAATTGGACTTTGGAAAACAAATTAAATATTGTATACCTCTGAGACTTATGTGGTGATTTTGTTTGTTGGTGTATTTATTGTTTTCTTTGATGCTGGATTTATGGGAATTACATTGGCTTTAGGAATGGTACACCAAAGGTTTGAGAATTAATTTCTTTATGCCTTGTGGATTTTTAGTGCTTTGTGATGTTGACTTGGTCACGATCATTGTACCCAACATTATTTTGACCATCCTATTTTTATAGGATTTTATATACGTTGCCCTTTGATTTTATGTGGAGAATCTTTATAACCATTTTAAAGTCTCGATTGGGTCATGTATGATTATGTGATATCTATGAGTGATTCGATGTGTTGTATTGTATCTCAATCTTTATTTCATTTGACCTAAAAGGTGATGTCCGTTATTATAATTGAGTTTGATTTACTTGGTCATCTTATGTTCTCTACTATGGTTCTACATTTTGAATGATTATCTTTATGGATTATGTTACTCCATGTTTGGAGATGGATGTTATTGATGTTGTGATTATTGTTGGTTTTGTGATATGAGACTTTGTGGATTGTTATTATCTTTAAGATATCCATTATGGGATGGATGATCTATGGTAATGTCTATATTGAGATGGACAGTTTGATCCTTGCATAGGATGTGATGTTCTTTGTTATGCTTCGTTACTTTACTTTGGAGATTATCACTATTTATGATTTATGAGAAGATTTTGTGGTTTTAGTTTTGTCTTCTCTTTTTTCATTGATTGGAGCATTAGGGTAGGTTATATGAGTGTATAGATGGGAAGAAGCTTATTTTGGAGGGGTCAGAGACCAGAAGTGGCTACCTAGGTATCCTTTGAGATTTACTTAATAAAGTGATAACTTAAATACATTGAGAGTTTAAAATGAATTAATAAGATGTCTGTGTTCCTCACCCATGCCTTCAGTACTAGTATAGGGTAGGATAGTTTGTGAAAAGACATTGGCCACCTATGTGGATTGGATGATGCATCGTTGGTAGCCTTGTTTGTATCAGACGTTACTGATACTATATAGAGTCACTAGGGGGCTGGAGTATAGAGAGACTTCCAAGAAAACTCTAGAGTTTACTCATGTGATGACACTTCCCCCTATGCATCTTAAGTTTCCTACATGTGTTGGTTTCCTTTGGTATTAGTATGGTTACCTTTTAATTTTGAGTTGTACCTCTTGAGATAGAGAGCTTCAAGGATCCCTTTCTTAGTTTTACCTTATGTTGATTTTGGTTTATAATATCTGAGTGGGGTCTGATGTTATCTCCTTAGCACGGTGGGAGTGGACCTTTGTGTTGGAAAAATGGTCAGCACTCCCTTTGGGATTCGTGACATGGCTTAATCACCTCCTATGTATTCTATAAGTCTAGTGGCTGTATTGGGCATTAACAGGTCAATCTTTTGGTGCAACGACAACCACTACTTGTAACAAGTGGTATCAAAGCTTGGTCATAGGTTTGAATCCCCTCGGGTAACACTGAGGGGGAGATTGTTGGAAAAATGGTCAGTGCTCCCCTCAGGATTCGTGACATGGTTTAATCACCTCCTGCATCTTCTATAAGTCTAGTGGTTGTATCAGGCATTAACAAGTCGATCTTTTGGTGTAATGACAACCACTACTTGTAACTCTTTGGTTATGCGAAGTTGGGTGGTAGTGATTATTCTACCATTTAAGATTTTGATGCCCTTGTGTTGGTGCTGGATGATCCTTTTTGTTGTTACCTTTTTCGTGTTCTTCATTGGAGGCTTGTTCATGATGTGTATATTTTTATCAGTGTATCAGAAGTGAGATCTTTCATGCATTATACTTATACTTTGTACTTGGTTGTTATTACATACCCTGCAACTTGTGTAGTGGATGTTAGTTATTGTGTATACCTTATGGTATCAGTTGTATTTATGTTCAAATTTATTTGATCATGTACTTATTTTTTATTTGCACATGTGAGATTTAGTAATTATTTAACATACATAATTCTATGTTATGGAGCCCTTGGGATTTGTAATCTGTAAATGAGTTACATTTATGAGTTGTCTTATGCTTCCGCATTGTTATTCATTATTGATTGTAAGCTCTTAAGAAAAAAAATATTCTATAAAATTAGTAACATGTTTTAGGTTAAATTCTCTTGGGTTCCCTGGCGGGGCGTTACAATTCATATTTCCCATTGATGACCAAGGCACTCATTGGACACTCAAGGATAAGAGACTACATAGACTAGTTCCAAAGATCTGATCAATCGATATATCAAATGAGGTCAAAATATGATTGTGATTACATTGAAGGTGTCACGAGGAAAAAGGTTATCCAAATCTACATTTCATTTTCTCCTAGAACTTGTGAAACATCTCTTTGTCTCATATGCACTAGAACATATGTGTTATTCTACTTCAATTATGGATGCACAACAAAATTTAACATATGTGCTATAGAATTTAATATACGTGCTAAAATAAATTCCATATGTGCTATTATAAATTTCATATGTGCTAAAAGAAGCGACATATGCACTAAACTACCCTTTCTTTCTGAAAGCTCCACTAAAATGGTGTTTCTAGGATCCTAACCCCTAGATAAGGTCAACGAAAGATCAATTAACTTCCTAGAAGGTATTGAAAGCATACAAAATAGTCACTAACATGTCTACAAAAGGTAATATTAACATTGTTAAGAATAATCATATCTTAATCCTTAATAGTTACCGTCACAATGACAAATACAATCACTATGCTAAAGAGAACATCATCATACATGCACTAGATTGTTGAGAAGACATAGTAAGAATATGAATTATGTCTAGAACATCAACATATGATAATATATACTAGCATAAGACCCATAATTCATTTCCATAGGTAAAACCATACATTCCACATAAGTAATAAGAACACATGATCAAAGCATCATATGCATGACTAAAGGAAACAACAATTAATAGTCCTAAAATGCTCCAATTACATCAATTAGAGATTAAGATTAATCATGAACAATATGGATGGATATACATTACATACAACCATGATGATACCACTAATTACATTACAAGAGGTGAAACCATCACTGCATGAGCATATATCAACCATGTCCCCTAACATAAGTACAAGAATAAGCATACAAAGAATGTCATAGTGTCATAATAAAGTTTGCATATAAATTGGGACTGATTGAAAATTGTACTTAGTTCCCCAATAGTGATTGGAAACACCACTTGACTATGAGGAACCCTTAGTCCCTTTCCCATCGTGCTCCATAGATAACTATATGGCCCATACCACACGTGTCAAGCAACCATATAGGGTATACACTTGCACCATAATACAACATCAAGCCATAATAACAAACACATATCCACACATAATTTGAGCATAATGATCATCAAGAACACAATCCATACAACATAAGGTGGAAAAACCATACACAAATCAAGGCACAAATACATACAAATCATGAGAAATATGATCACACGAGTACAAGGAGGATCAGTCACATGCTCGAAAGGGCTACAACCAAGCCAACACCATAACCACCATGCACACATCAAATAAACATAAAATCACTAAATATCCAAAAAGGGTGCATAGTCCAGTAATGGGAGTTCCATCACATGGCCTGACATGGAACATAATGATCCATCGCTTTACCATACCATGACTCATGTAGTGCATATCCCAATGAACATAATGCCCCATCGCCTCACCACACCATGACTCATGTAGTGCCAAGCATCCTATAGACAAGGTGGGGAACAAAATGTACCATTGCCTCACCATACTATGACTCATTCATTAGTAGGCCATAAAATCTAAGTCTACACTATTGGTATTACTCTTTCTTAGTTAGTTTTTTTAACCCCGTTATTTTATGATTCATTAAGTTTTCACTTGATTAACACTCTTCATTGGGTTACCCTAGTGACCCCTTTGTGCCCTGATCCTGCCATTGGAGAGCCACTCCCATCAATGGCTAAACATCTATTCAAACATACAAACACACATGGCAATAAGAAGAGTTCCTCTAATATATGGTTAGGCATGACCCATTACCAAAAAATCCCTCAGCAAAATAGAATGAATCACATCCACAAAGAAGCATGGCACGTTGTCGTCATAACACTTGACAATAACATAATAGTTCTGATTTATGCATGGATCCATGAGTATACAAAAAGGACAATACATATGAGCTTTCGAATGCTTGAGGAGACCTCATGAGTAAAAACCACAAGTGCCAAAATGCTTCCCCAAGATAAATACAACTATAACAAGCCTTCAGACATTAAATCATGCACTCTCAACATAAGAGCCATCTATTTATACAAGAGTCCAACTAGGTATACACAAGACAAGAAATAGTTACATGAAAAATTACAAGGCAACCTTATGCCCAATACTGTACACCTTTCACATAGTACACAATGACCATAATCACACTATCAATATTGGCTCACATCACTTACAACATTTTCAAATTCACAACTACTAAGGCACTATTGGAGCCAAGCAAGAACCAAATGCAAATAAATTGAAATGACATTTACCAATTACACACACACAAGATCATAAATTCACAAGAAGGCAAGAAAACCATATACCATTGCCAAGATACACAATAACATCTCACTCACTCTTAATTAGAGGGTTGTCTGGATATAGTTGCATCCAATTCACATAATGATTACCATATACACTCATTCATTCTAAATGAAATCCTAATAAAACTGTATTAAGGCCATAGAAACCCTATCAATAAAAGAATAACCATACAATTTCCACATTCTTACACATTCAATCCATACCACAATGACAATTGCTAAAAAATGAATGCATCTATGCTTGCATGCCAAAATCACTAAATCTTTAAACTTAAAAAATCACAAATATATGCAAACACATTGATCCTCAATGGATTTGGAACCCCAAAATGCATTCACTTCAACCATACAATGATACCAACAAAAACCCTTGTTTCTCAAAATTTAATGGAAAATAATGAAATCTTCACCATTTAATCTCACACAAGTTTGCAATATAATCTAAATCACTAGGGAATCCCTTTCAATCAATTTTATAACAAGGAGTTCAAAAAAGAACCAAGAAATTAGGGGAGAGTCATACACATACCTCCATTTTCTCAAAAATAAAATAAATAAAATAAAAGAAATTGAGAAATCTATCACCAATCAAGATGAAAACTTGAGGAAAGAATGATTTCAGCATGGGGAATCCATTGAGAAAATACCCACAAAAAGATCTCAGCTAAAAAATCCTCCAAGAGCCTAAATTCAAATTCTCAAAGAGGATTTTTTCCAAAAACTTCATAAATTAGAAAAACAAGAATGAATGCCATAAGAAGACATCCAATTTTTGATATATTAAAAAATCTCACTATTAAAACACAAGACACAATATGCATTTAAATTCAAATTATAAAATTAACTCTAAAACTGAGATCTCATAATCAAAAGATTAAAATCAACAATTATAATAAAATACTTCAAAATAACATTTGTCGACAATAATAAACATAATTATAAAAATTAGCTGGCGAATTCACCGAACAACCCAATGCAATTAAAAATCTTATGTCAACCCAAGGACATAATAACAATGTAAAACTATCCACACACAACCAAATCATATATCTTAGCATTACCAAATTGGGTCACCAATTGTTACTACCCAGTAATTGGCTGGCCAAAATGAACACAGTGGCAATTTTCATCCAACTAGGCACGATAATTATGGCTAAGGGATAAGTTGGCCATATGATTAACTTTGTATTAACCACCATTGGCGTTGATATATATGTATATCTTTTGGGCACGCTCATAACTACCAATTCAGGGGAAGTCAATATTGTGTACCTAGCATATTCGTACAATAGACAAAGCACATGTGCATATATGATATTTATTGGATTACTGAGAAGGGGGTGAATCAATAATCAATGATTCTTTAAACCTTAAAACTTTCTCTGATTCAACTCGGTAACAACTCAGTCATAAAAACTTTAATATTAATCGCTAACAGTAAAATAACTTTATCAATCAACAATAACATTCACAATAAACATTCAACACATATAACACCAATATTTAACATGGAAAACTAATTTGGGAAAAACCACTATTGGAATTGTCACCCACTAAAGAAATACTCTTCTGAAGTATGCTTGGTTAAAAGACAATCTTGTTAAAGATTACATTGCACATTGTTAAATGTGACCCTGTCAAGGGATTTGCCTTAGATCTGTTAGGATCTTCACCCTGTTAGGAGTGACATGGTTAAATCTCTTCAAACACTCTTCTAGAATGCCACCTTACTAAAGGATTTATACTAAGACTGTTAAGTCCACTTGATTAAGAGATTTTTTTGCTACAAATGTTAATAAGCAACAATATAAAAATTGATCTGTAAATCTGCAACTACCTCGTGCTTAGTCAGATCCCTTATGTACTCTTTGTCTTCACTTTCACTGGCCTCAACACTTCATCAAAATATACTTTCAAACTCAGATTTCAACCTTTTTCTTCTTCACTGCATCACTCGGTTACACATCCACCTTTCAACTTTGCCACCTCAACTTTCCATACAATTTCATCCTTTATATAGAATTTGTTTTTGCCTCTTAATCTCCTTTATTACATTTTCCTCTTATTATTCTCAACCGTTAGATCATCTTGATAAACTGATTCCATGAATTTGGAACTCGGTAAAACATTTTATCATCACCTCATAAATTGAACATTTCTTGGAACATGTACCTTCACTTTTTGTCACTTAGATATTATTGTAGATCATCATCTTGAATTTTCCTGATCGTAGATCTTTTTAAATAACTCATCCTCATCCTTAGAATCTTCCAGATCACTGTGGCTCATCATTAAATATCATTCTGATCGTTGTATTTAATTTTTGTTCCTTTCTCTATGCTTAACTTCTTTTCCTTCAACCAAAATTCCATTTTCTTTGCTTGGTAACTAACTTCATGTACTCAGTGTGTTGACTTGCTTTCACTTTAGCGAAACTTACTTTCCTTTTATCAAATAAATTTTCCTACTCGGTAACCAAACTATTTTGTTTACCAACTTGACCAATCTCTTTTATTGACTTGATATAATCAAATGTAGAGTATAAAAGAACTAAACCAATATAACCTTATCATTGTCCGATCTATATTAGTTGCACAATTAAGTTCTTCAACTTCACAACTTTTCACTTCTTTTTCCTTTACTCATTCAACTTATATCATACTCCAAATGATCTATTAAAACTAAATATAAACCAAAAATCAATTGCTTGACATCAAAGACAAAATCATAACTGATCTAATCCATCTACAATCTTGTATACCTTTGATCTTTGTCGGTCTTCATCATCATCACCATCAGTTATAGTAACAATCTCCCTCTTTGGTGTTGACGACAACACTCATTGTCAATTGATGATGGCAACACTGTACTTAACAATCTCACTCTAAACTTTATCTTCTTTCTTTCTTCTGATTCCATTCTCCATCTTAACTGGTTATCCTTTCTTTCCATCTTCTATCTTCTTTGTGTTTGTTAACTTATTCTCCTTGTAACCATATACTTTTGATGTCTTTGTAATCATAAATAGTTTATTCTCCCTCTTTGACAACAATGCCAAAGATACATAATCCTGAAAATTTGTTTAGGCAATGGATCATACTTAGTGTGTACTGATATCTCTTTGCATACATAACCATTTTTCACAACTTCAGACATCTCCTAAAGAGTGAACACTAGCATCAACTCACAAAATAGATATTATAATAAATCCTTGAATTGATGCAACATGCATCATGCCTAAGTAAATATTGGATAGGGGAAGGGCCCCTAATTTACCTCTGAGATACTAAAAATCATCCTTCGGTAGTGGCTTGGTGAATATATCTGCTATCTGCTCCTTTGAATTCACATACTCCAATATCACATGCTTATCTTAAACTTGATCTCTCTAGTAATGGTACTTGATAGAAATGTGCTTGGTCTTGGAAAGCATCAGATTCTTTGATATGTTGATAGGACTTGTATTATCACAGTAAATAGTAACTGGATCGGTAATCTCTTCAACAAAAGATTTACATAATGTGTTATTTGCTCCAAAAATAATATCATCAACAAATATTTCAGCAATCAAAATCTTATCATTACTGTCACATTTCAGATACAAATAATTGTTCTCACTAGTTCTTTCAAATGAAATCTTGATCAAATATGAATGTAACCTTTCATACCATGCTTGGGGTGCCTATTTCAAACCATATAATGCCTTGTGAAGTTTGCAAACCATGTCCTTATTAGTATTCTCAACAAATCCTTCTAGTTGTTCAAGATAAACTTCTTCTTCAAGAATACCATTAAGAAATGCATTCTTAACATCCATTTGATAATATTTAAATCCTTTATAAGCTACATATGCTAGTAGAATCCTAACTCCTAATATAGCAATAGGTACAAAAGTCTCACCATAATCAATTCCTTCTTCTTGTGCAAACCCCTTGCAAACCAATCTAGCTTTGTTTTTTATTACATTTCCATGTTCATTCAGTTTGTTTCTAAAAATCCACTTAGTACCAGTAACATTTTTATCTTTAGGTCTCGGTACCAAAGTCCATGTGTTGTTCTTTACAATTTGGTCTATCTCTTCTTTCATAGCTCTAACCCAATCTTCATTGTCCAATGTGTCATTTACTTTTCTTGGCTCAAATTCAAAAATCAAAAATGTGTTATCTCTCAACTTACTTCTTGTCATAACTCCAACATTCTTGTCTCCAATATATTTTCTTGGTGAGTGATGTCTTCTCACATACTTTGCTAAAACATGCTTGGTAGGCTGTGCTAGTTCTTCATTTTCAATATTTGATGGTGGTTCTCTTTGTTTAGCTTCCTCCTCAGATTGTACTATTGGTAGGGTGTCAAGAACATTAGATTGAACATATACAAATCGTTGATCTAGTCCTCAGGTTCCTTTTTGTTGTCTTCGTCATTTTTATCTGCAAATTCATCAATCCTTACATTTACACTTTCCACAATTTTATCAGTAGCCTTATTTAAGCACTTGTGAGTCTTTCTCTTTGTAGAATATCCTAAGAATATTCCTTCATCACCTTTATGATCAAACTTTCCATTTATAGCATCCTTGAGAATATAACATCTACTTCCAAATATTTTGAAATAACTTATATTTGGTTTGTGACCATACTAGATTTCATATGGAGTCTTGTGTGTACCTTTCTTTAGTTGTACCCAGTTCAATGTATAAGATGCAATATTGACTCCTCTCCAAAATGTTTAAGACACTCCCTTTTCAATCATCAGTATTCTACCACAATCAATTATGGATCTATTTCTTCTCTCTGTTATACCATTTTTCTGTGGTGTTCTCAGTGCAAATATATGTCTTTGTATTGCATGTTCATTACAAAAAAGTGTAAACTCATTGGATGTAAACTCACATCCTCTATCAGATCTCATACATTTCAATTATTTTATAGTCTCCTTTTCAACTCTTTCCTTATACCACTTAAACATTTGAAAAACATCATATTTTTCTTTCAAAAACATGACAGGCATCATTCTTGAATAATCATCAAAAAATAAAATGAAATATCTATCACCATAGTAGCTTTGTGTTCTCATAGGTCCATACAGGTCAGTGCGCACTAACTCCAAAATACCTTGTGTAGTGTAAGATTTTATTGTAAAACTTGACTTTTTTTTATCTTACCAACTTGACATCCTTTGCACATGATATTTTTAGGTTTATCAAATCTCGGTAGACCTCTTACTCTATTCTTTTAGCTCACCTTAATTAAGTTTTCAAAGTTCACATGATAGAATATCTTGTGCCATAACCATACATCCTCAACTTTAGCAAATAAGCAACTCTTTGTAGTAGTATCAAGGTAGAATAAGTTACTTTTGATTCGTCACTAGTGGCAATCAAAATTCCATTCTGAACAAATACTTTTACCTTTCCATTATTAAATTCTAGTCGGTGACCTTTGTTATTCAGTTGTGCCATACTCAACAAATTATACTTTAGTCCTTCAACCCAACAGACATCATCACATTGTGTATTATCCATCAAAATAATAGAGCCTTTACCTCTCATAGGATATGGGGAATCATTACCAAATCTAACATAACCTCCATCATGATCTTCAATAGTAATGAACTTATGTGTGTCACTAGTCATATGATGTGAACATCCACTATCAATTATCCATGTATCATTCTTACCAACATGAGAAATTAGAGCTTTTTCTTCTCCATATCTTTCTCATCAAAATCATCCTTGATAGAAACATACACAACCTCTACACCTTCATCATCATCAATATCATCACCGGTTAGTCCTTCAACAATGTAGCATGACTTTTTACCTTTGTTCTTGAAATCTTGGTATCTCCTGAATCTGTTTTCTCTTTTGTTGTTATCTCGATTGTATTTCTTCTCATCAGTATTGTTGTCAGGACATCTAGATGCAATGTGGCCAATGTTATTGCAATTTAAACATTTCAAGGGTAATTTACCTCAATATTTACCTTTTCCTCTTGGTAGCCTCCTAGCTAGTAGAGCTTCAAACTCTTCTTGTTGTCTTTCCTCTTCATACAGACTCTCTAGATCACTCTTGCAACTTTGAAATCTTTCACTTGCACTGCTAGCATAACCATCACTAGACCTAGACTCTCTGGAATTTAAAATATTCAAACATGACATGAATGCAAACTCAATCTTAGAAGTGGTGGGTAAACTATTGTCAAAATCATTCAACTCAAAAGCAATCAACTTACCAATTGTAGCATCTAGTGAAACATGCATATGAGGAATGGATCTCAGTTCTTGTATTGTAGACACTCAGATGACATATATAGGCAGAAATGTCCTCAAAAATTTACTTGTTACATCTTCTTCTTCTATATGTCCTCTTGCATCTCTGATAGCACTTACAATCTCCTTCAATCTTGTACTATATTGTGTAACATCTTCACCTTCTTTTATTATCATAGAATCAAATTTTCCTTTTAGACTTTCAGATTTTGCCTTCTAAACATGTAAATCTCCATCATATACTAATTCAAGCTTGTCCCACATCTTTTTTGTTGTATCACATCCTTTTAGATCATTGAATTTTAGGTCAGTGAGAGAAGAAGATATCTCAATCATAACTTGTGTGTGATCTTTTCTTTCCCTTGTTCAACTATCATAGGCCCAAATGGTGGTGGTGAATACTCATTGTCAAGATAGTATATTTCATACTCTCCAATTCCATATATGTGTAGCCTCATCCTTCTTTGCTATGTAGAGAAGTTGTCCTTATTCAACTTTGGTGCCTCCCTCTTATACATCTTCAGATATTTTACTCAAGTCTTTCAAACTTATCTCTTTAGAGTACTTAGCCCTTATACCAATTGTTGGATTACTGAGAGGGGGGTGAATCAGTAATCATTTATTCTTTAAACCTTAAAACTTTCTTTGATTCAACTTGGTAACAACTCGGTCAGACAAAATTCAATATTAACTGATAACAATAAAATAACTTTATCAATCAGAAATAAAACATTCAACACATATAACACCAGTATTTAATGTGAAAACCCAATTTGGGAAAAACCACTGTGGGAATTGTCACCTACTAAAGAAATACTCTTTTGAAGCATGCTCGGTTAAAAGCCAATCTTGTTAAAGATTACTATGCACATTGTTAGATGTGACCCTGTCAGGGGATTTACCTTAGAGCTATTAGGATCTTCACCCTGTTAGAAGTGGCCTAGTTAAAGGTCTTAAAAAACTCTTTTAGAATGTCACCTTGCTAAAGGTTTTACAATAAGACTGTTAAGTCCACTCGGTTAAGATATTTTTCTGCTACAAATGTTAATAAGAAACAATATAAAAATTGATCTATAAATCTACAACTACCTCTTTCTTAGTCAGATCCCTTATGCACTCTTTGTCTTCACTTCTTTCCTTCACTTTCATTTGCCTCAACACTTCATCAAACTCTACTTACAAACTCAGATTTCAATCTTTTTCTTCTTCACTGCATCACTTGGTTACACATCCACCTTTCAACTTTTCCATCTCGCTTTCCATTCAATTTCATCCTTTATATAGAATTTTTTTTCCCTTTTAATCTCCTTTATTATGTTTTCCTCTGATTATTCTCAACCGTCAGATCATCTTCATAAACTGATTCAATGAATTTAGAACTCAGTAAAACATTTTATCATCACCTCAGAACTTGAATATTTCTTGGATCATGTACCTTCACTTTTTGCCTCTTAGATTTTATTGTAGATCATCATCTTGAATTTTCCCGATCGTATATCTCTTTAACTAACTCTTCCTCATCCTTAGAATCTTCCAGATCATTGTGGTTCATCATTAAATATCATTCTGATCCTTATATTTAATTTTTGTTCCTTGCTCGGTGCTTAACTTCTTTTCCTTCAACTGGAATTTTGTTTGCTTTGCTCGGTAACTAGCTTCGTGTACTTGGTGTCTTGACTTGATTTTACTTTACTGAAACTTACTTTCCTTTTACTGAATAACTTTTCCTCCTCGGTAACCAAACTATTTTGTTTACCGACTTGACCAATCTCTTTTACCGACTTGATATAATCAAATATAGAGTAGAAAACAACTAAATCAATATAACCTTATCATTGTCTAATCTGTATTAGCTACCCAATTAAGTTCTTCAACTTCACAACTTTTCACTTCTTCTTTTTCCTTAACTCATTCAACTTTTATCATACTTTGAATGATATGGAAACTCAATATAAACCAGTAATCAATTGCTTGGCATCAATGACAAAATCATAAGGGATCTAATCCATCTACAATCTTATATACCTTTGATCGCTACATCGGTCTTCATCATCATCACCATCAGTTATAGTAACAATATCAAATAGTGAAGGGGATCGAGACATTATGTAGATCTCACAAGTGAGTGACTATGAATTCATCCCTCTTTGTACAAGCACAACAGACAAAATTAACTTCTACTAATATCATAAGCATAATAATAATTTAAACATTAGAAGGTATATATGCAAGTAACCATCAACATGAACATCCTTTTATCTATTGGAAACACATTGTGCATATACAATCATTACTAAATCATCTGAATAAACCTCATATAATCTTAGCTAACATATCATCCTAATCTATTATCCACCATAATTATCAAATAACCATTTATTTAACAAGAATAATTAATGTAACCATATATGCCATTTCATGTACAATAATCATCATACACCAATTCTGTAATCATAATATAGAAATACATTAACACTGATATATTATTATGGTAGATATGCTTACCTCATCTCGCAATCAAACCAAGGTCCAGAGTTACATTACCTTCGTACAGAGACAAGGTTGGAGTGGCACCACAACTAATATTACATAAACTCATAAATCTATATATTACATGTATATTTTATTGATGACTCTAATAGGACATGAGTATATTCCATTAGAAGTAAATATAGAGCCCTCAATTTTTTAAAGAGTTTAATGCTATTGTAGAAAATCTAACTCATACTATATTTCATCAGAAGTAAATATAGAGTCCCAAAACTAACACTCCAAAATCCTTGAACATAATCATATCTTCAAGGCTACGAGTTGTCATATATGAAGGAGAGGAAAAGGTTCATTTATAGATTATGTATTTTGAGGAACCTTAATTCCCAACAACCATGGACCCAATTTGAGTTCCCATAATTTTTATTTATATCTCGATTTCTCACATGTAGAGTACAAAATTGAATGCTCCTCGCACATGTGAAGACTCTTGGAATAGTATTTAACCCCATCTTATTATAAAATCTATCAAAAATTGTCATATATTTTCATGATAGTGAAAGATGATCCTACATGCTATCATAGCTATCCTAAATAGTTTTATATTCCCATAAATTCTCATAATAGTAAATAAATTCTCTCCCAATAAAGACAAGTGGTCAACTTTGATTATTTCAATGCTCCTTTTTTTCAATGCTACCTCACAATATATATTCTCATTCAATAAGAGAGTAATAATTAAATATTTATCTCTCTTCCCCCTTTTGGGTGTCTACCTTACCCTCTCTATGATTTTTGAAGATATACATAGAACTATCATCCCATTAAAATTAAATGAATCACATTAGACTTAGAATCATAAAGTGAATGTCACATAGTCTTAATGATCCTGAGTCAATTTATTTCAACAATATAATAATTTCTTATTAGCTTATATCAACATGTTTGAATCACGATTCAAGTTGTTTTATTTAAAGATATGCCCTAGGTTACTAGTTTCATACTAAATCATAGAATGACAACACATTTGATTTAAAAGGAAGGTGTTGAAGCAATTGATGGTCTTAGATATACATCAACATTTACATTAGCATTCAAGAATAAATATTACATTCATCTTCCTTCTATGCATTCAACATAATTGTATTCAATCATCTAAAAAATAGTATTAGGAACATGTGCAAGGAAGATAAAAGTATCACACTTCAACCCTTACTATAGGTGTTCTTCAACACTATATTCCCCATTCTAATATCTAGTAGAGGTGAATTAGATTGTAAGTTTGTAGGTGTGAAGGACATGATGATGATTGATGGACAAGTTCATGGCAATCATCAAAGGACATAAGAGTAATTCTCTCTAGGATGATAAATAATGGAATAGGGTCTTTAAGGTGGTGTGCTTTCTGCGATGTTACACATGCAACACTGTCAAGTGCACATGTTAGGCATTTGTATGAAATGAAATAGTAGGTGATCTTTTTAGTATTTAAAGAAAATATTTTGTCTATATCCACATGTTAAAATATGGGCATGACAAATAGGGTCTTTCACAATCATTTGTACATCATTTTAGCCCTTGATTCAATAGACTGTCAATAATAAACACAACATGTCAACCAACATGATGCAATTAGATAACTACAAATCTTCAATTCAACCTTAGTCTTATATGTTTTTAAATTTACATGTAGCAACTTAATAGGTTAATAATTTAATAATTTAATATACCATCTCATTAATATTTCCAAATTTCAACATCTCAAATTATATTTAAAGGGTTGTTTCATTTCCCTTCTATTTTATTATTCTTAATGAATTCATATCTTTAGAATCATTCTCCTTCTCCACGACTCTCGAAGACACACTACCATCTTTATTAATTGAGCTCAATATTTTTAAGTACAATCTTTCAATATGCTAACTTAAATTAGGTTTAATAATATCATAAAAAGACAACTTTATCTAAATAAAGAAGATTACAAGGACTATGAAAATCCCTTTTTAATTTTTGATGTGCTCTATTACGTTGAAACACATATATACTAAATCACATAAAACTTTTTGATTAGTTTAAGTTGCATACACTTAATTAGAAGGAAAATTGACACGATAAGTCAATTTCGTGTAAAACTTTAATCAACCCTCATTATGATAAAGGAAAAGTAGGTAATGTTTTTATTATTAATAATTAATTAGTATTGAGGAGGTCCCAATAGAAAACCTTACATATCCCATCTTAAAGAATTTAAGCATTTTAAGTACTTGAGACTTTTTGATTAGTCTGTGTTGTTAGGAAAATTGACATGATTACTTTTATGCAAAGGCTCAATGCTCGATATAAAAGAAAAGTTTCTTTTTTAAATTAAATAAAATTGAAAATGACCCAATAAAAATCTTTATCTCATTATTTTTTTAATAGAAACAAGTCAGAATGCATAAATGTCACAATCTGAATAAGCATACATCTAAGGGTCCAATCTGTCAAGGAGATCAAATCCTTCAAATTATCCTATCTTATAAATTTAGACATCTTCTACAAATTGATAATCTGCTGATTCTATTGTAGTTTTATATTATGCTAATTGAATATAATTATGGACAATACAGATAGTATTTCTTGACTATTGTTCATTGTTAACTGCCGATTCTGTTATATTTTTATATTATTTCTTAATTTAATATAAAAAAATTAATCTTAAATGTTATAATCTACAATAACCTACCATTACAAATATTCATAAATGCAAAAGATTATTACTCATAAACCTCCGCCCCCCTCAAAAAAAAGAAAAAAATAGTAAAATACCACACTCTAGAAAGTACCTAATTTCAACAAGCAAGACCAAGTCCAACATTCATCTAAAAACATAAAGCTTAAAGTGACCAAACAACACAAATATTTGGAATAAATTCTTTTTAATGAAAGTATTGCTAATAAAAAACACATATACGAGCCTTCGAAGAATTACACTTCTTTGTTTGCTTAGAATAGAAGGTGAACAGAAGGAAACCTTTAACACTTCTCCTGAAAAAATAGTTTTTGTATGTTCGGCCTGTTCTCTCAGGTTCGTTACTAACCTTTACCTATTTGAGATTCTTTTATTCTACTCTGCTATCTAATCTGTCAATTAACCGGAAAAAAGGTTCTGTGTTTCTCGGCATTTCACCAGGAGGGAGCTTCTCTACTGGCATAAGATATACAAGGAGGGCCACTCTGGTTGGTTTGTTCTGCTAATCCATTCAGCAGATCACAGTTCAGGTTAGTGAATTTTCACTTCAGTTGTAATTAATAAATCAAATATAGTTGTCATTAGGCTAGTTCGTAGCATTTTTTGAATTGTAGGCACAGTTTTTTTTCTGTATGTTTCACGGGATCAATTTTTAATTTTAATTTCTCAAATTGGGTTTTCTGTTCACTTTAAGTTTTGTTAAATTCACATTTCCTTAAGAAAGAGGATTTAATTATCAATGTTCTGATCAAGCATTATTGTTGGGTGGTGTTATAGATGTTTGTTGGTTTGGGGTGAAATAGAGGTTTTAGCTTTACCTACAGTGGTGATCTCTGCTATTCTTAGTTAGTTCATTGCCCTGGATTTGTTCGACCTTTGACTTCGTTTATACAAAAACATTGTTTTCGTAAAACATTAGGGTTTTTTTGCCTTTTCTGGATCAAATCTTCATTGCCGTGTTTGCATTGATTAGGGGTCCATATTTTTGGTTTATTTGGGGGATTGGTTTTAGATTGTTAATTGGTTCTCCATTTGAGGGTTCTGTTCCAAGGGTCCACTTTTACTTATGCTGTGGTGTCCTGTTATGGGTTAGTATATGGCTTTGGAATCCATGATTTTTGCATGTGGGTTTTCAACAAGACGTCCAAGGCTAATGGAGATGAGCTTGTAGCTATGCATGAACTGATTATTCTTGTTTCATGGAAACCAATGGCTTTGGATTTCGATTTAGAACGATGATTGTTTTCTTTGTTTATCCCTATGGTTGGATGTTTGTTTAGATTGCACATTCGTTAATGCTATCTGATGTGATTTATTATATTGCAGAAACATGGCATCCAAACAAGTGAGCCCTGCAGTTATTCCTACTGCCTCTATGGTATGTATGTTCCATCATGCTACTTTTATACCGAAGCTTGGAACAAGCTTGATTTGTCGTTAAACTGCTAATGAATACTGATTTTGTTATGTTGAGCTGACAGGTTGGGAATGCCTTTGTGCATCAATATTATAATGTTCTACACCAGTCTCCTGGGATGGTACATAGGTTTTACAATGATTCCAGCAAGCTAGGTCGCCCTGAGCCTAGCGGAGAACTGAGTTGTGTAACAACCATGGAAGTAAGTTAATATCAATTGCTAATGATAGACACTCTTATGTAGCTCTGCATATAAATTGTTAATTTATTATTGTAATTATGCCATGCTTTTGTCAACCTATATGGGCACTTGGATCACTGCAAGCTGTTTGTTTTTCTGATTCCTAGTTGTTCTGATTCAGGCTATAAATGATAAGATCATGTCGCTGGACTACGGTGAATATAGGGCGGAGATAAAGACTGTGGATTCTCAGGACTCATATAATGAGGGTGTTCTTGTGCTGGTAACTGGGGCTCTGTTAGGAAAAAATAATATTAGGCGAAACTTTACACAGTCTTTCTTCCTAGCACCACAGGAGAAGGGCTACTTTGTTTTAAACGATGTATTTAGGTATTTGGAAGAACCCCAACAGCTGGAACTGAGGTCTGCATTGGATAATGGTGTTTCTGATCAGGCTGCTGAATCTTTTCTATCTGAGGAAGGTAATACAACTGTTTCTTCTCACTTTGGATTTTTGGTAAAAGCTTAGGTCTGCAAGTATCTGCTGCTGTTATCTGTTTTTTGAAGTTTGCTTTTCTTTGCAGTTGAACAACCAGCTCCGGCTCAAGAATTTCAGGAAAATGAGCAACAAGCTCCGCAATTGGAAGAAGATTCTCCTGAAGAAGAAAATGTTTCTCCTTCAGAACATGGAGATGTGTTGGGTGGAGAAGAGGATGCGTCACCTTTGAAGGCTGCTGAAGTTGTTCAGAATGAACAGCAGGTGGCTGCTGAAACTCATCCCGTAGAAGAGATGCCAAAAAAGTCCTATGCATCAATTGTAAGTTTAAATTTAAGGGTATTTAGATTCTGATTATTCCAAGGGTTATGATGTTTTGCTGGATTCATCCAGCCTTGATTAATTCTTTTTACAACAAAAATCTATGGACAAGAACTCTATTGTGACATCAAATGAAAAATACAGTTCGATCCTGCCTAAAGTTGAAGACTATCTTTTTGAAACTTTTATTTCTGATTTCTTGATATTTCATCTTTAATTCCACAGGTTAGGGTTATGGCACCTGTTCAAACACCAGTTAGTGTAAGGATAGTTCCTGCAAATGTTGAGTGGCAAGCTCCTGTACCTCCACAAGAGCCACCTGCTTCAGAATCCTTTGCTCCCGCTTCTAATGCTTCAGAGAATACCAACTCTACTGAATTGGAAGGTTATTGTGGTTTATCTCATTTTAGAATTTACAGAATTTGTCAATGTTTTTCTGTATGATGGATGGGAAATATTGAGTTGATTTTTCCCTTAAGTTTTCATTAACCTTGCCATTACCAATGCCTTTCAGGTGATGGACGTTCAATCTATATTAAAAACTTGCCTCTGAATGCTACAACTAATCAGCTAGAGGAAGAATTTAAGAAGTTTGGTCGTATTAAGCCTGGTGGTGTTCAAGTTAGAAGTAATAGGGTAAGGAATTAAAATGTGCATATTTCTTACAATTTTCTGGTATTTTCATGTTTATCTTCTTATACTGCTGGAAAACTTGTATTACAGCAACAAGCATTCTGTTATGGGTTTGTGGAATTTGAGTCCTCGACTTCTGTCCAGAGTGCCATAGAGGTATTTTTATCAAAGTAATTGGATTTATTTGGTATTATTACTCATCAAAATAATGCTTGTTCAGTTTTTCCAATTTTGTGCATATATTATATTTTCTTTAGCTCTGTTTTGCTTTCCTTTCTTCTTGATTATGCTACTATTGTTTTGTTGCCTTATGTGATGCTTATTGGATGGTATATGCTCCCTAGTAGAAGACGTAGCAGTTCTTTTTAAGACAGACCTCATTTTTCCTCTCTATTTGCTGTTCTTTAGTACTGTTGATATTTCTTTTACAGGCATCACCAATTACCATCGATGGCCGCCAGGCTCAGGTTGAGGAGAAGAGGCCTACTGGTTCAAGAGGTATGCCACCGTGTGCATTCAATGAAGTTCATATTAAATAAGACTCTTTAATGTTGTAATGAAATGTCTTAACTTTGGACAGTCACTCGTGGTCGTTTTCAAGCTGGAAGGGGTGGCTTTCGAAATGATGTAATTAGAGGAGGTCGTGGTGGTTATGGAGGCCGTGGCTATGGAAGAGGTGAGTTTGTAAACAGAGGTGACTTTGGTGGTCGTGGTCGAGGTTCTTCATCAGGGCGTGGAGGTGCTACTGAAGGATACCAGAGGGTTGATCAAGTTGGCAATGGTGCCAGGGGTGCTCGACCTAGTGGTACAAACCAGACAGCAAGGAATGCTCAGAGGTTTAGTGCGGTGAATCGATAATCTGATGAAATTGAAAATGTGACTCCAGAAGTACATTGTGTCAAGTTTACTCATGATCATAGTAATATTATGGTGTTGAAGATTTAAAGGCAAGCTTCCATTTTTGAGACAATTTGATTCCTTTTCTCTAGCACAGGGCGTGGTTTCGCCGATCAGTTCTATGGTGTTCTTGGGGCAGAATGCACCAAGGAAAATTCAACTTTGTTAGAGAATTTCAATCTTGTCTCCATTCCATCAAAATTTGAAGCTATCAAAAGATTAGAGTTGATGTGGGAGATAATCATATATCAATTGTTGGTTACCAAGAAAATGTTATTCAATAGTCCATTTCATTACAACAGGAGCTGGAAGTTTCTTTATATTGTAGGGTCTTTGAAGAGATTCTTTTTAGCATATTCAATATATTCAATTTTGTTTCAAAGAGAATTTTGGTTAAAATATTTGAACCACCACAACCATATTAATCATAGCAAAAGCTTGACCATTTAAATAGGAAAAGCTTGACCATTTAAATAGGAATTGGTCAATGTATTTTTTTGTACTTTTGATAGTGGTAATGAATTATTTTTGTAAGTATATGCTTTATTTTTTGAGCAGAACCTTGTATAAGAGCGTTTCTTTGAGTTTTGGAGACAATGGGATGCAGTTTTGGGGATGCCAAGACTTATTGGGATTTTGGTGGGCAGAATTTTTTTTGGGGATGGCAAGAATGTTTGGAATTTTGGTGGGTGGCATAAGAAAATTGGGGATGGTAAAACTTTTCCAGACAACAGATTGTGCAATTTAAAAAAATATAAAATTGCTATTGATCTAGATTCACTGATCGAACATTGAATGACATTGCCATCTGTATCAATGCGTCATGATTAATTCCGAGCTAGAATTATATTGTCAAATTGAAAGTGCTGAAGTGAACTCTAAAACTCAAGGCAGCAAATAGGACTGCAATTACAACTGTAAATACAAATAGGGATATAAGAAAATGCTCTTTTATAAAAAAATTGGGCTGTTATGTTACTATTTTTTCATGTTTATGGAGTCTGGAGATGCCCCACTTCCCTCTGCTATCCTTTCTTTGGGATGGGGACGCCCACATCTGATGGGTGTGTCTTGAGGACTGTAATGGAATGTTTCTTCCTCGTCCACTTTTGGCTTCATTTTAATTAGTTAAAATGTACACTAAAATATAAACATCAAATAACTTAAAGATAGAAATCTTTTGTAAGAATTCCACGTCTGACACTCTTGTTTCCTAAGAGGTTGAAGATTGGGAAGATAGTTTTTAAATGTGAGAAATTCATGTACATATGAAAAGGGTTTGTTCTTTTCTTGATATCAATGGCTTCTGAACAGAGGTTCAAGTAAACACATGCAATTGTTGTAGAACGAGACAGTGTTTTTTATGTGCTTATATGAGCAATGCTATTGGACTAATTTTGAAGAGAAAATTGATCGAAGAAAGAAGCGTAGCTGTTCTCTGGTAATAACTAGTTGTTGATGGTGAAATCATCAGATTGGTATGAATTTAATTGTTTGGATAGGTAATTACGAGGGCGGATTGTTAGCAAATATGAATGTTCTTTTAGGTACTAAAATTGGCTCTTTGTCCACTGGTAGATTTCTATTCTAGATTGTTGTTCTCTCTGTATGGCGTATTCTATATGAAGGTATTTGAACTGAATGTGCACTCTAGGTGTCCATTCCCTTGAATTGATGTAACTGTGCATTTAGTTAATTAGCACTAATTATATGTCTCTATGTCTAGACAGCAGATCTCACATTTTGTTTCATTGCAAGGACCTCTCCATGATTGTCATGTAAATTGAGAATGCCACGGGTGGCTATAGAATAATGATTTGTTTGGTAAAACTCAGTTTCACATAGAGAAGGTATCGATTGAAATTCACCTTGAATGATGGAGGTACAACCGTTAGTACAACTCCATATATGATATTTTTCAGTACAATTCCCTATGGGATATTTTTTTTTGTTTTGACTTGCCTAGTAATTTATTTGAGTCGATTGTATCTCAAGTCTAGAAATGCTGAAGTGAGTATAATCAGATATTCACTTGGATGTTGCATTGGTTCATTACATAATCTTGACATAGTCTAGACTTCCAATCTGGACACATTTGTTATAAGAGCAGAAAAAAGTCGTAAATTGGAATTTTACTATCATAAATAACTTTGTGGATGAAATACTACATAAATTTCTTAGAGCATCATGCAAAACATTTATTTGACAAATTGTACATGGGGTCAAACTCTTTCTTCATATAAAATAAAGACGAACACTTTTAATGATGGGTTGTATTCAAATATAGTGAGGTGTGCAATTCATGTAAGTATGATCTTGTACAATTTGTTTAGTAGGAACACTTCAGGTAACTAGTTCTAGAGAGAGTGTACAAAAATATGGAATCAGTGATGAAATGTGACATTGATTATTGCACAAGAGAGAAAAGCCATTTACCCTTGATATATTAGAAGTAGGGTAGAAGGATTTGATGTAAAGAGCTAGGTAGCACATGATGTCAAGGATGAGTGGATTGTTCATTAAATCTTTGAGGAGTGGGAAGTTTATGATGGAACCCATTGTAGTGAGATGATTAAAGCATCCTAGATAGAGCTTGGAAAACATGAAGAGTAATTGGTTTATGTGGATGAATCTAGCTACTTAATAACTTGTGTTGAGGATTACAAAGGGATTGTGAGAGAGCAATTCAATGTGTAAGATTGGCATAGTAGAAAAATATGTTCCCAATGTCAAAAAATGTTTGCATAACCATACAATTGAGTTGTAGAAGTTACCGGTGCAACAAAAGATTGTGTGGGATGAATTTGTTACTAACACTTAATTAAGTAAATATGGGATTCATTTAAGATGTGCACAATCTATTAATAGATGACATTGGTAAATACGAGTGCCACATGATGGACAACTATAGCATAAACCACAATTGAGTATATTTATTTGTTGACACAATGATTAATACACACATTCAACTTAGATTAGGATACTACATGACATTGGCAAGTATTTGAAGTGACTTGGCATACTAAGAAAGTATTGGACATTATAAAAAGACTTAATTGTTTGCAATTGCTTTGGGGAGGTACATTTTGACCTTTTTTGTGCTAAGAAAAATCTTGCGGAAGTCCACTAAGGCTTCATTCATGAGTTTGAATGCTTGTGTAATGCTGAAAATCACACACTTGTAATTTCATATTATATTCTACACTCATTTGGGCATCCTTGTCTTCTCCCTCTCAATGCCTATGGTTAGTGTCTTTTGTGTTGTTTTTCCTTGTATTTGTGTCCTAGTTGTCTTGTCTATATTTTTGATTGAGGTAACGACGGGTTTTGAAGGATACTCGAAACCCTTTACAAGCTAGAAGAAAGATAAAGCATTAAGATCAACAAAACTACAACAACTACCCATAAAGAAGCGACAGTTCCAAAAAAGGGCAAGCCCCAAGGTATACAATAAGTTCCAAACTTTTAACACAAAAAAGCCAAAAAAATTGCTAGCTCAACAACCAAACACCAAGAAACAGACCCAACAGAGCAAATCAGTCTAGATTTCTAAGGAACTCCTCGGAGTCCACCAATAGGCCATGTATCTTCTGGATTGATTCATTTAGGCTCGAGAGATCCTTATGCGGGGAGGTCGTCTTCTTCTTAGTGCTAGATCTGGTTCTGGTACCAGGACCTGTAGTCTGCTCTTCCTGTTTAGTGTCATCAGAAATGACAAGAGCCTTGGAATCCGTTTGATTACCTTCTAGCAATGCATACAAAGCAATCAGATTATTGACAGTGGATTTGATTCCCTCATTATTGAGAGTCAGTAACTTCCTGAGCATAGTATCATTATTGTTGGCTCTATTAAAGATGGGAGTGATATTTTCCTCAATAATACTATTGATCTTATCTTCCAACAAACTAGAATTTTCAGAATCCTCAATAAAAATATTTTTATTAGAAACATTATACATTGCAACGTCATTTCTCATTTTATCCAAAGTTTCATCAAGCACCTCATACCTAGCATCCAGGGCTCTGTACTTCACCTTGAGGTCTTGGATTTCATGGAAGACCCATTTGTCGGGGTTGATGGATAAAATGGCTCTGCTTCTAGCCGCATTGAGGATGCTCATATTGGTGACTCTTCTAGGATTAAAGTCTTGTTCCTCGATATCAGTAGTATCCTCCTTGCTCTGAGTGTCCATCTTCTTACCCTTATTAGAAAAATCCTCACTATTAGGGTTCTCAGTTGTAGTTTTATGACAGGCATCAGAAGCCCAATTGACAGTGGAATCGACAATGTTGGTTAGATTCTCAAGAAGAGACAAATCCTTATCATTCTCTTGAAAAATTCATTTCAGTTTCCTCATTGCTAGTAGCATTATCTTCCTCATCAGATTCCCTTTCGATATTCTCCTCTTCCATCTTACCTTCCTCTTCGTTAGCACCATCCTCCTCTTGATGGATATCTTCAGCAAACTGGTCCTGGTCCGACAAATTAGCAATATCCCTTGAAATCTCCTAGTGGGAATCCTTATCAGAGACATCCTTGGGGTCATCAAGAATGATATCTTCATTATCTTCCATAGGGTTAGGGCTCAACACCAAGGTATCCTTATCTTCCTTATCAACCATAGGAGATTCATCCTTAACCAAAATCTCCTTATCTGTAGGCACCTCTGTTTCTAGGCTATCATCATCAAAGTTGATGTCTTCACCATCATCTTTAGATTTCATGCCTTCAACCTCAACAAAAATAGAGAGGGACTCTTCTTTCTTAGCTGGTGTAGCCTTTCTTTTCTTAGAGGAGGTCAAGCTGGCTTTCTTCACAGAACTACCCTCAATAGATTTCCTTTTCTTCTTTCTTATCTACTTAGCAAAGGCTCAGGGACCTTATCTCTTGCGTACTCCGCAATAAGAAGAATCAAGCCTTCGTGAAGGACCGACGAGCTATACTTAATTCTATTGTCCATAATACTCTGGTTCAAGGAACTTAACAAAAAATAAGAAATGAGACCCTAATATCATGGCGAAAATGATTTACCAGGACAAAATGAAAATGATAAACCCTAGTAAATCTTCCGTCTAAGGTAAAATATTCCATAATCACCCTCAAGATGTGTGCCCAAATAAGCTTGATGTTATTAATACTAACACAGTCAACATTAGCTCTAACAAGTATAGCCTTTTCTTCCACTGTCTTAGGAAAATCTTTATAGGCCTTATTTCCAAATTTCCTATCTTTGAAGTAATTCATACCTTCATTCGGCAAGCCAGTAATTTCTGCAATCAGGTCTAGAGTCAACGGGAAGGATTTGCCCCCAATGTGCACCACACCATTGTCCCAACTAGCGACAAACTCTTCAGTAATACTTTTGTCATTGCCATGCAAGTGGCTGAGGTATTTGTTGATCTTTCCCTTCTTAAGTTTTTTCCAAACTGCTTTCTCCTTAACCCATTTACATTCTGAAGGTTCTCTCTTTAGATCCCCTCCCATGTCTTCCGTCATACACTTAGGCTTGTGAACAAAATTCTTAGAATTAAGCTTCAACTGGTTCAAACCAGACTTTCCAAAACAAGAGACACAAAGCACAGATAAAATCTTTTTTCAACACAATAAGCCTTTTGAGAACCCAAAAAGCATGTATAAAAGGACAATTAATAATGAACTTGCACTTCGCTTGCCTTTTTATTTGATGAGTTCTTAAGATCTGCGTTAAATCACTGAATTTCATTATTACTCTATATGATTCCATCTTTTTGGTTAATCTTGTCATAATAAATGAGTTGATTAATGTCATCATTAGTGTTACAAGTCCCAAGTCACTTGCGGGTGACGTCACTTGTAACCCCAATATTATCAAGCCCATCTACAACCATGTTGGTTTCATGATAGTCATGGGTTAAGTGAAATCTTTCAAAATTGTGAGCAATATTTTTAATTTTTTCTATTATATGCTTAATAGTCCATGACGGTTTAGAAGTAGCTTTGATGTTATTGATGATTATTTAACAAGATCAGATTTCCACAATCCATTATGATACAATATAGGTTTTTGGGTTCGATTGTGTGTTTTTTTTTAGCATCGACGTTTCGGATCACACTCCGTGATCCATCATCAGGAAGAGAGAGTGTAGGATAGAAAAGTAAAAATAGAGAGTGTTATTAATGATGTTAAGGGAATCTCCCTCCAGCTATAAATTCTTACAACGTATCTCCTCTGCCAGCATGATAGTATTGAGAGCCACCATAGCCTTAGCTATGTGATTAGATTGAACTCCCAAGGGGAAAGCAATAGCTCCAACACAATTACCTGCCCAATCTCTTAAAATACCACCAGCAGTAGCATTGCCCAGATTTCCTTTGGCGGCTCCATCGAAGTTGGCTTTGAGCCATCCTTGGGGAGGAGAGGACCACATCACATCATCTCTGGGATGATGGGCTTTAGAGTCATTTAAGAAAAATTGCCAGTTTCTGATATTCTCCATATTCTCCTGAGAGGAAATCAAGGAGGGGTTGTTGATAATCAAATTAAAGTTTTCCTCCAGCCCTCTACAAATAAGATTCCCAACCAACTCAGCTATTGCAGACTTCTCCCTGAACACTCTATTATTTGTCTCCTTCCAAATGTGCTAGCTCAAATGCAGGAGAATCAAATTCCAGAAAACTTTGGCCAATTTGTTTGAAAAGGGACAACTCCATTGAATAATTGAATCCTGCCAAATGAGAGGGAAACACCAACAAAATTTCCATTTGCTAAGATTAACCTCCTAGACCTTTCAAGAGTAGGAACAATGAAGCATAATATGATCACAAGATTCAACTTCCTCCATACATAAGAAACATCTATTAGGCAATAAGAAACCTCTTTTTGAAAGATTATCAAGGGTTAATGGTTTATTTTGGGCTAGAAGCCAGAAAAAGAAATTAATCTTAGGAATTAAAAATTTAAACCAAACCTTTGAACACAACAACCTAACTTCCTCCGCAACAATCAAATTAATGGCCGAAGCAATAGTGTACTTGCCATTTGAATTAGGAGCCCAGATTATTTTGTCATGGCAATTGTCATTAACAAACCAATTTTGTAACATCAAATAAAGAGGTTGAAGCTTTTTGTCAAATTCTCCCAAATTGATCCACTTATTTCCTCTCTAGTAATTGCTAACCTTATCCCCAAAATAGTCTTTACATCTAGCTATAACTTGGCTCCACTCTTGATCTTTAGTCAAAGGGTCTGGTTGAATCCAATAGTCCTCCCATAAGTCAATTTTCCTACCATTTCCCAGCTTCCATCTGATACCTTTAAGAATAAGCTCCTTAGCATTGCATATGCTATTCCATATATAAGAGCCTTGCACTTACTCTCCTAAAAGGATGAAATATTCAAGAGAAGGATAGTTGAACAAATATTTACTCATGATGATAAAATTTCATTCTTTGCTCTCACCATAGACTCTCCATATTTGTTTTGCCAAGAGGGCTTTATTAAAACTTTGGACTATTCTCAACCCAAGACCCCCATCTTTTTAGGCTTGCAAACCCTGTCCCAAGCCACAAGACTTAATCTTTTCTTTTCTTCCACCCCTGACCATAGAAATATTTTTTGGATCTTTGAATCATCATCACCAATTTATGGGGTATTTTGAAGAGGCTTAGAGCATAGACTGGCATATTTTGTAGAAAAGACTTCAACAATTGAATCTTACTCGTATTACTTAAAAGGGCTCCCTTCCAACCCACCACCTTCCTATTAAATCTTTCAATTGTGGAAAACCAGAACTCATTAGGAGGTTTAGCACTCATGGGAAAACCGAGGAAAGAAGAGGGAAGAACCCCTATACTGCAGCCCAATATATTAGAGATCTTCCTTTGTCTTACCTCTGGAGTATTTATGAAGAAGAAAGAGCTTTTGTTCCAATTAATGAGCTGGCCAGAAGCCAAGGTGTAAGTAGTAAGAGAAGCCTTCAAATTTCTAGCTTCCTTAACAGTTGTTGCCCCCATTGTGATAGTATCATCCACAAATTGCTCATGGGAGAAAAATGTTCTGGCCGAAGAAGATTGGAGACCAGTAATGAGCCCTTCTCCCACCAGCTTACTAATGTATCTACCCAAACACCCAACCATAATAGAAAACAAGATGGGAGATATAGGATCACCTTATCTTAGGCCCTAGGAGGATCTGAAAAAATTTGAGGATCCCCCATTAACAATAATAGATGAAGAGACTGTCGTTACCAACTGCATGATAAGTTTGATGACTCCTTTGCCAAAAATGACGCAAAGGAGGGTGAGTAGGGGCCAAACAAATGGCACACCCTACCTGATCCACCTTGCTCAACAACACGCGAAAGCAACAACAACACAATGAGAGAGAGAAAGCAAGATCATTCATATATTAGCTTCATTCAAATTGATTCATATATGCTGGGCTATAAGGCCTTCTCGGTTACGACTAGATATTACAATGAATTATAGAAGTCCTCAAACATGCGAGGATCTCCCAACAAACTTGATTCTACTATCTTCTATCCTCTATCCAAAAACTAACTCCTAAACTCTAACCAAACAAATATACTTATACAAGAGGCTGCCGAACTGAGTTGGCCTTCAGATCCACAATCAACAGAAGGAACAGTTAGATCAGGGACCACATGCTTCCCAATGATGGATACCAGCATTAAATCTGTGACCCATAATTAATGCACAAGTCGGCCTCAACAGAAACTCAAAATAAACTACTTGGCAAGCAAGGATGATCGAACAAAGATAAGCATCACCGAGTGCCAATGAAACAACCGACCGCCCAGGAGATAACCGACCAAACTTGGTAACCAAAGAAAACCGACCAACTACCAAGCCAACTCGATCAAAGAAGGAACCGAGCAACACAAACAACCTTCAAATTTTTTTTGGTGACACAGGATTGCCAAGGACCCGAGATGCTCCTGCATCAGACACCTGGGGTTATTTAGAAATGATTTTCCGAATCATTCAGTAGGTATGATCTGAGCTGCATCCAACTCAGACTATGAAATCCATGAACTGTCTTCAATCAGTCTATTCTTCCACTTTACTAGATATTCCATATTTTTTTTTCCTCTTGTACTCTTGCCAATTCTTTGCTCCAAAATCTGTTCAACTTCTTCATTCTGCTTCTTGGGATATTCCATCGGTACTGTCATGTCTTCATCAGGTTCATGATGTATGCACCCTAAAATGGTCACCTAGACTTTGGGCCCCCATTCATCAATTTATCAATTTCTTGAATCAATGCTTTGTAATATTTTCAATTCAAATAAATTTTCTTGATCAAATTGTAATTATTTTAATATTTCCTAAGGTTTGATCATTTTATCCTAAGCCTCATTTAATTAAAAGAAAACTTCCCTTTTAATTAGATAAATCATCTTATTAAAATAAAATTCTTCTTTTAATAAAATCCCCACTTAAATCTCTCTGTGTTGAAAAAGGAAATAAAATAAATAATAAATAAATAAAAATCCCTTTTTCTCTCCACTTTGAATGCACACACTTTTAAATGGTGGGCCTTTTTCATCTTTTTGCCTCTTAAATAATCTTGAGCACATGGATCAACCAAGATTTAATCTTCACCATTGCTCATTTCTTTTTGCCTCTTAATCTTGACCGTCCACTTTCCTTTATAAGGAGCCTTCTCCTTCTCATTTAACATGATAGAAGATTTTTGTATTGTTATGCTGCAGGTTTGGAGAGCAATTTTGGAGAAGATTCTTGAGCACTTAAGCTTGGATATTGCAACTTCTCTTTTCTTGTCTTCTTCTCTCATGCCTCCATGACAATCCATTTAGATTAATCTTGCACTTGCATATTAGATTAGATTCATATTTCCTTTCATAGAATAATCTTGCATAAGCATTTCCTTTCATAGATTAGTTTGCTTTCATGCATTGTTATCATTTAGAATAGCTTTCATTTTCATTTGCATGCATACTTGATGATCATGGAGACTAGCATTTTTGCTTTTCCTCTTTGAATCTCTTATTTTATGGTGTACTTGCATGGGCACAAACTAGGTCTAATCTGAGGGCCTTCATCACAAACCCTTGCACTCCATGAATAAAGAGCTATGAGTCACCATTTGAGACCTCATTCTTGAGCAATCTTGAATTTAATGACTCATAGAAGTGTGACAACATTTTAGTACACATTTTTGGCACCCATCGTGGGGCAAAAAATTGCATTTCTTGCCTTATATTATTTTATTTTATTTTTCTGACAATTTTCGTGCGTTGTTCGTACTTCCATGCGTCTCTGTTATGGATCCTCGCGTGAAGTTTCTCAATGTATCACGCAAAGTTTTGCTGGTATTAGCATTTCTATGCGTGACAAAGTCATTTTCTTGCGTGAGCCTGCGTACTTTCTCACATGGGCCTATGTACTTTCTCGCATGACACTGTGTACTATCTCGTGCAAACTTTCTGATAGCGAAGACCTAAAATTGCAGATTTACTTTTTTCGTGCTATTTTCTAACATTTAATGTTTGTTGTGATTGTTTCCCTGATTCTGATTGCTGAGGCAACATAGCATTGGATTGCAGATCTTTGGACCCAAGGTGAGTTGCTATAATCTCTATAACAGTTAGATTTTGGGCATAAAATGAATCTCTCATGTGTCTAGCTTGAGTGTTTATTGCTTTCATAAATGACACTTCAATTTTGGGCTCTAAAAAAGAACATAGATTCACTTTCTTGCATATGTGTTTCACATAGTAATTAGGCTCTATGAACACTATTTGTGGCGTTCTTGAGAGAGTGGGATTCTTGCGAAGCTCTTCTTGACGATAGAACCCTTTGTAGGTAGGGAGGATATTGTTACTATCTCACGGTCTTACTTGGTTTAGTCCTCAACATTGATCGGTACGTTCTCTCTTCGTCCCACTTAGAGATCTCGGTAGACATTGTTGTTGACATTATGAACCTTGGTGAGGTGGTTTCAATCTTAGCGTGTCAATGAATCTTGTTTGCTATGTTTGGGTGAAGTGAAGAGGCTAGAGGATAATGCTCTACTCCCTTTTTGGGTAGTACCAAAAACTCAGATCCTTGAATCTAAACCAAATTCCCATGTGGTCCTTTTTGCGAGTCACCTTGTTAGAGAGGGTTAACCGTAGTGGACACTCCCTTTGTTGGGTAAACCACGTGGATGGAACCTCAAGTGGTAATAGCCATTTTTGCCGTGGTAGCAACAACCGCTATACAAATGTCCTTGTGGAAGAAATCTCCACGGGTGTAGTTTCTTGTTGGGCTGTCAGATCTCCTCAGCATCTTCAATTGATTAAATTTTTAGAATGTGTCAAAACCCCGGTGCGCCTGGATTGGAGTTCACCCTCTTGAGATTGCAAAAGTTGCAGAGTCAAACCATTACTAAGAACCATAGTGCAACCAAATTTTTACTTGCTAGGACTATGTGTGTGGTTGGAAAACATTTGAAGAACATACACAAGTAGAATCTTTAAGGAGTAGCATACTAAGTCACTATTCTTGTTCATGTGCAAGGTTGCTTTGTCCCTTGCCCATTGTTTGAAGACATTGTTTGTTTGAACTCCTTGATCGTTGTCTTGCATGCTTGATTGGTGACAAAAATTTGTTGATGCATTTACTTGATCTTTTCAAATGAACAAAAATTGAGTTCCTGAGTTCACAAACTTGTTGTCAAGCGGTCTGATCTTGTTTTGTCGCCTGGCTCTATGCACATTCTTGCGTGAGCCTGGTATTTTCTCGTGCAAGATTTCATTTTTCTCACCCGATCCCTAGCATTTCTTCACATGGGATTGCATTCCCTCGCGTGACATTGTCCTGCAATATGTCAAAACAGTGAACTGATTTGTGTCATTTCCAGTCTCCCTTGGTCGATCTGGATTATAGTAGGTCACTTACCTCGCAGTTGGAAGCCTGTTTGCACCTTGGGTTCCCATGTCTTGACCTCTTGGATTAGTATTCTTTGATTTCACAAGTGACCTTTCTTGGAATCAGTTAGTTGGAGATCATCCTTGTTGAGAAAGTAAACCTTTAGATTCTTTGATAACACGCTTGGAGAGTTTCAGTAATCTCTTGTCCAATTCACTTCCATCCAAAATCAATTTCAATCAAATATAATTTGGGTAAATCATCCTCCTAATCCATATGTGTTAGGATACTTATCCGTTCATTGGGCACCTCTGTGGCAGTGTTGGTTTATACCTTTTGCAAAATTTCTATCTTATCATCTCTCTTTTGGACAATTGAATGCTTTTACTATCCTAGTTTGGTACCAACGCTTCTTAGGGTCATCTTATCACCTAAGATTTTTTCTTTCATGTCGGTTAAAACAAGATATCAAGTAAACCAAGGAAAACAACCTCAAGTAGTCTTTGACCAATTACCCTTAGTTCAAACTCGCCAAAAATGTAAGGGAAAAGAGCCTGTCTTTGATCAATCCCCTAGGAATACCTCAGAAGCTTGGTTTGATCCCAAGAGTCATCTTAGCGAGTTGAGCACATTCTCATTCAGATATGGATATGAGTTACACAATGAATCGAAGGGAGAGGGAAGAAAGGGATAAAAGTCTTGACAACATATTGGAAAGACATAGAGATAACATTCTATTTGGTAGTTCATCTCATGAAAATCAACCGGTCCCATCTCTTATTTCTACTAGATATTTGGATGTTCACCAAAGGACTGAAAGGGAAATGAAGAAGTCCTATCAAGAAGAGCAATCACAACATGACAATCAAGACGATGAACCTTATGATACTCATATGAATGTAGCATATACCAATGACTTGTTTAAACATTCAAGACCAAGTTCACCACTCCAAACAACTTCAAGATACACAAGTGAAAGACTCAAGAGGATTGAGCATGAAAAGAAAGCCTTATTAGATGAACAAGCTACAAAGGACGAGAAGTTTAGACTCCTAGAGTCAGAAAGACAAGCCTTATTGGAAATAGAAAGGAGACCTGCACAAGAAGAGAAAGATAGACTCTTGGCTCAACAACTCAATGACCAATACAACAACATGTGTGTTGGTGGTGGAAAAAACTCTCCTCCATCCACTCCTCCTAAGACTCCACGAAGTAGAAGGTATTCAATATCACCTTCACGATCTCCTAACCCTAGAGGGAGAAGGGCTTCACAACAAGAACATTATAGGAGACAAACACCTCCTAAGAACTCAAAACAACCTTCTCAACATGCTCACCATGGTTTATGTTAGAATTTAATATTTCCTTGGTATATTTGTATTTAAAGGATAAACCAAGGTATCCTAATGTATTTGTCCTCTAGTCCAAGTGGGAGGACATGTAATATTTGTAATTTCTTTTATTAAGGAAAATATATATTCCTCCTTATGAGGAATCCTACACTTGTCTCACACACTAGTGAAATGTGGCATTCACAAAAATGAGAGTTACACTGTAACTCCTTTCTCACATCTCTATTAAGAGATGACTCTCTTTCTCTCATCTTATGAGATTCTTCTTCTTCTTGATTATCATTGTATGAGCTTGGCTCTCACTCTCACTCTCTCATTCTTAGGCTTTTTGTTGCCACTTTCATTAATATCACGGGGTTTTTTTTATGCTTTTCCCCCTTCAAAATTTTGTCTCCTTTGTTGCTTATTTTTTGGTGAATGCTCCTAGTTTTTGCATTAATTCATGGTAAATATTCTCACTCCTATCTCATTGGATTAAACAATTTCCTGCAATTCTTTATTTTGTGATTATCATTTTAACATGGTATTAGAGCATGTTGGTTTAATCATTTATTGAGTGTACAGGTGAAGGAGCTACCATATCTTGGAGCACTCCAATATCGGAGACTCTTGAGAGAGTTCATTACTAGCTTTTTTTCTTATCTCATTAAGAGAGAAAAATTAAATTTTTTTTGGTTTTGGCTGGTTTACCGCCAAAACCTGTTTAACTATTGGTTTCATTATTGTTTTAATTTGTGCAGGTTTGGTTGCATTTCTAATAAAGTTTTTTTTATACATATTAGTAATCAGTGTTTCTTTTTTCTCTCTGCATGCGTACCTTCTCATATTGGTTTATTATCAATATCTTAATTTAATATTATAATATTATAATATTATAATATTATAATATTGAAAGCTTTTAAAGAGTTAAAAGTTTCTAAATTCGATTTCTTGCATGAATAGAATTTTTTTTCAAATTGCAATTATTAGTTTCTAAATTTAGTTCTATTCCTTGTAGGCGTTTTGAAAATATTTTCATTACATGCGTTTCTTTCTTCATTGCATTTATTGTGTGCGCTGCCTTTCTCTATAATATTCTAACTTTAGGTTTTAGGTTTTTATTTGCATGCGTTTATTCTTTTTTCATATCTCTGTGTGTTCATCTTAATCATTGCTTTGATTCTCTACATGCATTGTTTATCATTTCTACACTATTAGTTTATTGCATGTGCTGTTAATATATCTCCTTGCATGCGATGCCCTTATACAAGCTTGCCTTTTCTAAAGGTTGATCTGGTTATTATTTTTGAATACGTATCTATACCTGGGTGGCAGGAAATATTAAGGGTTTGTTTCAGTTTTTTTTTCATTATCTTAGCTCTATCTCTATCACATTAGAGAGCTCTGTTTTTTCTTTATTAAAAATCTATGCTAAAGGGGAGACCTAACTTTATAGAGTGTTGTAGTTTGGTTGACTAGTAATCTCAATTTCATTGCAAAGACGATTGCCTTGTTTATAGGCCGCCTTTCAATTTGATTGCTGAGCATATTGTATCTCTTATATATGTTTATCTGGCCACATTAAATGTTCTCATCTCTGTTTGTTTATTTAAGGTATTTATATCTGCTAGTTATTGTATATTCTCAACAACGTATCATTTGTTTTTAGTTACTAATGTTATTGGGTCTGAGTCTGAATGGATGTCTTTGGAAATTGTGGATTTGTAAATTACTTCTAAAATCCTATTGCGTGTATATTTGATGATTGAATGATTTGTGTAGTCCTTTGATGACATGAAATACTAGTGGGTTTTATTAAGTTGAGATATAATCTTCTCTGGTTTTGTTTTAGCATATTGGTGTTTCCGCTTTCACAAGATTCTGATAGATTAGATGTGTGGAAGATTAACCATATATGTTGGTTCTGTTCTTAGTTTGAGATGACATATCAGAATCCTGTTCTTTTAGTCTACAATAGTTTGTGCATCTTTTAACTTCTCAATTTTTTTTTCCTGTGCAGGGGTCTCTGTGTTGTCTCATGTGTTTTTTGTTCCCATCATTGGGCGTTGGTTTGTGCTTTTGTTATTCGGTGTCGTGTGTTTTTTTTTTTTCTCGCATTGCATTCATCTTAATTGCGACTTTGGTAGCTTTATGGTTTTTTTTCTCTACTGCTTATTTAATTAATCAAGGGTGTTTTTGGCATTTTCTTCCTTTGTGCTGGTCGTAGCCTTTCTCTGCGGTTTCTTTTGTCTTTTTTTGCTCATTTTTGTTTCATTTATCCCTAATCTCCCGTGCGCGCCATCTAAAGGCTGTTCTATTTTTTGAGCTTTTGTTTCTTCTTCAATCTTCATCACCCGGTTGCTAGCCTCTGCCGCTTCAACCTTTGTTCTTCCCTCACCCCTCTGAATCCTCCTCCTTCTTCCTTTATCCTTGATCTTGTCGCTTTGAGCATGGGTTATAAAAGCTTGGCCTTTTCAATTCATTTCCCTTTGCATGCGTTGTTTCCTTTTAGAGAAGGGAGAGTTTGCTTTTTTTTTTGGTTTTTGATTGCTGTTTAGTGGCGCCTTCTACCAGGCTGGTCATTTGATCGTAGAGCTTGGTTCTGTCATTTGTTGTTTTGATTCTAGGCGTGATTAGTTTGGTTTGAGTGTTCAGTTTGATGACTCAAACAATTTTATTGTCCCAAGGTGTATCGCGATCCTCCACCACCTCCCAGCATTTTAACGCGTTCCTCCATTTGAAACTTTTGTTTTTTTCAGCCCCCTTGTATCTCTCATTCTTTCCTTCAGTTGCATGCTTGTTTCTTTTCAAATCGGTTTAACTCCTTTGCATATCAATGAAACTGCATATATTTGGCAGAATCGACTAGTATTTTGCCAAATATTTTGGCAGATCGACCAGTTTTTTTTGCCAGTCTTGTGAGATGAGCTTTGTATCGGCATTATTTTTATTTTCTTACTGTGTTATTAACTTATATCATTGTTATACTAGCCTTGTCATACTCATAGCCGGTAATTGGTATTAGTTTAATTTTCTTTTGTGCTTCATTTCTCAAGTGTCAAAATAGTTTCAATATTTGGAGGTAGAGTAGTGAATCTAATTTTTTTTGATAACTTGTTTAGATTAGTCTGTGGCTTGGATAAGATTTCTTTGAACATTATCGGGTTTCATTCACCACCATTCAGTTTGTGGCCGATCTTTCTACCTTTGAGGCTGCCCAGATTCTTTTTCATCACTTCTTACTTGATACATGCATGTCTGATGTTAGTAAGTTCTTAGCTTTATCTCTCGTTAAGTTAGTTGAAGATTTTTCTATAAGTAGTCTAGAGTCTGAGATAATTTCTTTATTTGATCTGATTACTGTGCTTTGTTTAATCCCTAGAAATTGCAGTTTTAATGAACACTATGTTTATGAGATTCTGAAACTGTGAATTGATATTTGTGTGATGCCTAAATATTTGCATGTTACTTTCATTGTATGTTCTCAATTTTTTTGAGTTTACATTCTACAAACAGTTTGATCGGTGACATTCTCTAATAGAATTAAGATATAATATTTAGACTCAAGATCTTTTCAAGTAGGGATTTAGGGTTGCAAGGAGATTAGGGTTTGAAACAAATTCATTAAAGTCATATTTTTTTTTAGCATATACTAATTTTTCTTGGTTAATCTTAAATCCTTTAATATTCTTTTAGCGTATGTTGTATTCTATATGTGCTCTATCAATTATTAAATTTGCATAGTGTTTGGTTGCTTCTCTTGTCAATTTTTTTATGCCTGTTAGAAGCACTGATAATGCTACAAAGATAGTGTTTACGTTATCACTTATCTATTTACTCATAATTTATAATTAATGTTCTTTTTTTCTTTATTTGTTTTCTAACGTTTCTTTGCAGGTTCAAAACTTTTTGTATTTTCGTTCTGCATGTAATAGATTTAGTTTTATTTCTCTTTGCGTGCAAGAGTTCTCATCATTATCTGTTAATTCATAACAGCTTAACCGAGATCTATTAGCTTTTAATGCTTTTACTTTTAGTTTATTTCCTTTGGTTGTTGTTTTTTGCATGCAGTTAGCCTTTATACCTTTTATAGCTTTCTGTTGTTGCATGCAAGTGCATCTAGTTGATTTGAGTTTTTTTTTCAAGGTTTTGTTAAGTTTTTCATTTTTTTAAAGTGTTCTTTACTTTAAATTTTTTTTCATCATGACTACCTTGATGCTAGAAATGAAATTAACTAGTACAAATTATTATGCCTAGAAAATGCACATGACCTTCATGTTTAGATTCCGCCATATTTTAGATATTGCTACTGATGCCACTTTAAAACCAGCAGCCTGTGCTCCTCAAGCTGACCAAATTGCTTAGCAGACTAAAAATAAGGAAGCACTTGGTTTAATAGGGATCTCCTTAAGTCCTGAATTGTATGTCCTCATTTCCACTTGTACAAAAGCCCATCAGGCTTGGGACATCTTGAAAAATACCTATGATAGTGCAGATGAAACTTGAAAAATCCAACTTCAAGACCAACTTGAAGACTTAGGTATACTGATTTCAACTCTGTTGATGATTTCTTGCTCAAGTTTGATTCTATTAAAGTTTTACTAACTGGTTTACAAGTTCCACTTTCTGATTAAGGATAATCCATATAATTATTCGTAAATGTTTGCCTAGACAGTTCCAATAGTTTATTACTAATATTTATTCTCAGTTAGCTATTCCTTCTTTAGCATCTCAACTAACTTATGTCATTTTTAAAAATATGCTGCGTCAAGAGGAAGCTAAATTAATTTAGTTTGGCATACTTAAAACTCACGAACATGCATATGTCTCTCAAAGTCACAATAACAATAGATCTTCCAACACTAATCAAAATAACCAAAACTATCAACAATCTAACAATACTAATAATTCAAATAATAACTCAGGCCAACAATTTAATGATCATTACAATTCTAGGCCTTCAAATACCTATCATAACAATAATCATTCAAATAGGCCACATTGCACCTATTGCGGTAAAGATGGTCACTTAATACATAAATGTTTTAAGAAACAAAAGGATGATCAATCTAATTCTCAAAACTATTCAAATGGAAAATCTAATGGAAATCAATCTCGTTCTACTTTTACTGTCTATTTTAATGCTTCTAAACCACCTAAATGGAATATTGATAGTACTGCATCTCAACATGTTCAATCCCTTAAGGAAGTCTTGGATTCTTTGCAACCTGATTCTATGCATATTCCTATTTCTTTAGCTAATAATTATTGCTGTCAAGGAACTAGTAATGTTTCTCATCCAAATGGTAAATTACATGGTGTGCTTTATGTTCCTGATTTGAAAGCTAACCATATTTCTGTTCCTCTTGTTTCTACTCCTAACATTAAGGATAATACTCATACTCTTCAAAAGGATAATGATGAACTAAATGATAGTAATGATACTCCTAATGATTTTGTTCCTTCTAGTAGTAGCAGTGATGATGATGATGATAGTAATAATCTGTTTACTCCTCCTTGTTCTCATGTTGATGATATGTTTGACCAAGAAGAGGAAATTATATCTAACTTTCTTAATGCTACTTTGCAAGATATGTTTATTACTCAAGATGAAATTCATGCTGATAGTATTGTTATGGAGGTTAATGATAATGATGCTTATATTAACTCTCCTATTGATGCTTCTTATTATGATGATTACACTACATATTTGGTTTATGCATCTAAAGATTGCATTTATGATTCTATGACCCATAATTCACAATATGATTTTTTCCAAAGTGTTACTGATTCAGCACTAGGTGATCCCAATGATGGGCACTCTACTAGTGTTTTTTGCCTTATTGCAGGCTCAAGTATTGATTATTATCCACCTTTATTTTTAAATGGAAATGAATATAAAAAATGCATTAATGCATCCCAAGAATCTCAGTGGTCTCTTAAATATTTGGGCTCACCTCAACATGCTATTCACTTTGCCAAAAGTCCTATGTACCATTCAAGCTCCAAAGCACAAGTTGAAGACATGCAAGATGATCAAGCCAAAGACATCCTAGTGAAGACTCTTTCAGAAGAAACATCTCAAATTCATTTTAAACATTTGGGTTTGATACCTATTGATGTAATTACCCCAAGTAAAGATTAAAGGGGGGTGTTAGAATTTAATCTTTCCTTGGTATATTTGTATTTAAAGGATAAACCAAGGTATCCTAATGTATTCGTCATCTAGTCCAAGTGGGAGGACATGTAATATTTGTAATTTTCTTTATTAAAGAAAATAGATATTCCTCCTTATGAGGAATCCTACACTTGTCTCACACACTAGTGAAATGTGGCATTCACAGAAATGGGAGTTACACTGTAACTCCTTTCTCACATCTCTATTAAGAGATGGCTCTCTTTCTCTCATCTTATGAGATTCTTCTTCTTCTTGATTATCATTGTATGAGCTTGGCTCTCACTCTCACTCTCTCATTCTTAGGCTTTTTGTTGCCACTTTCATTAATATCATGGGGTTTTTTTTATGCTTTTCCCCCTTCAAAATCTTGTCTCCTTTGTTGCTTATTTTTTGGTGAATGCTCCTAGTTTTTGCATTAATTCATGGTAAATCTTCTTACTCCTATCTCAGTGGATTAAAAAATTTCTTGCAATTCTTTATTTTGTGATTATCATTTTAACAGTTCACAATATGGGGGAAGTAGTTCAAGTCTTGATCTCGACTCCCAAGATTTAATGAAGATACAACAAGAACCACTCTTCCAACAGTATGTGGAGAGATACTTGGAGCAAAACAAAGACAAGTTCCTAGAGAGTTTAATCAAAAAAGGTGCTAAAGTCCCTTGCAACTTTGATGTGGATAGAAAGATCAAGAAGCAAGGTCCATCTCAGGATGAGAAGATCAAACAACTTCAGAGTATGATGGAAAAGATGTTGGCACCCAAGAGCTCATTTAATCTTGATTCAATTTGTCCCAATCCTTTTGACAAGAGTGTGAGTATGAAAGATTTTCCTAGAAAAGTTGAGATCCCCCAATATGACAAGTATAATGGTAATGGAGATCCACATGATCATGTGCATCAATTTTATATTATGAGTTTTGAGTTCCATCAAGATGACTCGTACCTCATGAGATTGTTTCCAATGAGTCTTAAGGGTCAAGCGATGGAATGGTTCACCAACATAACTCCCCCCACTAAGAATTTCAAAGAGCTTGTCCATAGATTTGTCCAACACATTACATACAATATTTCAAGATCTGTCACCATGTTGGACTTATGCAACTTAACACAACATCAAGGGGAATCCTTTATCACTTTCTTGTAAAGGTGGAGACGACAATGCTCTCGCTACTCTATGACCATTCCTGAAGATGAGAAGATTGACATCCTTATTAGCAACTTGGTTCCTAAGATGCGATATGAAGTTAGGAAAATGGTCTTTGATTCCTTTGACACCATGGTTGAAACCGCATGTAGGATTGAGGATGTTTTGAAAGAACAAGGAATTTTGGCCAACAACAAAAACAACAACAATGGTCAAAATAAAAACAACTCTAATAAGGATAAAGGTAAAAACTCACATTGGAATAGGAACAAAAAAATGGTCAATGATGGAGTTGTGGACTCCTCTCAACCCAAGGATCAAATTTTTCTTCACTTGTCTAGTGTTGTTCAAGCCATGAAGCTCAATTCATCTAACCAACAAGAGTACAAGCCAAGATATCAAGATAAGCCCAAGAAAGAGAGGCGTCAATTTGCAAAACTTGGTGATTCATATGAGGATGTATTCAAAACACTCATTGCCAATAACCTTGTGCATCCTCAAGATCCCACAAAGCATCATATACTTGATGTTAAGCCACATTGGTGGGATGAGAAAGCCTTTTGCAAATTTCATAATGGCATTGGACATAATATTGAAAACTGTTGGAAACTTAAGCATATCATCCAAGATCTCATTGAGAATGGAAAACTTCAAATAGATGGGTTGAACACCAATGCTGATCATAAGGCTTTCAAAGAACCTTTGCCCAAGTATGAGAAGGGGGAAACCTCTAAACCTAAGAATGGAAAAGCTGAGATCAATTACACTTACACAGCTGCAGAGAATGTTGTCAACATGCTTGAAGTTGTAGAGGAGAATGTCAACATGATGAGAAATAAAGATCCCTATGGGTATGATCTAGACATGGAATCTCCTCCTATCTTTGATGAAGAACCTGTTGTGGTGCTAAGGGGTCCTAAATCTAGAATGTCATCCCAAGCTCTTAATGCTGTCACATGAAGTCAAGGTCCTGTTGTCATTAGAGGACCTAGTTCAAGTCAACCCAGTAAACCAAAGCAAGTGGCATCCAAGAATGTCACCACAAAACTGGCTGTGAATCCTAAGTTGAGCTATAATATTGTAGATTAGTTGTAGAGAACCCCAGCTCATATTTCAATCTTTGAGCTTTTAGAGTTGTCCCCAAGACACACGAAAGTCCTTGAGGATGCTTTGTGCACAGTGAATGTTCCTAACAACTTAGACATTGATCAATTCCAGAACATGGTTAACCATATTGCCAGCCCTCATTACCTTACCTTTTTGGAGGATGATGATAAAGCTTTGAGTCACCCACACAATCTCACCCTTCATATTGAAGTCATGATCCACAAAACCCGTGTCAGGCGTGTGTTGATAAATGGGGGTGCTAGGCTTAATATTTGTTCTTTGAGTCTTTTGAAGATATTGGGTTATTATGAACAAGTCATAGATACCAGAAAGAAGATCACTATCAAAGCCTATGATGAGGCAGAAAGAAGCTCCAAAGGGTTGGCCATCCTTCCTATTAGGATTGGCCCTGTTGAAAAAGATATTTTGTTTCAAATTGTTGATGCTGGTCCTCTAGCATACAATATCTTACTTGGTAGACCATGGATTCATGATATGCAAGTAGTGCCATCTACTTACCATCAATGTGTTAAGTTTCCCTACAATGGAGTAAAAATTTGTATACCCAGGGATAGCACATTAACTGTTAACTCCATTTCGGAAAGTACTCATGTTCCCCTCAATAGAGAAGCAAACGATTTCAATGCAATCTTAACAAAATGCAAAGATAAGTTCAAGTTGGTAGACCTTGGTGTAGGGGGATATCAACTTAACTCTTTTACAAAGCTTCCAGCTTCACCTAGGACTTATGACAAGCCTTCACAGGAAGTGAGACCTTCCTCTTAAGCTATGACTTTATTTGGCACATTTGTAGAGTCCTCAATGCCTATTCAAGATGAGAAAGAAGAGGTGGCTGTTAAAGACTGGATTTATAGAGAAGAGAAATACATGCTCAATGAGAACTTCTCTCCCTCTCCTAAGGCTTATGGAAGAGGGTATACTTTTGTCAAACAGATGGGCTATCCTGGACATGGTCCTCTTAGTCACAGATTGGATGCTAGAGCTGAACCTCTTGATCATGCTATTTTTAGACACAGGTCTAAGAAGATGGTTGGCCTAGGATTTGTGAATCATAAAAAAAACACTGCTCCTATCCTTGATAAGTCAGATAGTGAAGATGAACCAAAATACATGCCTAATTTGACAAATCAACAAGATATGTGTGAAGATTGGGTCCCTTCCACTAATCTCCTTTTGGGAGATTTAGACAATCCAATCACTCATGCGACAGTTGCAACATTAGAACAAGATGAATTGGATGTAGAAGATCCTATCAGAGAATGTCAACAAAAGAATATTATTCATTTGATGGAGAGAGATGTTACCCTTGATGACATTAGAGCTTCCACATCAAGATGTCCCAAACCTTCATGGTGTAAACATCCTACTCGAGATTCAGAAATAGATTCACATGAGTATGAATGGGACTCTCTCTCAGAGCCTTCTATAGTTGACATAAATGTTGATGTCATCCATACTTATAGTTCTCAACTCAAAGTAGCTGACGAGTCACGTGTAGGATTAGAGGATTTGAACACACATGTTGCCTTAGTGGACGATTCTTCACTTGTTAGGATGAATCTTGATTTGGGTAGCTTAGAAGCATACTTGATGGACTCCAACTCTTCAGTCACCAGAGATGATATCATTCATATCCATAATCTTGAACCAGCCATTGACTTACCACTTTCTCATCCTAACCTCATTGATTGGTCCCAATGCTATCAAGAACCTGAGCTCTTAACATTCCAAAATGACTATGAGATAACTTGTTATTTGAATGCCATTGAACCTGTAGTCTCTTCCACTAGTGAATTGGCTACCAACATGACAGAGCTAGACATCAAGTACCTTAGTCAAAAGATAAAAAGAAAAGAAAAAAAAAAAGAGAGTTCTGATGGCGAAAATCATTGTGTGGCGGTGTCAGAACCAAAAAAAGTAAAAATAAATGACATATCCAAGGGTGAAAACCTCTCTAAGGCACCTAAGGATGAGGTACTTGATCATCTCCCTAGCTACTTTCAAGATAGATCTTTAGTTCTTGTTGAGCCAACACAAGCAGTCAACTTGGGAATAGATAAGGCTCCACAGATAGTACATTTGGCTCAGTCCTTGTCAACACAAGAAAAATAAGCTTACACTAAGTTCTTACAGAAAAAGATCAATTTTGCTTGGACTTACTTATATATGCTAGGGTTGGACACTAATCTTATCACGCATCACTTGTCCATAGCTCCAGGTGTAAAACCAGTCAAACAAAAATTGAGAAAAATGCATCCTCACATAGCTCTTTTAGTCAAAGCAGAATTAGAGAAACTCCTTGGTATAGGATTCATAAGAGCCATTGACTATGCTGAATGGATATCAAACATTGTACTAGTTTCCAAACATGACAAATCCATTCGAATTTGCATAAATTTTAGAGATGTCAATAGAGCATTCCCAAAGGATGATTTTCCACTCCCCAATATAGACATGATAGTGGACATGACTGCGGGTTATGAGATTTATTCCTTGATGGATGGTTTTTCTGGATACAATCAGATTAAGATAGCTCTTGAAGACCAAGAAAAGACTGCATTCACTTGTGCATGGGGTACCTATTGTTGGAACATTATGCTTTTTGGATTAAAAAATGCAGGAGCCACCTATCAATGAGCTATGACAACCATTTTTCATGATATGATGCATAAGAACATGGAAGATTATGTGGATGACACCTTGGCCAAGTCTAAGAAAAGAGACACACACTTAGATGATTTAGAAGTCATTCTAGATTGCATGGAACACTTTCAATTAAGGTTAAATCCTAAGAAGTGTGCATTTGGTGTCACCTCTAGAAAACTACTAGGATTCATCATTTTAGCAAAAGGAATAGAGGTAGACCCTGAAAAGGTCCAAGCAATCATGGATATGCCACCTCCTAAAAACATTAGTCAAATGAGGAGTCTTCAAGGATGTCTTCAATCCATAAGAAGATTCATTTCACAGTTGGTAGATAGAGCTCAACCTTTTAACAAGAACTTACACAAAGGAGTCAAATGTGTTTGGAATGAGGATTGCCAAAAGAACATGGATCAAATCAAGAAATACTTGGCAAATCCTTCCATTTTAATGCCTCCTATCCCAGGGAAACCACTTATTTTGTACATTTCAGTGACAAAATCTTCCTTGGGGACATTACTAGCTTAGCTTGATGAACATGGGAAAGCAAGAGCAATATACTACATTAGTCGTACTCTTGTTTCATATGAGGTTAACTACACCAGCATTGAGAAAGCTTTCCTTGCAGTTGTGTTTGATTCCCAAAATTTGTGACATTACATGCTTGTGCACACCATACACCTCATAGCAAAAATGGATCCACTCAAGTATTTACTCGGTAAGGCTACCCTCACAGGTAGACTTGCTAAATAGATGATGATCCTTTTAGAATTTGACATAGAGTACATTGAATGTAAAGCCATAAAAGGACAAGCTATAGAAGATCAATTGGTTGATTTCCCAATTCAAGATAATGCACCTATTCAAGTTGACTTCCTAGATGAGCACCTCATGTATATGACTGAAAGAACATGGAAGATGTTCTTTGATGGATCCTTTATGCAAAATGGTTCAAGAGCTGGTGTGTTATTTGTTTCTCCTCATGGGTACATGATTCCTAAGTCTTACAAGTTATTATTCCCATGTGCAAACAACATTGCTGAGTATGAAGCTTTAACAAATGGACTTAAAATGGCCATAGAATGGAGAATCATAGAGCTACACATCTATGGGGATTCACAATTGATAATCAACCAAGTCAATGAACAATATCAAACAAAAGATGAGAAACTAGTAACTTACAAGAAAATGGTTGATTCCTTGAAATGATACTTCACATTTCTCACGTTTCAACAAATCCCTAAAGTAGAAAACAAAGTAGCTGATGCTATGGCTACACTTGCTTCACTCCTTCAGTTAGAGCAACATGAGTCCAGATTTTAATTCCTAGTGGAAGAGCTAAATCACCCTATCTATGACTCCCAAGAAAGCCATGTCATTTGTACCCTTGTCAGTCGTGATTCATCTCATTATGGTGCCATTTACTCATACCTTTGTGATGGCATTATACCTGAAACCTTTAACCGATCAAAGCACAGAAACCTTACCCGAAATGCCTCTCACCATACCCTTATCTCTGGTGATTTGTATAGGAGGGGTTTAGATGGAACATTTATTAGATGCTTAGAAAAGGAAGAATCTGACAAAGCATTAGTTGACATTCATGAGGGCATCTGTGGGGGACATTCCAATGGTCTTTCCATGGCTTGAAGGTTGCTTAGGGTGGGATACTATTGGCCTACAATGCAGATTAATGCAGTAACTTTTGCAAAGTCATGTGAAAAGTGTCAAAAACATGGTAACCTGATACATGCTCCAAGCAGGGAGCTCATTCCTTCTATATCTCATTGGCCATTTTAGCGTTGGGCCTTTGATCTCATTGGGTAGATTCATCCCAACTCATCAGGTGGAAGCTACTGATTACTTCACTAAATGGGTAGAAGTTGTCCCACTTTCTGTTGCCTCGGGCAAGACAGTCTCTCTATTCATTTTGAACCATATCATCTGTCGATATGGGGTACCTTATGAGATCATCACTAACAATGGAGGTCAGTTAAAAAATAAGGACCTTAAACAACTCTACAAAATATTCAAGATTAAACAACATTGGTCCTCCATTTACTTCCCGCAAGGAAATGGTCAAGTAGAGGCATCAAACAAAATCATTCTTAAAATCCTACATAGAATAGTTCATAAGAATGTTAGAGATTGGCATTTATAGATAAATCTGGCTTTATGGGCTTATAGAATGAGTATTCGTACTCCTACCGGGGCTACTCCTTTTTTCCTTACATATGGTGCTGAAGCATTATTATCTTTAGAGGTTGAGATTCCTTCACTTAGAGTTTCCCTCAAAGGTCTAGTTACAGATGAAGACTATCGCGCCATGAGACTTCAAGAGTTAGAACTTCTAGATGAGAGATGTCAAGCATCATTTGACCATATGAGGGTTTATCAAAAGTGCATGTCCAAAGCCTTAAAAAAAAAGGTTGGCCCTAGATAATTTCAAGTGGGAGATCTTGTCCTACTCGAAAATCCTAAGAATCAACAACATAGAGATCAAAAGGGAAAATTTGAACCTAATTGGCTTGGACCTTACATCATTACAACAGCTTTTGGGACAAGTGCTTATTTATTATCTACTGAAGAGGGAGAGTAGCTCCCTGATCCTATCAATGTCTTGCACCTGAAGAAGTTCTATCCATGATGCCCATTCTGTCTGGGGACATCCTTTGTACATACTTATTGATCTTGAAAAAATCCCAAAAAATGGTATATTGTCAAAAATTTTTAAAATTGGAAACTGTCCTAAAAAAATGATCATCTTACTGAAAACCTAGCAATAGGTGCTTTTATGTATCTAAAAAAAAAAATATTCTAAAAATACAAAAAAATCAAAAAATTAAAAAAAAATAGAAAAAGTGCCTTGGTGAAAACCTAGAAACAAGCTCCTTGGTAGCAAAAATACAATTTTTTTTTAATAAAAAGTCCTGAAAAATAAAAGAAAAAATTGCAATAAAATCCAAGTGGTGAAAACCTAGAAATAGGCGCTACTTGAGGCTTTTGCACCCCTATTTCTTAGCACGCATCCTCGACACTTAGCCTTTCTCCATCATGCCTTGTCCTTGTTGCCTTGGTTTGGAATTGGTCTTTGTCTTTGTCTAAGGGGCATAACTATGTTAGCTTTTATCTCTTGGATGTGTTAGTCTTTAGGACACCTTGCAAATGGTGTTTTTCAACACCACCCAAACTATGTTTTTCAACACAACCCTTGGCATTGAGTTTTTTTTAACACTTCTCGGTTTGGTCTTACCTAGTTTTATCATGTGATCTTACCTTCTTGCAAGCATTCGATCCTTATCCTTGGAACCCAGTATCAGTGAACACACTTAAATTTTTAAATGCAATAATTAATGCTTGAGCTATGTCATGATCTTTTCTTTGTGTGCTGATTGTTATTGATTTCCGTTGAGTGTCCTTGTCTAATAAGTCTCTCAGGGATGCATAGCTAGAGGACTTGGGGCATGAGGCATGTTTTTATTTGCTTTCTGCTTGTGGGTGTGGTCTTGAAGCTCTAGAGTGTCTCTTGTTGTCCCCTTGAAACACTTAGGAGATTTGAGGCATCATCCTTGACTATTTTTTCACAACCGTTCTTATGGTCATCTTGGCATGTTTGCCTTGATGAGAGCATGGTTTTTCTACATTTAATTGGGTAAGCTAACATCAAAGTCATCTTGACCTTTATGTCTTTGATGCTTATGTTAGAATCTTTCCACATTCCAATCTGATATAAATCACATTCATATATTCATAGTTGCGCTTGTGACTGGTGATGATTGTGTGATTTTCTGATGTCTGTTAATAATGGCCCAATGATGAAAATAAGTTCCTTAACATTCTCTAATGAATGATGAACACGAAATCTTATGTTACAGTTGCTCTATTGCAAGTGCACCTTTGCATTTTCATGTAGCTTGCATTGTTAGACTTCATTTTAATTTGCATTTTTAGGTTGCATTATGAGTTTGAGAGGGTTTTCCTTCATCTTTTTTTTTGGACTTTTAATCAACTGTGGTCATGTTTTGATCTTCATTTCCTTATCTTCTTTCATGATCTCAATAGAAATTTCCTATCTTAAACAGTTGATTGATTTTGAGGCATTCTCTTTCTTGAGGCAAATTCTTTTTCTTCTCTCCATTTCTTTCCACCTCTTCCAAACTTCTATCTTCCATTCACTTTCACCCCACTTCTTTTCTTCTAATTCAACCTTGGGGCATAATCTTTCTTGATGATCTACCTTGGTTCTATGATCCTTATATCTTTCATCTTACATCAAGAACCTTATCTTTAGTTTGATTTGATCAAATTTATCAATTTACTGTTTCTCCTCTATCTCATTTTGATTTCGATCACGAGGGGTAGTACCTATCAAACTTCAATCCTTGATTCAACTTTATCAAACCTATCAATCAAACCTTGCTTGAGACTTGACAATTACCTATTTACAGGAGTGTTGGCCTTATCTTTTTTTCAATCAACTTATCTTTGTCATGATGTGTTCCCGTCCGTCGATCACACGTCTAGGTTGTTTTGTGATCCCAAATAGATCTCACATTTCAACTTCATTCTTTGACTACATGTGTTCCCATGAAGATCACGCATTAGTCAAAGAGGGGCAAATGTATGCACCCTAAAATGGTCATGTAGACTTTGGGCCCCCATTCATCAATTTATCAATTTCCTGAATCAATGCTTTGCAATATTTTCAATTCAAATCAATTTTTTTGATCAAATCGTAATTATTTTAATATTTCCTAAGTTTTGATCATTTTATCCTAAGCCTCATTTAATTAAAAGAAAACTTCCCTTTTAATTAGATAAATCTTCTTATTAAAATAAAATTCCTCTTTTAATAAAATCCCCACTTAAATCTCTCTTTGTGTTGAAAAAGGAAATAAAATAAATAAAAATCTCTTTTTCTCTCCACTTTGAATGCACACACTTTTAAGTGGTGGGCCTTTTTCATCTTTTTGCCTCTTAAAGATTCTTGAGCACATGGATCAACCAAGATTTAATCTCCACCATTGCTCATTTCTTTTTGCCTCTTAATCTTGACCGTCCACTTTCCTTTATAAGGAGCCTTCTCCTTCTCATTTAACATGATAGAAGATTTTTGTATTGTTATGCGGCAGGTTTGGAGAGCAATTTTGGATAAGATTCTTGAGCTTGGATATTGCAACTTCTCTTTTCTTATCTTCTTCTCTCATGCCTCCATGACAATCCATTTAGATTAATCTTGCACTTGCATATTAGATTAGATTCATATTTCCTTTCATAGAATAATCTTGCATAAGCATTTCTTTTCATAGATTAGTTTGCTTTCATGCATTGTTATCATTTAGAATAGCTTCCATTTTCATTTGCATGCATACTTGATGATCATGGAGACTAGCATTTTTGCTTTTCCTCTTTGAATCTCTTATTTTATGGTGTACTTGCATGGGCACAAACTAGGTCTAATCTGAGGGCCTTCATCACAAACCTTTGCACTCCATGAATAGAGAGCTATGAGTCACCACTGGAGACCTCATTCTTGAGCAATCTTGGATTTAATGACTCATAGAAGTGTGACAACATTTTAGCACACACATGATACTCGTACAAATTAGCAATGTTGAAAATTGGTGATATGTCCATGTCATCAGGTAACTCAATCTCATATGCATTTCCACTGTCAAATTTCTTCAAAATCTTGCAAGGTCCAAACTTCTTCATCTTTAGCTTCCCATATGTTCCAACAAGAAATCGACCTTTCTTCAAATGAACCATCACTTCATCACCAACATCAAATTTTTTATGTCTCCTTGATTTATCAGCTCTGTCTTTGTATTTTTGATTACTCTCTCCCAGCTTGATTTTCACATCTTCATGAAATGTCTTCATGTACTCAACAAATTTTACTCTTTCAACACTTCTCTTACTTTCATCAGCAATGTCTCTTAAAATCAGATATACCTCTCGGCTGTATGCCATTTACAATCTCAAATGGTGTTTTTCCAGTACTCCTATTTACTGAATTATTATATGCAAACTCTTCTTGTGCCAACAAAGAATCCCAATTACTAGGTGCGTCTCCAACTAATCATCTCAAAAGATTTCCCAAGCTTCTGTTTACAACTTCTATCTGTCCATCACTTTGTGGGTGAAATGTAGAACTATATTTCAACTTAGTGCCAAACTTTCTCCAAAGGGTCTTCCAAAAATATCCAACAAATTTACTATCTTGGTCAGAGATAATACTCCTCGATAATCCATGCAATCTGACAATTTCCTTAAAGAAAAGATCTGCTACATGTACTCCATCTGATGTCTTTCTACAAGGTATAAAATGTGCCATCTTAGAAAATCTATCTACCACAACAAATATAGAATCATTACCTCTTACTATCTTTGGTAAGCCAAGAAAAAAATTCCATATTGATGTTAGTCCAAGGTTCCTTAGGTACAACAATCGGTGTATACAATCTAGTATTCTGACTTACTTCTTTTGAAACTTGACAAATTCCACAACTTTTCACAAATTTTTAAATATATTTATACAACTGTGGCCAAAAGTATTTCTCCTTAAGAAAATTCAAATTTTTATCAATGCCAAAATGTCCAGCCAACCCACTACTATGTTTCTCCTTTATCAAATTAGTTCTCATTTGTCCTCTTGGTATACACAACTGAATAACTTTAAATAAAATACCTTCTTGAATGAAATATTCTTCCCATTTTGTACTCAGTTGATCTTGAATAGGTGCTCTACACTTTCTCCATGGCTCAGAAAAATCAAGATTAGTTTCATACAAATCTCTCATCTCATCAAAACCAAGAACTTCAATTTTCATCTCGGTATGTTTGATCACAAATGTATAACTTTGCAAATACTCAACCCATTTCATATGTCTTTGATTCAACTTATTCTGACTACCCAAGTATTGTAAAGCCTTATGATCAGTATACAACACAAATTCACTCGGTATCAAATAATGTCTCCATTTCTTCAGTGCTTGAACAATAGCATAGAATTCTTGATCATACATAGAATATTTTCTTGTAGCATCATTCAAATTTTCACTAAAGAAAGCAATAGGTTTACCTTCTTGACTCAACACAACTCCAATTGCACTACCACTTGCATCACATTCCACTTGAAATACCTTATTGAAATCAGGCAATGCCAAAACATGCAATTCAACAACCTTCTGCTTCAGGGTCTCAAAACTCTTATTAGCTCCATGTGTCCACTTGAATTCTCTTTTGTCTACTCTCATAGTCTTAGTCATAGCATTACATATTGAACTAAAATTCCTTATGAACTTTCGGTAAAAACTTGCCAAACCATGAAATGATCTTACCTCACTAGCATTCACAGGAGTAGGCCAATTCAAAATAGCTTCAACCTTTTCAGGATCCATCTTCAAACCATCAGCTAAAATTACAAATCCCAAATACATAATTTCCTCTTTCATGAATGAACACTTTTTAGATTTATCAACAACTTTTCTTGTTTCAGTCTCTACAAAACTTGTCTAACATGTAACAAATGTTCTTCTCTAGTCTTACTAAATATCAAAATATCATCAAGATATACAATCACAAACTTACCCAAGAATTTCTTCAAAACTTCATTCATTAGCCTCATAAAAGTACTCAGTGCATTAGTTAAACCAAAATGCATAACCAACCACTCATATAAACCTTCTTTTTCCTTGAAAGAAGTCTTCCATTCATCACCTTCTCTGATTTTGATATGATGATACCCTCTTTTCAAATCAATCTTTGTGAAATACTTTGCTCTAGTCAAACTGTCCATTATGTCATCCATTCTCGGTATAGGAAACCTATACTTCACTATTATCTTATTGATTTCTTTGGAATCAGTACACATTCACCATTCTCCATTCTTCTTCGGTGCCAATACCGTAGGTACTGCACAAGGACTCAAACTTTCTCTGATCAAACCTTTATCTAGCAACTCTTGAATCTGTCAGTTCAATTCTTGATTCTCGGTAGGTGTCAACCGATGAGGTGCCTTATTCGGTAAACTAGCTCCAGGGATTAGATCCATGCAATGATCAATACTTCTCTTCGGTGGAAAACCATCAGGTACATTATTAGAAATGATTTCACTATACTCAATGAGTAACTTGTTAATCTCCTTAGGGACACTATCCTCTATTATCTTACTCAATTTGTTAGGAATCACATCAAAACATACATCATTCTCCTTTAAATCCTTAACAAACTTTCTTCTTTCCATCAAGAAAACTTTCATAGATGTGCAAACATTACTAATAGGTTCTTCCATTAAAGGTAACAAGATTTGTTTTCTTCCATCAACCACAATAGTATACTTATGTAATCTCCCATCATATATAACATGTCTATCATATTGCCAAGCTCTACCCAACAAAATATGACAACAATCCATAGACATGATATCACATAACACCTTATCATAGTACTTTCCAATTTTCAAATTCACATAACATTGTTCACTTACCAAGAGTGTATGCTCATCTTTGATCCATGAAATGTGATAGGGCTTCAGATGTTCCAACCTTTTCAACTGTAATTTTGTGACCATCTCTTTAGATGCTAGATTCTTTGAGCTACCACTTTCAATGATTACCTTCCAAACTTTGTCAGAAACTCTACATTTGGTCTGAACAAACTTTTCCTTACCAGATCTTCCTTTTTACTTTCATTCCACAGTGCTCTTCTTACCATCAAGTTATTTTCCTTCTCAGGTTCATTCGGTGACTCTTCTTGTAAAAAAGAATTTCTATTGCTACCAGCCTTCTTACTAGCATGTGTACATTCAAAAGATCTATGTCCTTCCTCTCCACAATTGTAACAAGTTCCTTAGAAATTACCTCTACTATAACCACCTCGGTAGTTACTGCCTCTACCTCTAGATGAACTTTCACCTTTCCACTCAATCTTGCCTTTATCCAGAGTTATCTTTTCTGGTTCAGATCTACTACTTTCACCATAAAATCTACTTCTTCCTCTAGGGAATCTACCACCTCTTCCTCTTTGTCTCTGTTCATTTCTCTTGTTCAATTTCTCCTCAGCTTTCAATGCAAATTGATAAGCCTCTTCAATGTTCTCCAATTTGACCAAACTGATTTCCTCTTGGATGGAAACTCTCAAACCATTCAAGTATCTAGCAATTCTTTCCACATCATCTTCATCATGTCCAGATTTGATATCTAATCTATATAATTCCTCAGTATACTCTTTTACCAAGCTATCTTTCTACCTTAGACTTTGCATTCGCCTAACTAGGTTAATCTGATAATCACAAGGTAAGAAATTTTCTTTCAATTTATTTACCATCTTATTCCATACCTTGATTTTGTCTTTGCCTTTCTTTTTCTAATCCAATTGTAGCTGTTCCCACCATAAGGATGCATGTCCTTTCAACTTTGTGCCTGCAATTTTCACCTTCTTTTCCTCAGATACATTTTTATAGTCAAAATACTTTTCCATTTCAGTGATCCAATCTATCAATTCATCAGAATCCAATTTCCCACTATATTCAGGAGGATTGAAATGTGGTGTCGAGTTCAAACTTGTCAAAGCCTTCAAGAATATTTCCTTACCCTGATCCATAATAGGTGCAGGTTTTTCTTCACCTTGTTCCACTTCAATTTCATCATCACTAACATCTTCAAGATGTTTGCCTCTTCTCTGGGTTGTTTCAACAACTTCTAATCTAGCAGCAAGTTGTCTCAACATGCCTACCATTCTTGGATCCGCTTCTCACCTCCCATGAACCATCTTGAAAAACCTCTGCAATTGCAAGTCTGATTGCAATCTGCCACCCCACAACAATTCAACTAGGGTTTCGCAAGAAGGAACCTACAAACCTAGATCTGCAGACCTAGATCCAAATCTAACCTGGCTCTGATACCACTTGACACAAAGGAGGGTGAGTAGGGGCCAAACAAATGGCACACCCTACCTGATCCACCTTGCTCAACAACACGTAGAAGCAACAACAACACAGTGAGAGAGAGAAAGAAAGATCATTCATATATTAGCTTCATTCAAATTGATTCATACATGTCGGGCTATAAGGCCTTCCCGGTTATGGCCAGGTATTACAATGAATTACAGAAGTCCTCAAACATGCGAGGATCTACCAATAAACTTGTGTTAGAAATAGGGAATACTGAGAGGGGGGGGTGAATCAGTATTCTACAAACTTTATCTTTTTCCCAATTATGGATATAATAGATTATCTTTATACATGCATAACATAAGAAGCTAAACAACATGCATAACAATAAAGAACTCATAACACATTATTTGTTCTCGAGGAAACCCTGGCCAAGGGAAAACCCCAGTGGGGATGGTGCCCACAAAGATCCACTAATCAAAAGTATCCTATTAAGGATGTTGACCCTGTTAGGAGTCTATTACAAGCATATAGTGTATCAGTCCTAATTAAGGGACTATAGGCCTTGTTAGAAGCCTCAACCCTGTTAGGAGTTGTAGTACAAAAAGTGATTACTAGATGAGCCCACTACCCAAAAAAGTAATGTACAATATACACTAATTACAAAATAGGTTAATGTACATAACCTTATACTGCTTGCATCAATATCACTTCACTGCTCTTTCACTATTGCTATTACATATGCTTCATATACTTCGCATCATACTACTACAATTACTTGCTGCTTGTATTTTTACAATTACAATTACATTTACATTTATACCAATAGCTTTATCCAAGAGTTAACATCTAGGATGTCATCCCTTTATATTGTTAAGTCATTATTTTGATAAATGAAATAATCCCTTAACTCTTTACTAGTTCTGTCTTCATATTCTGTCCTGTCGGCTTCACACTGTCTTCAATAAAACTATCATAACTTCTTTCGTACATGCCATAATAACTTGTGCTCTAAGATGGGTGATCAATAGTCATCATAGAGTCTATGTTCAAGTGCACAAGTATTGAACTTACTCCATTCAACGTCACAAACAAAAACTATATCCAGGTTCACTTGTAAAACACTGTCTCATACTTAGACAAATTTGCAATGCGCTCTATCATACTTGCTCTCTGACCTGTGTGATCTTCATGTGGATCATATGTTTCCATAATGATAACATCTATGTAATCAACTCAGCCAAATTGCCAACAATCTCCCCCTTTGTCACTGGTGGCAACATATGAGAAAATTGGCTAAGTGTACAACTCAAAATCTCAAAATTGTTCAAAACTGTGGCCATAGTATAAAATACATACTATCCTTATAACTCCTCAAAAATTATTTCCTCTAATATAGTACTCCCTCTAAGAGTAACAACCCTTATCATATACTATCAATTTTTTTCTATATGTCTCTCCCCCTTTGACAACAATGACAAAATAAGGTAGGGAGGGTCACAAAATTGTATCACAACAAGGTTATACCTCAATTTATTTATTGCAAAGCCGGTGTAGGCTTGCAACACAATCTGCAAAATGTATCTTGATGGCTTCTATCTCCTTCTCCCATGATTTCTTAATGGAATCTACCACATTAAGTAGTGCGCTCAGTCCATAAGAAGCAATTTCACATGCTTGGAGGTTTTCAAAGTTAAATTTCTGAAAAGATGTCTTTGCTGAAAGACATTCTTCCAACTATTCTTCAATTATGCTCAACTTCATAGAAGCATGCTCTCTCAAAAGAGTATATCTTCTCAATTTCCTATCTTTCTCATCTTGTACAACTCTAATTTCATCATACAGTTTTCTAACTTTCTTCTCAACATTACAGACCTTCACATTGGGCTTCGATAGAAGGTTTGTTTCATTTAGAATCTCTACTTCCTTCAACTTTATCTTCTAATCTTCCTCAGCTGTCAAAGTATCTGATTTTGTACACTGTATGTACAAATATTTTCCTATTTCCAAGTGCTTCCTCAAATCCTTGATACAGATATCAAGAGTATTGATATCATTGTTGATGTATTGACTAATGTTCAAAAGCATTCTAGCCTCATAGTCTACTTGTGCTTTCACTTTTGCAATATCAGCTAGGTTTTTGAATTCATTATCAAAGGTGCTCATTACCTTCTTTGCCTTCTCCATAGGGTCTGCTTCTGAAATTTGTGTAGTTACAGTACTTTGTAACTTCTCAGTTAGTTCCTTCAGACACCCTTCAAGACTCTTCACCTTATTATTATTACCAATTATTTTTTTCAAGGATGTAATCAGTTCCAACTGATCATCATCATCTACTTCTTTTCCCAAATGCTCAATCATAGATCCAATTTGAGTCTTCCTTCCAGTCTCAGGAGTAAGACATATATCTTCTTTGGTGGGAATGGGAATTTGTTCTTCTGTAATTGGTGGTTCCACAATAGTGGTCTCTGTCATCTCTTCTTCTTTTGTAGCTTCCTATTCCTTAAAGGCCAAATTTTCAACAATGTTCTCCAAATTCTTGAATACATTTTCATCAGTATCCAAGGTGATTTGTGTACCTTCTACATTCATTGTTTCATCTTCAATATTAATAGCTGGAGAAGAGGGAATGTCCTCTTGTACTTTCTCACCTACTTTCTCTGCTGCAACTAATGATTCTCCAACATATTCTTCCATAACCTTGATAATTGCCTCTTCAGTCTTAGAATTTAATTCTTCATACCTGCCTCCCATAATCTGAATTGTTCTCCTTTTGGTTCTCATATGGGTGCTTAGAACTTTCATGATCTGATTGAAATGAGCTTCATCTTTTATCTCACAAATCTTCCTCACAAGCTTTTCTCTGATAGCTGTCTCTTCCTCTGATGCTCTCTTCTTTCTATTTAGAAGTTTGTTGTATAGATCATCAGGTATCTATCCTTGAATAGTATCAAACTTCTTGCCAGTCAAGATCATATGCTTCACAACTACATTCTCCATATTAAGTCTATCAGTATAATCATAATATTTGTTCATTCTTGCAAAGTCACCATTCTCAATAATCTGCTCATTAAGCTTTTCAACTTTTGGTTTCCAAGCTTTCTTCTTAGTAGTGACATCATCTTTAACCTCTGCAATCTTTCTTGGAATAGGTTGCACTAGAGTTTTATGCCTCTTTCCTAGTCTAGTAGCACTTTCCTTTTTTTCTAGGGGTGGAGGAAGTGGATCTAGTAGACATCTTTGTTTCTATGTCCTTATCAGGTACTTCCACTTTCACCTTTACTTGTGGTTCTTCCTGTGGCACTGCAATTGATAATAAAGGAGGGATAGACAAAACTTCCTTTTGTCCACTCTCTCTAATTGCTGCTACTATCTACTTTGCTACCAAAAAATCTCTCTCTGTCATTCCTGTATCTTTCAAGATTTTCTTAATAGTTCTCTCAACTCTCTTCTTAGACTACTTCTCTTCAATTAGAATCTTTGTGGAGTTGAAGTTCCCCTCAAAGGTTCCAAACCTATTACACTGAGTGCCCAACTTACACTTTAGTAGTCTACTAACATACTCTTCAGTCTCTACCTCAGATATTTCATAGCCAACAGGGTCTATGAACTCTATTCTAGGCTCTACTACTTCAATATAGGTAAGGTTAGTATCCACCATAAAACATATATCATCTTTATATTTTTCAACAAGAGACTTAGGGATCCTTGATCTGCTAGACACAATATTCTAAAATGTCTTAATAACAAGTACTGCACTCTCATTAACACTGTCAATAACATGCCTTCTATATACTACATTAATCCTTTCCATTGTAATTTGTCCATCATTCCAATCATTTCCTATGGTGTAAGGAAATCTCCTCAAAAGATGAAAGAACATATATGTGATTAGGGATGAGAACCTAAACTGTGTATACTTAGTTTTCTTGATCTTCTCCAAGTTCTCAAACAATTGAATTCTAAGAATTTCACACATATCAACTAGTACCCTATCAACACACATAAGATAAGCTACATGTACCATTCCAGTTTCCATGTCATCTTCTCTTGAATTTGCACAAAACTTAGTAGTTAGGATCTTGCATATGTATCTCACATCAACTTGTTTGATCTTACTAATCACAATTCCTCTACCATTATAGGATGAATTAGTGTTGTCAATGACTATTTTTCTCATTAAAAGGAATAGCTCTAGTCTTAGATAATCCAGTGGCTTCATGAATCAAATCAGTTGTAATATCTATCACTCTATCTTCTAGCCAAAACTTTCCATTATGAATTCTACTCAAAATAATCGTAGTGCATTCTTCATTATCAAATTCATACTGTAATCCATATTTGAAAATTTCATTATGTTCCAATTATTCAAAACCTTGTTTCAGTGTCATATCCTGATTGTGAATCTTCTGATATTCATCTGTGAAATCACTATCATTTACTGTCTCTAGTTTGCACCCAAGATAACTTCTGACATTCTCTAAATGTAAAACTCCATCTGGTACGGATGATAATGCAAACCTAGGGTCTTCTTCCAAGGGTTCTACTGGTTCCCTTTTCAATTTAGGTCTATTCTTATCTCTGACATTGTGTATTAAGGAAACATCCATGATTTCTTCAAATGCCTTTACTGATTCAAAGATTTGTCAGGTAAAATACCTCAATTTTGTGATTTTAGGGCTTGCGTAGATTCGACACAAAATTCTTCTCCAAATCCTTGCAAAATGCTTTCAATCACTGCTCTTTGATCTCCTTGACACTTGAATTTGCTTTGATGATCAAATAATACTGATCATAACCTTCTATTAATTCAATCTCACTTAGATTTGACATCGCATTCAATTCTTTTGCCGCTTCTTTCCAAAAAGCTCTCTGCTAACTTGCAAAACTTAAAACTTCTTGCGATCTTGCAAAACATAATATTTTTCTTTGTGCTCTTAACCATAGCATTAGAATATCATAAACTACCTTGCATTAATTACACATGACTTAATTCATCATATATCTACTTCTATACTAAATCTAAGTTCCTATTCTACTGCAATTTACATGAATTAAGTACTTTGAGATAGGTCTGGTAAAGATTCATTCTTACCTTTCAATACTTCACCTTCTTGATTACCTTCAATGTTGAATATGTCTCCTTGATCTATGCTTTTGATAAACTTCACTTCATCTGAATTACTACAACATCCTTTCTGACTGTTACTAGCATCTTCATTTCTTCTTGCATGATTCCTGGGGTTAGGATTAGGATGAAAAACTCTATTGTTCATTCTGCAAAACCTTGCTATATGTCCAATCTTGTTTCATATCTGACAAACAATTCCATTGTTTCCATATCTTGGTCCAGGTTGATTGATTTGTGATCTGTAGTTTCTAGCAATGTGTCCAACCTTGTTGCATCTATAACATACTACTCCACTTCTTCTATTCATATCTTCAATAGGTTTCTTATCTTCATTGTTAGTATTCCTAAACATTCTACTACCATCATTATTCTCAATAAATTTAGGTTTCCTACAATCAATAGCTCTATGTCCAAAACCATGACAATTGTAACAATAACCATTAAGAGGTTTAAATTGTTTACCTGTGCAATCTCTCTTCATATGACCAATAGTATTACAAGCAAAACATCTACCTTTGAATTCTCTTTGCATACCTTTGGGTGATTCCTCTTGCTTTTGTGATTCTTCTTCTTTAGGTGTATCTTTAGATTTGTTGATCTCATCAGGCTTCTTCTCATCCATGCTTTTATATATCTTCAGATCTGGTTTCTTGCCTTCATCATTTGCTTTGAAAGTATTGAATCCAAGACCAGTCTTATCATAGAATGGTTTCTGATAAGATATTTGTTCATCAATCTTCTCACTAGTTGAATATAGCCTCTCAAGTTGTTGTTTGGATTGAGTCAGTTCACCTTTCACAATCTTGTTGTATTTCTCAAGTTCATCATACTGCAATTGACTTTCTCAAGTTTAGATGTTACTTTTAAAAAGTTTAGATTTTAGTCCTTCATTTTTAGTCTTTAGAATTTCATTCTCAGATCTCAGATTTGCTTCATTCTTTCCATTTCCATATTTAAAACTAAGCTTCAAATTTGCTATCTTCAGTTCATGCTTAAGGATCTCATTTTCTTTTTCCACATTGTCATCACAATCTTTAATAAAAACTTCATATTCCTTTTCAGATCTCAGATCTTCCAATTTGTTTTTCAGTTTCTCAATGAGGTTCTTTGCATCATCATACTTTATTTCAAAGTATCTTTTTCAATAGTAAGCAAGTCAATCTGTTCAAGAGCTTCTTCAAGATTCTTCTGTAGTTGATCCATAGCCATAGAGATCTTACTCAAGCTGCTAGGCTTTCCTTGAATGATTCTTTTCCAAGTAACTAGGCTCTGATATCAATTGTTAGAAATAGGGAATACTGAGAGGGGGGGGGGGGGGGTGAATCAATATTCTACAAACTTTATCTTTTGCCCACTTATGGATATAATAGATTATCTTTATACATGCATAACATAAGAATCTAAACAACATGCATAACAATAAAGAACTCATAACACATTATTTGTTCTCAAGGAAACCCTGGCTAAGGGAAAACCCTAGTGGGGATGGTACACACAAAGATCCACTAATCAAAAGTATCCTGTTAAGGATTTTGACCTTGTTAGGAGTCTCTTACAAGCATATAGTGTATCAGTCCTAATTAAGGGACTATAGGCCTTGTTAGAAGCCTCAACCCTGTTAGGAGTTGTAGTACAAAAAGTGATTACTAGATGAGCCCACTGCCCAAACAAGTAATGTACAATATAAACTGATTACAAAATAGGTTAAGGTACATAACCTTATACTACTTGCATCAATATCACTTCACTGCTCTTTCACTATCGCTATTACATATGCTTCATATACTTCGCATCATACTACTACAATTACTTACTGCTTGTATTTTTACAATTACAATTACATTTACATTTATACCAATAGATTTATCCAAGAGTTAACATCTAGGATGTCATCCCTTTATATTGTTAAGTCATTATTTTGATAAATAAAATAATCCCTTAACTCTTTACTAGTTCTGTCTTCATATTCGGTCTTGTCAGCTTCACATTATCTTCGGTAAAACTGTCATAACTTATTTCGTACATGCCGTATTGACTTGCGCTCTGAGATGGGTGATCAATAGTCATCATAGAGTCTATGTTCAAGTGTGCAAGCACTAAACTTACTCCAGTCAACATCGCAAACAAAAATTGTATCTAGGTTCACTGGTAAAACACTGTCTCACAGTTAGACAAATTTGCAATGCGCTCTGTCATACTTGCTCTCTGACCTGTGCAATCTTCATGTGGATCATATGTTTCCATAATGAAAACATCTATGTAATCAACTTAGCCAAATTACCAACAACTTGATTCTACTATCTTCTATCCTCCATCCAAAAACTAACTCCTAAACTCTAACTAAACAACTATAATTATACAAGAGGCTACCAAACTGAGTCAGCCTTCATATCCATAATCAATGGAAGGAACAGTCAAATCAGGGACCACATGCTTCCCAATGATGGATACCAGCATTAAATCCATAACCCATAATTAATGCACAAGTCCACCTCAACAGAAATTCAAAATAAACTACTCGGCAAGCAAGGATGACTGAGCAAAGATAAGCATCACCGAGCACCAGTGAAACAACCGATCGCCCAGGAGATAACCGACCAAACTTGATAACCAAAGGAAACCAACCAACTACCAAGCCAACTCAATCAAAGAAGGAACCAAGCAACACATAAAAACTTCAAATTCTTTTTGTTGCCGCAGGATTGCCAAGGACCCAAGATGCTCTTGCATCAAAAACTAAAAGCTTCAAGATTTTTTTTCAAAAAAATCTAGTCCATTCTATCATAAGCTTTAGAGAGGTGAAGCTTCATAAGAAAGCCTTTTTCCTTAGCAACTTCCAAAGAATGGATATTTTCATGAACAAAAATAATGGAATTCAAGATTTGCCTCCCCGGAACAAAGTCATTCTATTGGGGGAAAATAATCAAAGTGAGAATAGACAACAACCTCAAAGTAAGCACTTTAGAAATGATTTTATAAAGAGAATTGTAAAGACTAATAGGTCTGAAGGCATCAACAGAATCAACTTGAGGCTTCTTAGGGATCCAAACCACAAAAGTTGCGTTAAGTTCTTTAAGAAGGCTTTTAGTATCAAAAAAATCCTTAACCGCATCAATCACCTCTTTTCCAACAATATCCCAAAAATGATGAAAGAAAAACATGGGGAAGGCATCAGGGCTAGGAGACTTCTCACCTTTGAAGGAGAAAATAGCCTTCTGAATTTCCTTATTAGAAGGGATAGCTTGAAGCCAACCATTAGTTTCAACATCAATCAATGAGGGGATAGCCTCCTTAATTTTATCTTGATCCAAAGGAGCAAGCATAGGATCTTTGGAAAGGAGAGAAACAAAATAGTTAAGCATTTCATTTTTAATATCCTCCTCCTTAACCACCTTGTTCCCATTAGAAGAGAGGCTATTAATTTTGTTCACAACCTTATGTTTCATAGAGGTCATATGAAAGAATCTAGTATTTTTGTCCCTTGCCTTCAGCCATAAAGACCTTGATCTTTGACACTAGAAGGTTTGCTCCTTAGAAATAATATTATGACAATTCACCAACAAAGTATTTTTTGTATTTCTTAGCTCCTCACAAAGGCCTTCCTCTTGAATTTGATCCTGAACCTCTTTAATATCAAACTGCACATAATTTTTGGTTAGGAAAATATCTCCAAAGACATCTTTGTTCCAAATTTTAATCTTTCTTTTTATAGAGTACAAATTCTTAGTAACTCTGTACATAGCACCCCCTTCCACAGTACAATTCCACTAGTCCTTAATGATATCTTTCAAATTGGGATGGGCTATCCACATTTTTTTTAACCTGAAAGGAGTATTACTTTTTCCACTCAAAGGATTAGTAGTAAAAGATATAGGGAAGTGATCTAACCCTCTTCTTAGAATTTAAGAAAGGGAACAAGAGTACCTCAAGATCCAGTCTAGAGAGATGAGAGTTTTATCCAGCTTCACCTGGATAAGCTCTTTGCCTAATCTTCTATTAGACCAGGTAAATGGAATACCCTCCAGCTCCACATCCAAAAAATCCTCTTCATTGATATAGTCCATTGGATCCGATCTACTATCAATCTGTGAGGGGTTTCCACCTTTTTTTTAGAGTCTTTCAAAGGAGTATTGAAATCTCCCATCACCATCGAACTACTTTCCTAAAATTTCTTACGTAGATCTTTCAGATTTTGCCAAAATTTATCTCTCCCTAATCTAGTATTAGGGGCATAGATATTCATAAGATTCCAAGAGAAATTATCTCTTGTATGGGTAACTTTCACCATTATGATGTTCTTCTCAACCTTAATAATAGAACAGTCGATAGAATTTTTGTTTCAAAAAATTACCACTCCTCCTAAAGCTCCTTCCGAATCACTACCAATACTTCCTCCATTCTTCATAGGGTGAATTTTAAAAAATTTTCCCTCAGCATTTTAGTTTCTTGAAGAAGCAAATTATCTGGATTACAGTCTCTAACAATATTGTGAAGAACATACTGCTTGTGGGGATTGTTCAGTCCTCTAATATTCCAAGAAATAATTTTCATTTGTGGTATGGTGAACAAATCTCTTGAATGGTAAGTTGACACCCATCCGCAATATTTTGTCTAGATTCCTGTTCTCTTGCAACTTTCAATGATTTTTTGCCTCTGGGTTCTTTAGGATATCCTACATTAGCCTTTTGTTGGCACCTTGTTTGCACTCCTCCATAGGCATGATTGTCATTTTTCTTTGTTGATCTAGATTTGGTTGATGCCTGGTTCTTATTATCACTATCATCACTATGCCTGGTTCTTATTATCATTTTTCTTAGTTGAGCCAGATTTGGCCGATGCCTAGTTCTTATTATCATTTCCACTATCCTCAATAGTATAACTATTTGAAAAACCTTCAATCATAGAATCCCCTTGAGGGTTCAAATTCTTTAAGGATTCCTTAGCTCTTGTTATTTCTTTGAATGAATCTTCCACCCTAGAAACTGGAGTAGTATTGTCCAGTTCCTAGGATCCAACACGCTCCACACTCCTAATAAATGGGGACAGTTCTCCATCCATTTGGCCTTTGTGATTTTTTCTGGTTATGATGGTAGGCACCCTTGGTTATTCTTCTAACCTCCCAACATATTTACTGATAACTAGAGGATTACCCATTTCTTTAGGAATATCATTACCAGGAATGGTTCCCTTTGACTCTTTTTCCTTTCCTTCCTCACCTATAATTTCCATGGTACTCAAGTCAGGCTTACTATTTTGGTTTTTTTCCTTCCATTCTTTCTTTGTCTCTTTCTTTTTTTTCTGAGTCCCCTTGATATTTTTATGTTGTTTATGAGGACACTGCTTTGCCTAATGACCTGATTTTTTGCAAACAAAACAGGAAAAGGGAACTGATTCATATTCAACAGACTGAATATATTTACCAAGCTTAGACATGATAGATATAACTTTAGGGAGATCCACTAATTGATGGATATTCACACATATCCTTGCATAGAATAACCTTGATCTCACTGCTACCATTGGATCAATAGACAAGAGTTCTCCAAAAGCACCTGCTAGTCCTGAAAAAACATCCTCATGCCAGTATTCCAATGGAAGACCAGGGAACCACACCCAAATAGGGGCAGAGAGAAAGAAGTCATCATTGAGATTCAAGTTGGTCGACCATTTTTGTAGCACCAAGGATGACTTGCCAAATATCCATAGTCCTCCACACAACAGTGACCTTAGAGAGATCTTCCTCATTAGAGAACTCAAATGAGAAGAATCCTTTCGGCATGGCTGCAATATCCACTTGACCCTTCAGATTCCATTTTTTCACTAAATAAGCTCTAACCAAATTGATGTTTGGTCTAGGCCCAGTAAATTTACCTACTAGGGTCAAAGCCATAGTAGAGATAGTGTGATCCACAAGAGGGTCAGGTAAAAAGATACCAAAAACTCCCTTCCCAGGTTCATAAACATTGTTAATACACGAAAAGGAATATTTACCAAAAATTTTAACCCCAAAAAGGGAAGTCACACCTCCTTTAGTTGAAGACTCCAAAGAAAACTTTCCAGCGAAGTAAGTCAAGGTAGACTTACCCGCCAGAGGAGAAATTGTTTTCTTAGGCCCACCACCTCGGGAAGGAATAACGTCAGGCTCCTTGTCTTCTTTTGATCCCTTTGTGGAGCCCTCACCTAATGATCCTCCCCCCAAATGCACAACACCCGCATCATTTCCTGTAGAGAATCCACCATTAGCTAGTTTCCCGCCCAAGCCAAAATTTGAATTCAAACCTCGAGCTCCTCCCGCTCCTATCGCCATTCCTACCTTTATCTGTTTGTTTCAGTTATCTTGTCTATGTTACTCCTAGTGTGTTGGACCTTTGTTTAGCTTGATTTTTTTGAACATATGTGGGACACATAGACATCATGCAATTTTTCATACTTTGTGACAATATCTAGGCATTTCAAACTTCTATTTCTTGCATTTTGTAGGAAAACATCCTAAAGAGATGTGGATGACTACTCTTTCCCCTTGGTTCTCTTCTTTGAATCATTTCAAACCATATTCATTCAATCTATAAATCCTCTTGGCAATCTAAAAATATTATTACATTCTAGCTATCTATCCAACAAATTGTGAAGCTCTAAAAGCTATTTTCATTGTTATTGGGAATCTCCATTAATGTGAAGACTATTTGGTGCTTATTAGATTTATGAAATTTTTTCTATACCCTTAATCCTAGAGTATACATATGGTTATGAGTAGTTGGTTTGTGGATACCTTGTTATTTAGTAAGTTAGGCTAGCCTTGAACCTATATAGTCATATTTAGGGGGGCCTAGGTGATATATTGGGCATAAATATGGTATATATAGGAGGTAGTGAGTCTAATTTTATCATCATATTGGAAGTGTTCTCTCATTAGAGATATTTGGAGGTTTTCCTCCTCAAAGTGTGTTATCGCATATTAATATTATACAACATTCTCCACATATTTCATATTTTCTTCATTTGTGCAATTTATTTCATTACAAGTGGTATCAGAGCATGATCTTGGCATTGTGAAAGAAAGCCATTTTCTTCAATTTTGGAGGTCATTTGGGAAATCACATATCTTCAAATTGGAGTCAATTTTTATTTATTTTAGTTTTAAAGTGTTTTTAAATACTATATTGAAGCTCTTATAGTCCAATTTTTAGGGAAACTGGAGAAAAGTTGAGCGAGTTATTACAAAATTAAGGTTCCTAGATGATTTGTTTGGGAAACTCACATCCCTCAGATATGAGTGAATTTATTCATAACTTGTAAAGGGTTTTTGAAGATTACAATGAAGATACTATAGTCCAATTTATAAATAAATTGGAGGAGAAATAAGTGACTTATTGAAAAATAGGTTTCTATTAATCTAATTCTCAAGGTTGCAAACTTTACAATTTGGTGGAGATTTTTCTGGTAAGTGGTATTTTGGCAATATAAAGTCACAGTAAATTTTTTAGACAATTTATATTTAATTTACATGATTTATTGCAAAATTATTATTTTCCACCACAACGAGGCCTTCTACAAGATTATGTATGTATGTATGTATATGTGCACACACACACACACACACACACACACACACATATACATATATACATATACACATATACATATACATATACATATACATACACATATGCATATACATATACAAATCTATATATGTATATGTATATGTATAAGTATAAGTATATGTATATGTATGTGTGTGTACATATGTACATACATATGTATGTATTTGTGTACAAATATATATGTATGTATATGTATATGTACACACACAAACATAGACATGCATGTATATATATACATATGTATATTTGTACACATATATACACATATATACACATATATACACATATATACATATACATATACATATACATACATACATACATATTGTACCATCCTAAAATGTAAGCACCCTTAATTAGGTGCTCATTTTAGCCCCATTTTAGTATGTAAGGGTTCCCACATTGATTTCACATTCTCCTAATGCTAATTGGACCTTTATTAATTTAAATTATTATTATGAGTCCTCTCTTAATTGGTTTTCACCAAATTATTCCATCTTCTCACTCTAGGATGAGTCTTACGCCATTTTAAAGTTTGATGTGCATGATTTCCACATCTATTGATCTCATATCTTTGTGTGGCTTATCTTTCAGGACCTAGAAACTATTAACTTTCTCCTTGTAAAATTTCATTGAATTTTGTTGGGAACATGGTAGTTTTATTTGGGTACATGGAGATGTTTTTTGGTACATTACAACTCTTTCATAAAAACTGACATATTCTTGACACTTTTTCTTGAAATTTTAAGAATGTGATTCTATAGTTTTACACTTCCCAAAGATATGCCCCATAGATCATTATCATTTTTCCAAGTTGGCATAAAGGTATTTTACTTTGAGATCTCTATATAAAGTCTTGTTGGCATGGTTGCAGTAATTGGAAGAAAATGGTTTGGTTTTCATTGATGGCAACTAAGTTAGTTTAGTCATGTATCATAATCGATGAAGTATAGGATGCAATCGGTGTGAAGGATAAGTAATCGGTTATGCAGGAAAATGGTTAAGTCTAGAAGATCAGTAGACAGAGGTCAACACTTTGGAAGTGGTTGTGACATATGAAGAATTATGAGGTGTGGTCACAACTACAATATAAACATAGTTAGAGTAAAGTGTGGTTCCAACCACAAATCATTTGGTTGATCGGTGATAGAGCTTTTGGTGACACATTCATTTAGACAGGTAAGAACACTTCTTGTTCTTAAGCATTACTTGAAAGATGTTAGATTGGTAAGCAATATAGTGGTTATGATGATACTATTTAATTATAGAACTGATGAGGAGTTAATTGTGGATTCAAGGATATTATTTTAGGAAGATCTAAGGTGGTGCATTGGAGAAATCAAAATGTGTTTGATTATTGTGGAGAAATATAATGAAGATCTTATTGTAAGTCGATGAAATCATAGGAAATTTTGTTTTGCATAAAGATTATCACTTTGGAGGGAAAATATTTAATTCTCATGAAGTCGGTGCTAGAAATGTATATAAGTGGTACTGCTCATAATTGAAAAGGTTGTTATTTTGTTTTTTGTTGTTGTTGTGATATTTGTGAAGGTTGTTATGGTTGATTGTGAACTCAATTAGGATTGAGATCAGAGATTTGATAGAGTCAGATTGGTGAGTAGTTATAGTGAGAAAGAAATAGATTGGATCTATCAAGCTGTCAGTACTACATCTAGATCATTCAACTTGTTGTTCCCTAGCAATTACAACAAGAAAATTCCTTAATCGGGTGAACGTTAATAAGTTCTTATTGTAAATCCCTTAACCAAGTGACCTCTTAACAGAGTTTTGAAATCCTCTAGCAAGGTAGACCTTAGCTGATCTGATTCTACTTCTAATGAGGTACTAATCACTCCTAACAGGGTGAACCCTCAGAAAAGGGTAATTGTAAGCTCCTAACAAGAAAAACTCATTTACTGTAGTAGTGGACTTGTGGCTATCATTCTCACCATGATTTTTCCCTCTAACCAAGGGTTTTGAAGAAAAAATCATTGTGTCATGTGTGATGATTTTGTGGATGTATGATATTGCTATCTTTATTTGTTTACTTCAGTTATATGCTTTACTATTTGGAAGGTATTAGTAAGGTTAATTATATCAATGGTTGAATTAGTTTTAAATTTGTTTGCATTGATTCACCCCCCACATGTCAATGCCTAAGAATTATAACAATTGGTAATAGAGTGTTGGTCCTGTTGTTGATAAGTCTAACAGCTTGAGGGAAAGATCTCTAACGATGGAGAGTTAGAGACATGAAATGGAACTTGAGAGTGCACACAAGATGACCCATGAGCTGAAGGAGAAATTGAAGAAATCATTGGTAGTCAAGAGAAAATTCACTAAAAAGATGAATGAGAGTCAGGATTATATTGAGAAACTACTTGAAGGTAGTATGTCTGAAGATTCTGAAGAAGCAATTGCAGATATGATGGAAAAGAATAAAGGACTTAAAGAAGTGACAAATCTGAAAAGAGAACCTGAGAGTCAATCTGTCAGGACGTGTGAAGATCTACAAGGAAATAAAATAACTTAAAGTGCAAGGAAGATTGTTGAGGATGCCCTAAAGGATAAAGATGAAGAATTTAATAGACCGAGGAAGGAATTTACCTTATACAAAAGTCAAATACATGATGATGCTGAAGAAAATCCACAGGTCATAAGTGAGAATGAAAGACTTAGAGATGAGAATGCAAGACTTAGAGATGAGAATGCAAAGCTAAAGAATGATGTGTAATCTGATAAATAAATCAATGAGAAATTGATAAAGTACAATGAAAGCTCACAAAATATTGTTGAATAATTGAATAACCAAAGGAGAAACAATGATAAAACCTATATTGGTTACATCAGTCAAGGAACATTTGAAGTTGGACAGTCATCCAAATCTGAACCTGAGAAGCCACAAAACTAGAAGGAAGAACTAAGTAATATAGGTAAGAAACCTAATAGACCTACTCGCTATAACTATGGAAATCTTTGTCAAATTGAAAATGTATGTAGGAGAAAACCTATGAACAAACCCTACTTATTTGATTGTTATTTCTATAATTGTCATAAGTATGGTCATATGACATATGATTGTAGATATTGATCCAGTAGTAGATCTAGAAACATATCCAATGGTGGTAGATTTGATGGATACTATTTTTCATGTAAAAACTATGGACATGAAGATGAGAATTACATGACTAAATCTTATGTTCCTAGGTCTCTAGTCAAATCGGTAAGTCCTAATGGAAGAGAAGGATAATTTGATGTAACATTCTCTGTATGTGGAAATTATGGTCATCAAGAGGTGAATTTCAGAATGAGAATACAAAAAGGTAATGTTGAACCTTGGAGGTTAACTAATATGGCATGCTTTGTTTTCCATAAGGTCGATCATATTGGAAAAGGCTGTCGGTTCAAAAATCGGTCATCCTACCAGTCAGAGGATAGAAAAGGAAAAAATATTGCTAATGTTGAGACAATTGATCGATAAATGAAGAAGATTTGGAGAAAAGTAGGAGAGAAGAAGGAAGGTAAACAAGAAGTAAAATCATCTGAAGGCAATTCACCATCCTCTGGTACAGAGGATTATTCTTCAAACTAAACACATTATTTTCTTAGGGGGAGCATTTAAATAAAAATTCTTTACTGATCCCCTATATATGAGAGCGGTAAGATCTATATGCAAGTTATGCTATAAGATGTTGTGGTTTTAGTATTTATAAAGATTTTGGAGTTGTTGATGTTTATATGGAGATCATAAGTGAATTTTTATAGTACATATCTTTTACCGTTTGATATCAGTTATAAATCTTGGAATGCTTATTGGTGGATATGCATTAAACTAGTGATGTGACAATATTCCTACCGTTGGGAAAAATTCAAAGCATTTTCTTTTCTTTTTGGTCTCTAGACTGATCATAATAAACTTCCCTTTCTTTTCCAACCACAAAAATGAGCTAATTGAATCTCCCTGACAATAATCATAGGACATTACCATTTCTTCATCCAAATCTCAACCACAAGAATCTTAGTCACTTAAGAAAATGTCGCACAATAAATAATGATAAAATTCAAGCAGGGAATAAGAAACAAAACTATGTTGAAAATTTACTTCCCGCTCTTTTTTGTTTGTTGATATAAAAGAAAATATTTATTGAAGTTCAACGCAATTGTGATGAAAATATGGAATGTCAAAATTCCAAAGAACACATTTTTCAGAGTTCCAACGAAAATATTGATCGTCAAAGTTTTGACGAACGTCGAGAAAAATTTAAAAAAATAATAAAGTGCATCTAATTATACATCTTTCTTTGGATTTTGTAGTCAAATGAGTTAGTGTCTCCTAAGAACTTTAGAAACGGTCATGCCTTGATTACCACTCAAGAACCTAGGGTTTTTGTATGGATAATTGATTCAACAAATTTAGCTCACATCACCCATATTAGTGATTCCTTGATTCCAAATTCTCTTAGAAGACTAGATTTTATGATAAACTCTTGATTGCAAACAATAAATCTATTCATGTTTTTTTTCCATTGGTGATAGTGTTTTGGACATATGTACAATGAGTAATGTTCATTTGATTCTTGGAATCTCTCACAATCTCTTATTAATATATTATATATAACATAGCAAGGAAACAAAGTTGAGTTCACTCCTAATTCAACGCTCATTCGTTGTCCCATAAGAGATAGTTTTGCAATTGGTAATGCTAATCATCAGTCCAAGGTATTTAACTTTGATCACTTTGTTGATAATTTTGATCCACATGTCTATTGAATCCTCCTTCCAGCAAGGGGAATAATTTTGATGGGTTTCTAGGCCTAATGAAAATTCCCCTATCTAGATTACTATATAAGAGGTTACAATTGTCATAGATTCCAGGACTTCAACATAGTACAAAATCATTAGTTTTTTTCAGATTTGTGGCTCAAGGATGGTTTCATTGTCAGTCTATTGAAATTGGCTTCTCATTCTTCTACTATAGATTTGGTGGACATGTTTGATGAGACATCACTTCTCTTTGCAAAATTTTTATCAAAGGATGATTTTAGGTCTTGTACTTATATCTTTTCTTCCTTGATTGGGAATATTCCTCATCTTGATGAGACACTTTTTGAGGCACCTGATTCTTCTTCCACACTTTCATTGGAAAGACTTATTCCTCATCCTTTTGTCATGGATACATAATTTCTTCTACATGCACCACTGGATCTTTGTCTTCCCAAGGGGAGACACATTGTTTATCTTTATGGACACTTCTTGTGGATTTTGACATGCTTCAATAGTTTTGAGGATACTTCATTATATGGGGGAGGTGGTGGTGAGGAGGGGGGCAATGTTGTCTCCATAATTCCCTTCATCGAGGGGTCATTGTATTGTATTCATGTGATGGATGTCATTCTTGGGGGTATTGTGGAGACCTTCGTTCACCACTTCATGATTTGATTTGCAAATATTTATTTTTTGGAGAGGAGTTTTGTCCCAAGAGGTTTTTCCCTTTTCACCACTTTGTAAGAGATTAGTTGCATTGCATTGTACACAAGTATCTAACATGGCCTTGTTGTCAAGAACTATCATCATATCATTTTTCACATTGCATTTTTCTCCCTAAGTTGTACTTAAGGGGGGGTGTTAGAGTAAATTATTATTTACTCTTGTTTTACTCTTGTTTATGTTCCACTACTTGGCATATTAGTTGTCATTTATCACTTCTAGTTGAGTGGGTGTAGTTTATTCTTATTTTATTACCTACTTTTTAGTTAATTATGTCAAGGTGGTTGTACCTACCCTCACACCTCATTGGTGCCCTCTTTCTCACTCTTGTCTATATAAGTAGAGCCTGTGTGTGTGTGTGTGTGTGTGGAAGTGTTTACATTTGTGATCCTGGTCACTTGGGAGATTTCCTCCAACAAATGTCATAGTAGATTTCATTCGTCTTTGATTAGAAAGTTAGTTACCCTTATTTTTATATTTACTTTCTAAATTTATCATTTAATATTTTAAAGAAAACTCATTCCATTGATTCTTATTAATTACATCTTAGATATATATATATATATATATATATATATTAT